>VWZP01008110.1:732791-807815 GCA_013396995.1 Dicaeum eximium | reverse complement strand
ACCCACCCACCCGACATAAGAAAACAAAAGTAAATTCTCCAGAAATTAGGTGCTGGTGAGAGAAAAAGGGGCGCTGGTGGGGGGGGTGGGAAGGCGGAGGGGCTGCTGCGCGAGAGATGCTATAGGGAGACAGTGCTGGAGATAGTTGTCCCAGCTACGAGATAAAAGCTACATTACATGAAATTAATGGAGGCTGTCTGAGACATACATGAATCACTGTTTCAACACTAAGAAACCAGCACAAAAGAATAAAGAAATCTGAGTACTAACTATATCTTCAAAGGTCTCCTATTTACCCAGCTATACTGGGTACTGACACAAGTGGGGGGAAAATATAAGAAAAAAGCACTGCTGTGATCGAATGAATGAGACCATATGAGCTATATTGGTGCCGTATGCATTCTATTTAGCTGATATCAAACACAGTTTAATGAAAGTTAAATAGTTTCTGAGGAGTGCATGAGCTGGAACAGATTAGATTCCACTGAGGGGTCTGTCAGCATATTGTTGCTCACATGTATTCCCTGCTCAGAGCTGCCACAATTCCAGCACTCCATTAGCAATACACAAAAGACTTATGCAGATAGCGGGCATAAGCACGTACCGCCATGTTGGGAAATAAAAAAAAAAAAAAAAAGAAAATATAAAAAAAGAGGGGGAGAAAAAGAGAGGAGAGGAAAAAAAAATACCCAGACGAAGGTTTTGTTCAGTGCGTTCATCTGAAAATAGATCTCTGTAATTCAAAAGTGATAAGAATAGATGGAGAAAAGGAGAAGTGGTGGGGGCTGTCATAAAAATAATAATAAAAAAAATAAAAAAGAGAGGAGAAATATGTAAACTCCTTTAAAAGAGCAGATATTCCACCAAGTATATAATGAGGTTTTGATCTTTCAGGGGACAATGACATGGGTGAATGCTGTGCCCTTTTGATTTGCAGGTTACATCTGTTCTTAAAGGCACAGCAGTTCCCGTGGCCTCTCTGCCCAGAAGTTGCAGTGGAAGATAATTTTTTTGAGAAGCGGGGGGGAATTCTTCTTACAAAACAACATCTCTCAGGCTCCTCTGTCTTATTTTAAGATGCAGAATTCATCCCAGAAATACCACCGGACAGCCTGTGTGCCTGGTACAATTGCTGTCACTGAAACTAACATGAATTGAGATTAATTTTTATCACTTCAGAAGATTTTTATTCCTCTCCCTGGGAAAAAAAAAAAATCCTCCTTCTCTGAGGTGTCTGTTTTAAAATTAATAGTAGGATAAGGCTGGTGGGGGTATTTAGATATCAGATGGCAATTGCTCAGTGATTATTGCATTTTGATTTAATCTGACAGAACTGATCTTGCACCATGAAATCTGTATTTTCACAGGAAAATAGGAGTTGCCATACTGGAACAGACCATTTGTCCACCTGGTCCAGTGCCTGGACCCATCCATGGGGGTAGCAAATCCCTCCTGTACTTGCACCCTCCACAAATACTTATTATTTGTCACTGGGAGGAAACAGTGTTCCTCCTTGCTCCTGACTGTCAGTCCCTCCACACCCTACGGCAACAACACTTCTTTGCCCTGAAACTTTTTTTTCAACCCAGCCAAGTTCAGCCACGAATATTATTTCTGCCCACGGAAACACTGCAAACTCCTTCTGGAGCGTGCCTGGAGGTGACAGGGACACTTTCATCTGCTCAGGTGTGGGAGGGCAGGTGCTTCCCCCATCCTCTCCCCTTCCCCTTCTCTCCCCACCCTCCTCTCCTCTAATTCAGTCAAAGGTAAAGGGGCACAAATGAAAACAGGATGATTTGTTCGGGTTTCTTTCTCTGCAGCTGGGAGCCTGCCTTATTAATATTACCTGGGCTGGGAGCGTGCAGTGTTTCCTCAGGCATCTCTTCTAAGTCATTTTATCATTATTCATAGGGATAAAAATGGCCCAAACCAAGGATCCATTTAGGGTTGCCTGTCAGATCCACTAAGGTAATTGGCTCCATTTCTTCATTCCCATTCTAAATTAAAATAATTTTATTAAGTGGTACAGTAGGTGTTTCACCTGTGTCACCAGCTGCCTATTAGAGCCAGAAAGGGCTTTTCCACATTATTTCTGTCTGTTCTTATAACATTATGTCATCGTATTCCGCGTTACTTCGTGTCAGAGGTTGCGCAGTCTCGTGTACTTAAGTCCAATGGTTACAAAATGTAGGTCCAAGAGTCCCTTTTCGGGGTGAGGGCAAAGTCAAATGCACTTGACTGTTCCAGCTCTGCTCACTGCTTCCCAGATAGAATTCATACAGCAGGAAAAATCACTGTAAGACTGAGAGCAGGGTCCATGATGTGATTGAAAGTGTACCACCAATGAAAACGATGAACGGTGGTAGCGGTGATGTTCCCAGCAGCAGCATTTGGAGGGGAAGAACTGGTGTGAGGGCTGTGCTGCCGGGGCCTGGGAGGAAAACACATGGATGGGTCTCCATAGAGGGAAAAATGTGTAGCACAACTGGTCCCTGCAGGTAGCAGCCGCAGGCGGTCCTGCTGGTGGCACTAACATGGAGCTGAATAACAGAGCCTGGCCAGGTGTGTTTAGGGGTAGTTTCTTCTTCAGAGCAAGCTGGTTCTTCCTCATCGAAATCCAACTGGGGTCACTAATCTCACTTTAAAGAACTGAGATGAGGCTCAAAAGCACTGTGGTGAAGGCATTCTGTGCCAAAATATGCAGTTTGAATCTCCCAGGTTTGCATTTGGAGCATCCAGCCATGTCAGTCAGGGATGGGGGCCGTGCATCCAACGGCAGTGTTTGCATTTAGTGTTCAAATACAGCATGAAGCATCTCCAGCCAGTTTTTGGCAGGTGGATAAATACACATTTGAATGTCCATCTGAGTTAGACTTCTTGGGGATGTGTCACTGGCAACTGAGATCACTACATCCCATCAGGGCAGGGGAGCCAGGAGCAGTTCCAGAAGCAACATCAGAGAAAATTGCTGATTTAATTTTAGGCTCCCCACAAACCACTAGCAACCAGCCAGGTGGAAATTTCCACCAGCAGATAAGACAAGCTGTGTTATCTGAGAGTGAGAAAAGGTCACTTTTCCAACGGACAAAGTCATTTCCGTCCAGAAAAAAGGTGCAGTTGCACAGGAACATTCCTTGTGGTTAGATAGGGAAGGGGAGGGGGGACAAAAAGGCATGTTTGTTCAGTTTTCAGGGATCTTGCAACTGTTTTTCTTCAACCTGCAGGTGGCATTAGCACTAAAAATGGATTTTTCTTTCTTTCTTGAAAAGTGTTTAGCAATGAAAGGAAGAAAGCTGTGAGGGGATCTGTAGTAGGACTGCGTGCTTGGAGTTAGTCATGCTAACTGCAGATGGCATTTTTGCATGTTTTATAAGGCAGGAATATACAAACATTTTAGCACCCTGAAATATAAAATCTCCAGTTTCCGGAAGCAGGCGGGCTGGGAGGACCAGAGGAGATGAGCTTAGGCTAAATCTGTGCAACTGCAAAGGAGCGGAGCTGCGCTCGGAGCCGCGCTCGCTGCTGGCAGTGCCAGCCTGGCACTTGTCCATCGCTAGGCAGCAGGTGACATTGCCTGTGTCACCTCCAGCCAGGCAGCACCTCGAGCTGCCATCTCACCCCCAGCCCTCAGTTCCGGGTATCCCACACTGCTGAGGCGCAGCTTACTGCAGGCCAAAGCTGGTGCCCACTGAAATCAGTGGGAGAACTCCCTGAGGGCTGAGTGGAGTGGGATCAAACCCTCCTGCACAGTGAGGAGTGCTGGGACAGAGCTGCTGACTGTGGATGTTTGGTGGCTTGGATGCTTTGGCTGTGTAATGGGGAAAAGGAACAATCCCTGTTTGCCTTCTCTACCTGGCATGGGGAGATGGAAATACTAATTAGTGCTGAAACAAGGCTTAGAATAGAAAAGTTTGGTTTTCCCTTTTTGGGGGGTTTATTTTGTTTGTTGGATTTTGTTTGTTTGTTTGTGTGTATGGGAAATGGGAATGAGCTCCCATTTTAAACTATAAGACCGATCCCAAACCCCATCACTAATGCCTCCATCTTCCCAACAAACCAAAGTGCCCCACAGGGCAGAGTCCCAGTGCTGTTCCTTCCAGCAAGGCTGGAGCCTCGTTTCACCTTGTCCTGGTGGACTGAAAATGAGCCCTTTATGGCTGTAGTCATTCAAATTTGAATTCCTGTCCAAGGAAAGTCCACTCGGGGTGCACAAGAAGAGCAAATCTGGAAGAATGAAGCCTTGCAAAGGCATTCCCCAAATTAAAAATGTGGAGTCAGCATCATAAGAAAACACAGTGGCTGCTGGCTTCACTGGTATTGAAATCCCCAGAAGAAAGCCAGGAGAGCTAAAAAGAAGTGTAGAAGCAAAAGGTTGCCAGAGAAAGAAACCATCAGCTGAGGCCACAGAGCTCTCACCAGAGGCTGTGTGGAGATTTCTTNTTTTTTTTTTTTTTTTAGGCAAACGATTTTGTTACTGGAATGTGCTAATTTGTGAAAGCAAAACAACTCCAGGCAAAGGGTGTGCTTTGACAAATTTCCCATATTGAGGAGGGGCGGGGAGAAGCATAGAAAAGAGGAGAAAATAAATGTAGAATGATTGCAATGTCATGGGGGGTAAGTGGTACGTTTGAGACAGGGGCTAAATCACTGTTAAATCACTGCAGGCAGAATTGATGTGAGACTGGAGCACACTGAGAACTGGGCAGGGGCATAAACCTAATTGATTTGAGGCTGGAGCAGGGAGTTAATTGGGGGCCAGGGTGGAACAGTAACTAACAGAGTGCCGTGATAGCCAACAGCATATCTCACTTTCCGCCATCCTGCCCGTGCTGGGTGTGAATGCTGGCAGCTGGGAATCACCCCAGAGCCTAAACCACAACTTCATCTGGTGGTTGGAGGCCTGCTCCATGCCTTTGGAGAGGGCTTGAGCATCTTTTGAGAGCTCAGCATTGCTCCCTGTCGTGCTGGATCTTGGGAGAGAGCAGTTCTTGTTATCCACAGCCTTGTTTTGGCTGGGGAAGGGGAGCAGCATTTGCTGCCAGAACAATTATTGTGGAAAAATGTTCACTCTCTCAGAAAACTTCATTCTTCTCGGAGAAGCACCACACGTCCCCAAGGAAACCACCTAGACCAGGTCCACAGTTACTCCGTACAAATGTTCCCTTTTTTTTCTTCTAAAGACTGCTGAATTGAGCACTCAAAATTTGAAAATGCAAAGATGAAGGTTGCCTGGGCAACTGCTTTGCACTGAATGAGGAAATGATCTTGTGAAACAAACATTAAGTGATCGTGTAATTAAAGACTGAATCAAAATTCCATTGTACCAGGAAGGAGCCTAAATTAAAGTTGACCAGGGAACTTTCAGTTTGGCATTTCCTAAATTTTAAGAACTTGATTTAAATTGACTTTCTTTAATTATTTTTCCTTTTGCATGCAATCTTAGGTTTTTTTCTCCTAGAAAATTTATGGCATATTGGTATGTTGTAGCCATGCTCAGCTCTAGCCACAATCCAAGTTTCAGCACAGGAGCTATAGACTCCCAGATTCCCAAACACCCACCACTGGGACAGAGGGTGCAACTTTCATCTGCTGCCCTTTGGAGAGTGACAGCTGAAGGAACAATGTGACTTTTGGGTTTGTTATTGTGTACAGTTTTGTCACGCTGCGTCAGATGGGCACTGAATTTACTCTACACCAGATGCACCAAAGAAGGATGCATGAATAAGTATGGAGATGTAGAACAGTCTGTCCACAAGAAGAATTCACCCAAGCCACTTGTAGTTAGAGGTTGTTTTAAACCCTCAGGAATAATTTTTATTTCCCTTCCAAATCCTACTTTATTAATTTTGTTTTTGGTAGTGGTTTTGGATTTAGATTCCACCCTTTCATCATTTCCATGACCCAGTATGCCAGAGGAATGTGGTGACTCAGTGCTGCTGAGGTCTGCCTCAAGCTCTGGGGCACAAGTGTGGTCCAAAGCAATTGTCAGCAATCAGTCACCAGCAGGAGAAGCAGAACCTCAGACCAGCAGCATTATTAGTACACTTGATTAAGGAAAACTGTAAGGTGATGTCCAGTTCTCTATAATCATGGATCCTTCCAAATAACACCTTCCATTTTGTTCCTTTTGCAAAACCACTGTGGCACCTTCTGATGCATTACAGTGTATTTGCCATTTCAAACCTGTATTTAAGACTTTGCATCAGCAAACTCCTCTCTTCAATTCATCTGGAAACACAGGCGTTTTTAGCTCACACGTTTTTTAGCTTACTTAAGTGATAGTTACACAGAGCTCCACCATTCCCTTGCTATTTTCAAGGGCAAGAAATGTCCGTGCACGCAGCATGTGCTGGGGCCTGGCTTTTATTATTATAATTGTTATTGTACTTAGCTATCTGTCAATGCGGAGCTTCAGTTTGACACAAATTATCTCCGCAGTGGTGTGTTCCTACTGTGAGATGCTCTCGTGCCTCCCAGCTCCAAGAACGGAGGCAAAAGAGTAGTTTTAACCTTCTCCTATCTGCACCCAGTCTAATTTTACCTCATGATCTCACCTAATTTTTTTTGTTTTGTTTTTGGTTTTTTTTTTTGTTTGTTTGTTTGTGAATCCCTGGATATGCAAATAGTTCCTAAGAATTATGTCAGGAAATATAGTGATAAGGAAGATATAACTTGTGTTTACAGAACTCACTAGGGCTTTGGGGCACCTTAGTTCTCATCTTTCCAGGGTCACAGAGAGATTCAAAGGGAGCACTTGCCCGTGAATGTGTGGCTGGCTTCCCTTGGTAGCTCTTTCCTCTCACCACTCAGGTAGTCTTTGTCAATGTGGTTTTTTTTAATCTTAGTGATTATTTTGGTTTTTTTCCCCTCATACCCAGTGTTTATGCTGGAAGCAGTGGCAGAAGTTGATGCTGTTTTGGGATAAGGGGGCTGAAAGACCTCTCTTTCCCCGTGCAATGAGCACAAGTAGTGCCTGTTTCTAAGCAAAGGAGACCCCGTGTCTGTTGAACTCAGCTTTGTACTGCTTTCATTTTTCCAGGATAGGTTGGGAAGTTCATTCAAAGTTCTTCCTTTACTGTGAGACATCCCTGACATTTTCCCATTGACACAGACCAACTGGTGTGATTCAATGACCTTCTGCATACACCCTTCAGTTGGGTTCTGTTCCTGCTTCCTCACCCAGCCAGCCCCACCGTCATGTCCTTGTCCAGCTCCACTGTTTTGCTGCCATCAGCTGACTCCCAGTCTCATTGCTTGCCCAGGCACAGGGTCTATTTTTCTAAATATTGTTATTATTTCTATTCCTACAAGTGTTTTTATCTCATGGCTTAGCCCAAACAGCCTTAGTCTTCCTCTCATCATTTAGCACCGACTCCTCTCTGCAGAGTCTGTGTCCACCCAAGCAAGGCCAGCTGTAACCCATCTTTCCCATCCCATATTTCAATTTTTCTTGACCTGTTATCGTNATGAAGCCTTTTCTGTGTCTCCGAGACCTGGACATACCCAGGGAAAAATCATTCAGGTTGTTCTCTCCAAGGCCCCTCTTCCAGCTGCAGTTACAGAAAAAGTCTGGTTTGAGTTTGGCAAAGTTATAAGCAAATGGAACAGTCTTTTATAATGGGAAGTGTCATACAACCTTAGTAATAGACAGTGCCATCAGCCCCACCTATAATATGTGCGTGTGTGTAAAAATGAAACCTGAAAACTGAATGAACATGAAAAGGCCTCGACCTACTTTCAAACTGATAGGAATGCTCCCTATCCCTAATGGAAGCAGACAGGACAGGCCTTGTACATCTCTGGCTTCATTTTGCAGGAGTGTTTTACAAGTGCAGAATTAGTGTGGAAAGGAGTCTTGCAGACAATAAAAGCAGGGAAGGTTTTCTTGCAGGACTCATTTGCACAAGGGTAAAAAGCACTGGCCCCTTTGAATCCCAACCCAGCAAGTCAGGCAGATGCTGAAACATGCGGTAACCAAAAGTTAGGTCCAAGCCTGGGCCCTCCAGTAGACAGATCTGTCTTCTGACAGGCCCAGGGTCTGCTCTCCAGCTGCAACCCAGAGGAAATTCAGAGGGAGACTGGGATTCAGAGTGTCCTCTTTACGCCCACCATTAGCTTATTAGGAAATGGAGAGCTCTTATTCCTGGAAGCAACATTTTGTGAACTGTCATACTCATTTCCTTCACACGCTGGCACAGATTGCCTGCTTGACCCGAGGGCTGAAGCCATTTACATTTTTGATCTGCTCATCTCTCAGAAACCTCCACAAATTAGAAATACCACAAACCATGTTTGTTGTTGTGAGGGCAGAGAAGTCTGAAGCAAGATCTGGGTGCCGTGTTTGACCTCGGCTGAAATACTGGTTCAAAACAGACCTTCTTTGAAGAATCTCAGAGTCTCTAAACTTCAAAGCACCGGCTAATGTCTAATTGACTGTAGGTGAGTATTGCTTTACAGGAGAGCTTTTCTGCACCAGAACTCTCAGACCAGGCTTCTCTTGTGCCTTATAGGTAAATGAGAGAATTCAAAAGTTACTACAATCTCCAAAAAGATTTTGAGTTGAATCTTATAATTGCAGCACTTTTTCCTTCTGTGTTAAGATTTCTAATGAGCTTTTTGCAGAAGGCTCTCCCTTTCCCAGCTGAGAAATGCTGTAAGACAGCAAACACTTTATTTCCTTAATCCTTATTCTTCCTCACAGTGTCTGTTTGCCACGGGCGTGCTCTGCCTTGCACTTTTGGAATGAGGACAGGTTCATCCTTTCTGCTACCCTTTGGTACCACCACCCTCAGATGGGCATCAGAGGGGCAGAGGTGGCTCTCTGGATGGGACCCTCAGAGCTGGCCCATGTGTTCTGGCCTTGGAGAGGGTAGAAAGTGAAACCCTAGGAGCAAGCTGGTAATGCTGCAAGATTGAGAGTTTTTTTCTGTGTTGTATTTTTTTCTGTGATGAGGCCATTTATAATTTACCACCATTCTCTCCTGCTGAAAAATTTTTCTAAATCTTCCCATGTGAATGGAGAGCATGAAAGGAGCACCAAATGTTTCCTCTCTTGTTCTCCCATTCATTTTCTTAGGCTAAAGCCCTGTGGATGAAACCCATTCCAGGTGCCAGAGAGCTTTTCCTGTAATTTACCCATGGTATTCTTATGAAAAGTGTTACCTCCAAAAATATTTCCTTTTAATGTTAATTATCATTTGAGCCAGCTCACTCGCAGCACACAAAAGGCTACAGAAGCTTGGCAGGATTGGGGTTTTTTCCTCTTTTTTTCTTTTTCATCAAGTACCACATGTGCCTCACTTTGCATATATGGAGGGGCTTCCCACCACCTTGAAGACATCACATCATGTTCTGCAGGAGCCCAAGCTAACAGGTATTATTACATGGGTGCTTTCTGTTTAGTGATGTGCTGTAATGCTTCCCATATGACCTAGTGAGGAGGCTTGTGGTGCTGGAGGTGTAAGAATTAAAGTCTAAACAAATAGTAATAATTAAAGAAAAGGGACATGAACTGTTGCTGGCATAACATCTTTGGAAGATGAGTCTTGCCTGGAAGGTTTGGTGTGCCCAGGTGGTTTTTGCCAGCAAAGAGAGATGAGATGTGATCAGCCCCATGGGCGTGGAGGTGGCCACCCGAAGGCAGCCCCACAGGAGCTGGGGGGGAGAGAGGGGTTAATCTCCTGTGCTTATTGCCTAGCAGGGAAGGTGTCCTTTCCTTACATGAGTTAAGTCAGAATCTGCTTTGTTTGATGCTGCCCATTTGAGGAAAGCTTCTCCCTGACCTTCTGCCAGAGAGACTGATGACAAGGACGGTTTGAACTAACCTTGACATTCACCATGGTAAATGGCTTTTTCCACAAGTAGTCAGCAAGCCAGGAGAGCCAGTCAAGAGCTAATGATTCTGAGGAAAACTGAACAACAGTTGTACTTTTAAAGAAGGAAGGTCTTCCCTGGCTCCATCTGTGATTAAATACTGGAGGATTAACTCTTCTAGCTCATGCCTGGGCTTTGCCACATCACCTCTTGGCTGGTGGCAGGGAGGCCACCGGTGGAGATGTGGGTAGGGAAAGCCTCTGTGGGAAAGGACAGGTGCTCAGCTTCTTCATTTGTATGGAGATGGATGAAATCACTCCCTCCATGGTAGGTGATAATCCCACCAGAGGCCTGCAGTGCCCTCGGTAAGGAGGATTAGCCAGAGGGATGGCAGCAAGGACAGAAGGGTGGTTGGGTCACTGCTGCCTGCAGCTGCTGTGCCCCCAAATGCACCTTTAGGCCACTCATTTAAGGCTGGGTTTCAGTCCTGGGCTTTAACTCTGTGGTCACCACCAGAGCTGGCTCAGGTCTTGGTGGATGAGGATATAACACATGGGCTGGTTTGGAACACCAAGGAAAAGGGCTCAGCTGCTGCTCCTTAGCCTGGGGTTTTCACTGGAGTGTCCTCAGATTGCACAAGCAGAGGCATCCAGAGCCTGCTGTGCCCTTTTCCTGCTCAAGGAAGGAGGTTTCCTTGGCTGCTCAGCTGATATCGGAAACAATAGAAAGAGCGTTGGCAATTGCAACATATTTCACTTCTCTCAGTACTGTCCAGATGATGTATTCCTAGTCCTAATTAGGTTGTTCAAAGCCTAGTTTTTGTGAATAAGCCATCATTTTGAGAAGATTGGCCTGACAGTCCTCTGGCCTGTTCATTCACAAATCTTGCCTGTTGCGTCGTTTAGCATTAACTCATAGGGGATCTCTCCTGTGGCTGGAGGGAAGGACCAGAGATGCTGCACTGGAAAGGGCTTCCTGGAGGGGTGGATCGAAATTAGGGTAGGACTGATTTCAACCCATTTTGATGAACCTCACTATTTCATGGGATCTCAGGCTCTTGAAAGAAGTTTGCAAGGCGACTGGCTGGTGGAGTGAGAGTCTGTTTTTCTGGGATGCTCGAGAAGTGACTGCAGCCAGCTTTTGTCTGGCAGCACTTGGACTCAAGGCACAGAGACTGCTTTTCTGAGTCTGCTACTAATTTGTGTGTGCATAACTCCTACTGACTGGACTAAATCAGCCTCTGTAAAATGTATTTATTAATACTTATTTCCTAGGGCTGTTTATTTAAATGTTTGCAAAAGGCTTTGGAAGGCTAAGCAAGGGGAAGGCACAATCTCCAGCTCTGAATCTTAAGCACTGGCAACGGAGATGGTTGGCAAAAACACAGCAATACATTTTCCTCAGGATAACAAAAGTAGCGCCGATGCCATCTCTGTTGCATGATCATCTTCCAAGGGATGATTTAAAAGAAACCACTCCAGTGTTCTAAGGAGGGAATGAAGCAACACTGGGAAAACGAAGTGCAGCTGGGATATGATTTCCCCCATGGGGCTTTGCCCAGGTTTTGCCACTGTGTGTGAGTGGCAGGAGCAGATGGGACTGGGGACAAACCGGAAGGGACAAATGGAGACTGGAGTGAGGTTCTGCCAGGTTTTGTGCCTGCTGATCAAACAGATAAGAGTGAGGAGCCCAAGGACAAACCAGACTGTGGTGCTGGCACAAGGGGTGCTCTGCAGCCCCCCAACCCCACGAGAGGCTGGAGATAAAGCCCTGGCGCTGGTGAGGCTCCTGGGGAAAAAGTTGTATACAGAGGAGGAGATAATATTTCATCCCCCCGCGGGTCAGTTGGTTCTCGGCAGTGTTCTCTGTTTGAGATTTGAGGATTTGCAGACAGACAAACTCCACAACCCAGCAAAGGTCAGTCTAAATATCAGACAGATAAACAGCACCTTCTCTGTAAGCACAACTCCGATTTATGGTGCTCCGTTTTCTCTTTCCTTTGCATGATAAAGTGGAATGTGTGCTTCTTCAGAGGGTGGCAGCTGAAAAATTTAAAGTAACATAACTTCCTGCGGTGTTTTTAAAGAAATATGCTTTCCTGTAGCCACAGCCTGCTTCCTCTTAATGCTTTTTTTTCTCCTTTATTTCTCTCTGTACTGCTTCAGAGAATTTCTCCTTCCTGACTCCCCAGTCCCATAGAAAAATGCAACACCTGCCTTGTAGTCACTATTCCAAAACAAGACCTTTGTGAAAGTGTGTCTGTAGGAGCATTGCTTTGGCCAAGGGCCACCCAGGAGGTGCTGGACCCTCTCCCTTGACCAAAGCTGTGCTTTGGTGTTTCAATCTGCCCTTGAAAAAGCCAGCAAGATACAGGGCAGCATTCCGGATCTGATTTCAGTTGATACTACAGCTCCTTTATTCCAGGCTAAATCCTCATAGTTAGAATTTGCTTGTGTCATCCTCAGCAGAGCCCACATCTCCCCATACCCCGTGAAGTATCTTCAAAGTGAATATAAATCATGTTACAATGGGAGAGCACCTCTAACAGTATGGGAATGGGAATAGGGAGTCACAGTAAATCAAACTCCCTTTAGTTTTCTTCTTCCTGACCTTGTGGACAAGACCTTTGTAATTAAACCCTCTCTGTAGGTAGTAAAAGTTCTGAGTGCAGAGGCTGTACCAGATCCTTTTTTTAAGCTAAACTATTTTTCATTAGTCACGTAATAGAGGAAATATTACACTGCACCATAAAAACATTTTAAAAACCCAGTATTTCCACTCTTTAAAAATATTACTATTGGGGTTTAAGGTTTTTTGGGGGGTATGTATTATTTTTGTTTGCAGAAATACATGTGGTCTCATCAAGATTGAACTCTAACCAACTTCAGGAATTGTTGGTGTCTGTACCATGGATTCCTGGATTCTGGGTCTAATTTGCTTCTAGGCTGACTTTTAGAGCAGTTATTTAGTAAATCTCTGGAAGGTGTTTTTTTTACATCACTGTAAACACAATGTAATTTAATTATTTTGGTTTGTTTGTTTTGTTTTGGTGGGGTTCTTTGTTTTTTGTTTGTTTGGTTTGTTGTTTTTTTTTTTTTCTTTAACCTGCTTCTGGATCCCTGCAAGGTGATGTTTTTCAGGAATGTGCATGGCTGTAGACCGTTTGTCACAGCAATGATCCCAACACTGGCACCAGTGCAACATCATGGTTCAGCTGGTCAGCTCAGCATTTGTAGCTGCAGCCTTGAAATCACACAAATTATCTGCCTAGTCTCTAGTATTAAGGCAAAAAAGGCCTTTTCAATAATTTGTAAGATTTTATAACACAATACAATCATCGTAACATTATGAAAAATGCTAATATTAGCTTCCAATGCTTTGAAGTTTATTCCAGGAATTTGGATTTCGCAAGGATGTCCCTACAGGTTTTATAGTCAGTAGAAGACATTTGGGTGGAGAAAGGGAAGAAAACTGAACTTCCTTCTCTCTTCCAAGCCTTTTGTAAGCTTTGGGGGGCTCAGGGCAGGGAGTGTGAGATTTTATTTTTTAGGCAAAGGTGACCTTTGAACTGTTAAAATAGAAAGCAAAGTTTTAGTGCCTTAAGTTCAACATTTTATCCTCTGTTGTGGAGAAACGCTGCTTTCCTTGAAAGCACGGCAGATTAGTGAAGAGGAGGCAGCTGAGCTGAAGCAGGAAACTCAGGCAGCAAGGAAAGGATTGGGGCAGTGGTGGTGGACACCAAGGGGTGGATGTGTAGATGCTGATGATTAAATCCCTCATGGGATAGGCCCTGGTACAAGCAGGTCCCCCCACTGCACCTCTTACAGCCCATTCACTGCTACTTTATGAGACAGAACAGTGACACGCTATTAAAATTGGTTATTCTAGATGGTTCACCTGGGGATTTGCTATAATTATTGGAATATTCCTGTGCTTCCCCTGGTCAGGGCAGCGGAGATGCAATGCCATATAGTGCTGCTGACACAGCCCGGCATGCAGACAGCTTCTTGGGGCTGCAACAGAAGCAGCATTCAGAAATTATTTTCTTCCTGGTGATTTTTGACTTGCTCTTCCATGACCCAAGTGGACACAGGCTGACGTCTGAGGCTGGGTGCGCATCCCATGAAACAGTATATAAATCCATCAGTGTGTAGGCATGTCCATATCCTAACATGAATTCTGGGTCATTCTGGCATGGTAGAAATGAGCTTTTTTTCTGTGCAAAACATTGTGGGTGAAAGCAGCAGTGACAACAATTAAAATTCCATCTCCTTTGGAGAAAGTCAGCTTTTAAGCTTTTTACTTACTCAGACCTGAGGGCTGTATTCATCTTGCAAGGCCTGTGCTGCTTGTGAACTGGAGCCAGCCAGTGCAGCTGGGACAAAGTTTCATGGCACCACTCCACACGTCATGAAAAGCCATATTCTTTTTCTTTTCTCTTCTTGGGGTTTCTTTGGGAAGTGTTACCAGTCTTGCTGGAAGACTACGTTACCCAGGAGGAAGGATGAAGAGATGTGTGGTGTTTCTGCATCTCTGCTGCAATGCTTTTTTGGGTTTTGTCGGTCTTCCCAGGTCAGGGTCATGCTCTCACCTCTGTGGGGTCAGCGTGGGACATTCCCCTTGCCACTTCCCCAGTGCTTGAGCATCACCTGAGCACTGCTGGGTGTTTCCATGGTGACCACAGCAGGGCCAGTCTCCATGGATACAGTGGTACCCTGGCTGTGGGATGGGGAGCTGATGCTGGTGCCCGGGGTACCTGTCCATCCCAGGACAAAGTGGCCTGGGAGGCAGCAGGACTGGCAGGCTGGGGACAGCAGCAGGCTGGGGACATCAGGTCATAATCAGCAGCTGGAGGACAGTTTGTCACTGCTGCCAGCCTCAGGGCACAGAGCTCTCCTCGTGGCACTCTCTGAGGCCTGCACTTTTCTTATGGGAACAGGGGCCAAACCCCAGCCCCATTAATCGCCTGGCTCCGTGTCACTGCGTGTGGTGGTGGGAGCAGTGTCCCACCTCCATGCAGGTGTCCCTGATCCCGGGAGAGCAGGGAAGCTCAGAAGCAGGGCCCCCCACAGGAGTCACAGGCAGGTGCTTTATTTTGGTTGGGCTCACGTGATGTGCCCATGCACCTGCACCAGGCCCACAAGCCCTGTTGCATGCCCCTGGGAGAAGAGCGGCTGCTCACCGCCACCCAAGCACAGATGCTCTAAGGCTGAGCAGAACATGCTTAAGTGAGCAAATCCTGGTGGTCAGGGATGGCTTTCTGTGTCAAGGAAGGCTCAAGTGGGTAAGGTCAGACATGAAAATCATCTATGCACCTGCTGGAGGGGTTTATTTAAAATTTGTACATTAGACACTGAAGGTGAACTTTGTATTTCTTGATCACTGGGCAGTGAAAGGAGCTCTGTTGGCTGCTTCTTTCCCTCCATTAGTTTGGTTGAGTACTGCCTGCATCCCCAGACCTGATGGTAGCTGTTAAATAATCTGCCAGTTCTCAGAGAAACCGTGGGCTGTGAGTGAAGGCAGAGACTGGTGTTGTTTCCAAAGTATTGGTGAAGGAATGGCAATTTATTATTTCAAATTATCTAACCCTGGTAAGGGCAAAGAGTGACATAAGCACAATAGTAAACAGCGTTAGTGTCATCAAGGGCTCTGGGAAGTGTTGCGTTCTCTTCATGTGATGTAGCTGGAGGCTTCTTTTTTTTTAAACTCTTCTTGAAACACTATCAATGATCCAATTATTTATCTCTGTCTCCTGGGAGACATAGAGCAGGGCATGCCTGCTCTGCCATGGGGCAGGGGGAAGACAACAGGGAGGATTAAACTGGGAGTGATTAATTTGTGCTAAAAATGATTGTGCCAAGTGAAAGACAAAGAAGATGAGGGAAGTGGATTGGAGGGGTGGCTGACTGAGTTCAGTCCAAACGTTCCTGTTAAGAAAATCTGTCTGCTTTAAAGCACTTCCAGTTAAACATGTGCAAAAACGAAGCACCTCCTTTTCTGCCCAAATTAGCCAAGTCACAGTTGAAAACAACTTCCCCCTGCTTTCCAAACTTTTTTGCACATGCTGGTGTGTCCTGGTCCCACTCATGTCAAGGTAAAGCTTCGCCCTGGCTGAACGCAGCAGGACTGAGCCCTGCCACAGCCTCTGGGCACAAGCACTTCCCCAGGTCCCCATGTACCTGCTGCCTTGTAGGTGGCACCAGGTGTTACTGGCACTGCAGAAGGGGAGAGAAAAGGAAAATATTTCTCCTGGTTTGCCCAACTCCCTTGCTCTGTGCATTTTCACCTGGCAGTTTCTGTAAGCTTTTTCCAGAGCAAGAGGGAGAGAATTCCATAGTGAAAAAAATTAGAAATTTGCCAAAATTAGCAATGAGATTGATGACCAAAGAAACCCCACTGTAGACCATCTCCAAAGTTTCTTTTTTCTGTTGCTGCAGTTCAGATGAGCCATTGCCCTGGTCCCAGAGGCCCTGTGACCTCTGGGCTGTGCAGGAGTGAGCCCTGGAGCTGAACATGTGAAAAACTGGAAATGCCCATTGTACCTTGGATCAAAGCCACCCAGATTTCAGCACTTGCTGAAGTTTATCCGCACTTTTAAATTTTTAAAAGAGTTTAAGTGTATATTCCATAGGCTTTGCCCAGTGCTTGAGGATTAGAGAGGTGCTTAGCAAGTTTCTGGATCTGGGTGGAGTTAAAAATCAGAGGTGGTCCTCACCAAACCACTCCAGGGAGAGGGAGGAGGCAGGGACAGCCTTGCCCTGCAGCTGCACCCCTTCCCCTTCTCTCAAGCCTGCTTGTAGAAAATAATTCAGAAATCACTGCCCTTATCTCCCATAATTCCTGCGGAGCAGCAGCACCGGCCATGCCGGGGCCTTATCCCATGCGTGGTGTCCCATGGCACCTGGCTGAGGGAAGGTCAGTGCTGAGATAGGCCTTGGCTTTCCCTCCTTCTCAGGGTCCGGCTGCTGGAGCACCGAGAGCCCTGGAGATTGTTAAGCACTGAATTTTATTGATTCCCTCTTGTGTACGAGAATATTTCACTCGAGGAGAAGCAGCAGGGCTCGGTCAGTCGCCACATGAGCATCCCCTGTGCATCCATTTTAGGGTTGTGCCTCTCAGGTGCAGTTGCTTTAGGGGAAGGAGCCACAGCGTTCGGGATTGAGCAAGAATGCAGACAGGGCTCAGGAGCACAGAGCTGCAGGAGTGGAAGAAATATTGCCTCGCCTTCACCAGGGATTTTATTTTCCCTCATGAAAAGAGAGTGGCCTCTGAATGTCAGCCCAGCCTGCCTGTCAGTTCTCAGCTGCACCATGGGATAAAGCTGCTGATCCCTTTTATCCCCTTCTGGGAGTAGTATTAATAGTATATTCATTTTTGTTCCATTTATAATTCATTACTGCCCAGTTATTTGGATTTACTTGTGTTAAAAGGCATAACGAGACAAAAACTTAGCTGGTTATGAGCCCGGGGAGAAGGGGAAGGCTCTTCCCCTCCCTCCTCTGCCATGCCTCCAGGGCAGGTGGGAGCAGCCGGCCAGGGATGAGTTTGCTGCAGAGAAGGGAGGTCACTTTGTGTCTGTCATGTTAAGCTTTGGAGGTCACCACTGATTTTGTGGCCGTTGCCTCCAAACCTATAGGAAGAGTGTTAGTTCTGTCCAGACCAGCACACTCCCAGATTGATGCACCTAAATCTCACTGAATTTAACTGCAAATCAAGCTCCCGTGGGTGTTTAAAATCCCTCCATACAACTAAAATATTTATACTAAACAGATAGGAGCATGCATTTTAAATAAAAATTTCTCCTTATTGTTTTAACCTTCCATTTCCCCCTGCTCTGTTGCTTTTATCTGTCATGTAAGCTCTGTCTCTCCTCTGGGCATTGCAGGCTCCGGGCCAGAGGGTCTGCTCTGCCCACAGCACATGCTCCAGGAGAGGCCCAGATGTTCGGAAAGGGGCAGGGGGGCAACCTCCGCAACCCAACAACAACAAAAAAAGCTGTGGTTTTTAAACCACCTTTACGCTTTCCTGCTCCTGGGGCCAGCCCCCTGCATAAGATAAAACAGCCTGGAGTCTGCTTTATCTCACCCCCAGCTGCCCACCGTCCCGGGGGACGCTCCGGCAGAGAGGCTCAGCCGGACACAGCCGCTCTGACCGCGCACCTCGGCTCCGGTGCCCCAGGAGGGGCTGCGGTGGCACCAGCCCCACGGGGACTCTGTGGCCAGGGCTCACCCCATGGCCAGTTGTGTGGGGTTTTCCTGTCTGTTTGCTTTGCGTGAAGCAGCTGGGGCTGCTGTTGAATTGGTTTTTTCCCTAAGCTGTCAGGCTGCCTTCCCAGTAAACTGTGGCTTTTGTGATGGCTCTGGAAACCTTGCTTACACCAGGACAGAATTTAATTGGTCCCTTCTTACAGCTTGGCCCAAGTAGAACAAGCTTGCTCTTGAGGCCGCTCTTGTAGACGGCGCTAGTGCCCCTCACCCTGCTGTGACCACCCACGGTTTTTTTAGCTGGCTTAAATTAGCTGCTGATACAGGTCTGGACAGCTCAGCCTGGACATTCACATCCCAAATATGCTTTTGGGAAATGATCTAAAATATGGGCAGGAAGTTTTATTTTGCAGATAGACCCATGCAGAGCTCTGCAGACCAGAGAAACATAGATGGACACATCAGTCAGATGGGGCGTCTTTGATCCTGAAAACTCCCAGTCTTTGAAGGATTTTTTTTGTGTATTACTAAGATTTCCAGTCTCAACCTTGACCCAATTGCTCCCGTCCCAAAGGGCATTTGCAGACGTAGAGCTAGAGTTACTGGTGGGTTCCCAGGAGGAGAAATCCCAAATAAATGAGGAGTATACTGTGGGTTTCCCAACTGTAGCTCCCCAGCTTTTGATTCAACACCCAGAATATCCTTTCTGAGGCTTATGGAGCCTCCTGGGAAAAGGTTTTCATATGGCACTTGCTATATGATATGGCAAATCCATAATTTCCTTTTATTTTCTTTCTTTATTTCCTTTTATTTCCTTTATTTTCCACAAGACTGTGGACTAGAGGGTAAGGCAGTACCAAAGGCTTGTCCTGTAGACATAAAGGTCACTTGTGATCAGCACTGGTAATAATTACTAGAAATAGAAAATATATTTAATTTTAATCAAATTTTCCAATGTAATTGGAAGTAATTTTAAGTATTTCCTGTGAAACTTCATATGTTCTCAGGGTAAAAGTGACAATATTTAGGCCCAAGTACTTTCCAAACTACTTCTGTGGTTTGTGCTGGACACTGGCCTTCACCAGTAAAATTTGGACACTCTCTCCTGGTTTTGGAAAAATTACTCAGGATTTGGTTAAGCATAAGTCAGATGAGTTTAGGTGTATCCTATAAAACTTAATGTGTTCTGCTTTTACCTTATGTTCTCTGTGAAGCCATTGCCTTTGCTATAAACGAGACAGGAGAAGAATGTCACAGTGTGGGTAAATGGTTTCTTTTTAGCTTTGTTTTTCTCCAAAATCCATAACTTACGTCAAAGAAAAATCAAACCAGGTCTGAACCCCCACCCCTCATTAGTGGTGCCTTGTGGTGCTTCTAAAAAAGCCAGAACTGGAGGCCAGTGGCCCGTCCCAGAGTGTAACACTGGTACTTTTGCACTCACCCAGAGGCAGGAGCTGGACTTGCACTCAAATTTTTGGTTTTGTCCTTGCCACCAGTTTTAGTGGCACATGGGGCAGGTGGCACGTGGAGAAATTACGGAGCCATCGGACTCCTCTTCTGAAACACAGCACCTACTGACTTTGTCCACCCCTTTGGTGTGTCTCTGGGTCTGATGTGTTTCTGAAAGGGGAGCAGAGGAGGAGGAGAGGGGGCAGGGAAGCTGCTGGCAGCCCCTCTAACAGGAGCACAGTTTGCAACCCCATTCACAGACACTGTCTGGCATTGTTGTACCAGACACGCTCCATTCATGGCCCCTCTCTTGTCCCTTTTCAGCAAGTGCCCACTGGTCCTGCTCTGTTTGTCGGCAAGAATGAGCCGCTGGGAGGAGGAATGTTTCCCAGACGGGGGGTGAGGAGGTCAGTCTGGACCTCTGGACATTTGCAGCATGGGCTCGCAGCCGTGGCATGTGAAAGCAAGGGACCCTTTGAGGGCCTGACGGCCATTTATTTGGATATGTGTGCCTCAGATCATGAGATTAGCTGTCAGGTCATCTGCTGTGAAATCCATTATGAAAAACACTCAGACACTGATGCTTGACTTGAAATCCTTAGTTGGCTAAATTGCAGAAATTATCTTCCGAAGCTTTTATCAGCTCCGTATGTACGTGTAATATATTTATACACACGCAGATATAAAATAATGTTTGCAGTAATGCCTCATGCTAAACACTCATTGAGTAAATCTGTCACTGAAACTTCAATTCCAGATTACTGCACTCCAAGATCTGCTATTATCAGTGAAAACACATCTTTAGAAAGTTCACAACAGTCTGAAGTAGATGAGCTATTGAAATGCAATAGAAAATCTACCCCTCACGGATTAGTCAAACAATGAATGTAGCCCTGCACGTAAACATTGTCTAACTGTATTGGCAGGGTAAATAGTTCCTGATTTACTGCTGCAGGAATAGGTGGCATTTCCTCATGCTGTGAATACAAATATCAATTATCTCGAGGAGAAATAAATTTCAAATCCATAAGTGTGGTCAAGCGATGCAAATAGTGGCAACAAATCAGTCAATTATCAAATTATTAAACATTTCCAATATTATTATTATTATTATTAATATCTGGTAGCAGCAGTGTACAATTTGCCAGAAAAGAAATCGTTAGTAGATCTTGGAGTACTTGGAAAAGTGGTTTTAATATGTGGACATCCTGAAAAACCAAAACCCTGAGTCAGGAAGATCAAAGAAGAATGAAGAGTCTGGGGTTTTGGATTTCAGAGATAGCCTTTCACGGTGGTGGTTGTTGTTGCCACTCTCAGTGTTTTCATACTGCCTTGTGTGCATTACGGATTTATGCAGTAATAGCCACACTTACCTTTGCAGCCATTTGGATGTAGCAGCAAAGTATGAACTCCTGAAGGAGAGAAAGATGAAAGAAGGGAGCAGAGTGATGCAGATATTGCTCTCTGTTGATGGCTAGCACTTTCTGCTCTGTCTGCAAAATATTTCCATGTCTTCCACATGATCTTCCTAAAGAGCAGTCTCAGCCCAGTGTGTTTTGATGGAAATACCTGAGGTACAAAGACATGGAGAAAGGAAGAACTTAGATTTGTGGCAGGTAGAAAGTTTAGATCATTTTAGTCCAACCCATTGGAATCGTTGTCAAGTTGTTTTTAAAATGTAATACCCTCCCAAAAGACCCCTGATGCCAACTCAAAATGCTTATTGGCTCATGTCCTGGGTGCAAAGCAAGCTTTCATCCACCCTTCTACAATGAGTAATTTTGATGAGGGGGTTGGATTTGGCAGGTTTTCTTCAATTCTCTTAAATGGCACACATGCACTCAGAGCAGATTTTTGCAGTGCCTCATCTTACAGCACCAGTCTCATCTCAAAGCAGCTCCAGGCCTGACCAAAGGAAACTGGTATCCAAAAAGACCAAGGAACCAGTGAAGATGTGGCAGAAAATGCCCTTTCTGCGCAGGTGATGACGCTGCTCAGTCCAGCCCCAGCACAGGCAGATTGTGCAAGTCATGGATGAGAGTGTCACCATTGTACATTTTTATTTGCATAAAACAATTATCCCATGGACAGTGGCTCTGGAGTTGTCTAGACAACATGCTTCCGATGGTATCGCTGACCTCAGACACACTGGGCTGGCTCTAAATTAGCAATGAGCAGGGCTGGAGGGATGTATTATGGCAGTTATAAACCATAAGAAGGTATTTAAATAGGTAGATAAGACACATGCAAATCTTTCCATTGCCATGACAACCATCTTGATATAGGTTTTCCATACGTAGCAAGAACAGCAGAGCAAAAGGCACTGGAAAAATAGCAAGAACCTGTAATGATAATGAACCCTGACAGTGTATTAGTCTAGATTTTGGTCACTTATTAACTCTTAATAGAATACAAACTTCTATAGTAATACAGTGTTCAGTGGGTCAGGGAGCAATTACTTCTAAACCTTTGCTGTAAGGATCTCTGCTATATGGCTATAGCTAATGTACCAATTCTTCACAAATTGATCTGACTGATTAAAAAACACTTTGCTATTAGATGTAAATTGCTTAGCTGCTCAAAAGCACTTCGCAGGGACAGGTTGCACAAAGCATGAAAATATGTCATTTATGGACATCTCTATATTTCCCTTCTGGTTTTATTGGCTGGGCGAGGACTCGTAAATCTGAATACATGCCTTGCTCTGTCATGTAAGAGCTGGGGCCGCCAGTTTCCAAAGGGAAACACAGGGCAGCCCACAACACATGTGTGACCCCTACACACATCACCTGTCTGGGCAAGGCAGAGCTGGGTGCTTATTCTTTTTTGTTCTTCCTTTTTATACTTCTTCATTTCTTCTGAGTGCAAACCCAGTGGTTTGAAGGCCAGCTCATGGCTCTAATGATGCCTCCTATGGCCAGTGAGGGTCTCCTCTAGCAGTGTCTTTCTCAGATAGATGAACAGGATGAAAGCAGCTGCCAGAGCTCAGACCTAGAGGCATCTTTCCTAGCCTGTCTGAGTCCTCTGGGCTTGTTCTCACACAGTCCAGGGATGCTGGGGTGTGGGTGGCCAGGTGGGAAGGACACGGATATGCTGCCCCACTTCAAACAGCTTCCTCCACAAGGCAGATGCATCAGTAGTGACTGGGGCCTTGGGAAATGAATTAGGGTAAACCTTGCAGGGCTTTGTTGTTGTTGTTGCTTTTTTCTTGATGTTATTGAAGATGCTTAGGCTTAGAGGTGACCTAATTGCAGCCTTCCAGTACCTGAAGGGAAGAGAGGAGGAGAAAGAATTTTTACAAGAGCATGTAGTGACAGGACAAGGGGGAATGGCTTTAAACTGGAAGAGTGTAGGTTTAGACTGGATATTAAGAAAAACTTTTTTACTGTGAGGGTGGTGAGGCCCTGGCACAGGTTGCCCAGAGAAGCTGTGGATACCCCATCTCTGGAAGTGTTCAAGGTCAGGGGCTCTGAGCAACCTGGTCTAGTGGAAGGCGTTCCTGCCCACAGCAGGGGGTGGAATTGGATGAGCTTTAAGGTCCCTTCCAAGGTAAACCATCCTGTGATTCTGTGATTCTATACGGTTGTAGGGACCAACCCTGCTGCAGATCCTAATTCCTCATTACCACTGGTTGCTGTCCCTGTGATGGATGGTTTCGTTGTGGAAGGGTGTCTGGAGGTGGATGGCTGACACTGTGCTTCCACATTGCCCTGTTCCCTTCCACTGCAGCAGGCAGTGGGATCCCTCCCTCCCCAGCCTGGCTCTGAATCCAGAGCAACTGAATCTGTCACAGCCTCTGTGCCATCTTCTATCACCTCCACCCACTGCCTCTGTGCTATCACACCCCACATTAAACCCTTTCCATCCTTGTCAGAGCCTTTCCTGAAATGCCATCCTTTTATTTATGCTTTCAAGTAATAATTTTGGCCAGCACCATCAGGCTTTGCCTGTGCACAACACTCACGCCAATCTTCCTCCTTCAAACTCCCTTGGGGGTCCTCACAGCCCTTGAAGAGAGCAGGCAAGGTAGGGTGCTACAACTGCTCATTGTTTTGACTGCAGCCATCTCACTGCAGCCTTGTGTTACCTCTCTGCCCAACTTCCAAGGTGGGGGGAAGCAATTTGGGTGGGCCCCATCCTGTCCCCCTGCAAGGTGCAGCTCCAAGCACAGCAGCTCTGACCAAAACCCAGCGGGTGATACTGTGGTGCAGAGAATAAGTAAAAAGCTGCACTCGTTTCCCAGATGAGATACACTCCTGTAGTGTGTAAATCAGTCACAGTCCTGGAGGAATAATCCAGGCGGGATAATTGTGCAGGGGAAAGGCCCCAGACGTGATAAGGGTTTGCATTAGCAATGTCTTTTCATCCATCTGTCTTTTGACCAGAGCTAGAGAGGGCCAGAATTTTACTTATAAGGATGTTTTGATCAACTGATTATTTCAGTGACAGAGCTCCTGAAGTACAAGCTCCTGAAAATACCTTATTTGTGTACAGGAGCAGCTAGGAGCCAGGGACTGAAAGATTTCTTTCTTCAAAGATTAATTTGTTTAGGATCTACCAGTTCCCTTATGATCCTGGAGAATTCAACCATCAACTTGGCTGGGGGAAATACCTCACCTTGAGTGTTTATCTGCTGAGCATGGTGGAAGCAGAAACAGGACAAAGACAAACCTGGCTCCGGGTTGGCATTAAATTATACAGCTTATTGGTAAACTGCTGTTATTTATTAATTAGGCTAAAGAGGAGCTGAAGAGCCCTGCTCATGGTCTGAGCTTGATTGTGGTGTTCAGGGGTGTTGGGAGCCAAGACCTGCAACACTTTTAGGTGTCACTAGGGGAAGGTTAAAGGTCTTGAAGCTGGCAGGTACCAAAAAGCATCCCAAGAATGAATGTGAAAGCAGTGCAAGTGCAAATGTGTTTGTCCTGCAGTCAAATGCTTTTACAAGTCCTACATAACAAATGTGTTGCTACAAAGCTGTTGAAAAGTGTATTCCACAGTTTAGAAAAGGCACTTTGGTGCTGTGGAGGAGAAAGTGTCCATGACAGACTGCACCTATGTGTTTTCTCTTTAAGATCATCTAAATTTTATCGAAGACTAACCACAAAATTGAAAATTGTTGGTATTAACACTCTAGGGCATCCTGTGTACTGAAGACTCAATTTCTTATCATGAATACGTGTTCTGGCTGACAAATTTTGGGGTGTTATTTTGCCTTCTAGTTATTCAGATGTTCTTTGGACATCTGGGAATTTAATTAACAGCTTTTGCACGTATTTAAAGCAAAGTAAACTTTCCTGGACCTCCTGATGGTGAGGAGCCATCTTATTTATGAACACTGGCACCTGTCATGTTAATTTGTACAAAGTTTTTGATTTATCCTAAAAGAACACATTACACAGTGGATTTGGAGGTGTTTAGGGGAACCTGCAGGGTGACTTTAATCTTTATGTCTTTATATACTTGAGGGCATTTTACTGCACCTCTGCACTGCTTTCACCACACAATCATTTTCTGCTTTAGAAATGTAGCCATTCGGATCAATAGCTGCAGTACAATATATGGTACTTCTGATGGGAGCCTCACAGGAAACCTAAGAAGCACTGTGGTAATTTTGCAAAACGCTTGGCTACACTCTGAAATACATCTTAAAAGTAGAAGTTGCCAAAAAAGACAATGTGCAAAATTAAAAGAACCCTGGTGAAATTGTGCTTACTGTATTTATGTGTATTAATAGTAAATTAGGAAAAATGGTATGTAAAGGGATATTCCTTGCCTGAAACAGAGATGTTTTATTAGGAAACTCTTAAGGGCTGGGCTATCTGCATTTCTTGTAGCAGCAGTTTGAAACTCCTGTGGAACGTGTTGGCTTCTTTGGAGGGATTTTTGAAGGGAAAGATTTCCTGCTCATGTTATATGCGTGTGTTTCCTGGGCTTGATTTAAAAGAAAGCAGAAGTAAAAAATGATGTATGGTGACATTTACTCAGTGCACAGAACAAAAAATGAAAGAGGATTTAAAAGCATACATCCCTTAAAGTGTTAACAAACGTATCCTGCACATTGCAGATTTTACAGTAAATTCTTTATCTATAAACAAACCGGGTTATCACAGCTGTTTATTGTACTGCTAGCCCTGATCCTAACCTTTATGTCTTTATTGCTTACATACCATTCCCTTGTTTATATGTCTGTACCAGCCTGTGCCCTTGAACTTGGCCCTGGCAAGCCCTGACCTGGCGCTCGCCCGCTCACTCATGGGGGTCATGGCGGCATCAGAGATGGAACATCAACACCCCAGCAAAGCCGCACTGCCTGCCAGGGGCACAGACCATAGGGACACAAGGAAAGAGCAAGGAAAAGGATGAAAGGGTGGGCAGGATTCCCTCTGAGGAGTGTTTTGTGGTGCTGCCTTGCTCACCAGCGCCCGTCAAACCCACCTGGGAAGCTGCACTGGGAGAGTGCAATTGCTCTCTACAGCAGAACCATCAGGCCCCTGTCCTTTCCAGCTGCCCAGCTGGGGCCTTGGTGCTGTTTAAGAAAGCCATTTTCCCCNGCTTTGTTCTGATAAGTCATCAGAGTTTGTTTTCCTATAGACGAACAGCCTGTGCCCTCCAGCATCTTCAGCAGCAAGGCTTGAAGGGCAGAATGGAGTGGGCAGCACGTGGATAAGCAGGTACAGGGATGTGGCTGGAAAGATCTGCCTCCAGATCACTGATAAACTTTATCCATAACCCAAAAAGGGTTTTGTAACGCCCACGATGTCCCACATGGCGGGTTTTGGGGCATAAAGAATTTGGGCTTAGCTCAGTGGGTGATGTTAGAGTCTTCCACCATGACCACAGTCAGGGCATGCTGTGGGATGAGCCCAAAAGAGGGGCTCTCTGAAAAGTAGGCAGCACTAAACACACTGAGGCAAAACAGTTCCAGTCTCAGCCTTCCTCACCACTCCTGAAACTATGAAACTATCATCCTGGGTTTGGTTTCAGTTAGTTGAACAGGCTCTTCACTGAAAACAAACCTCTTGGTGCAAACACCTCCAGGTCGGAATCACATCCTTCATTGGCTGCTAAAAATAATGGCAATGAATGGAAGAATTAGCAAATTCTCCCAGGGAAAAGAAATTATGATCCCATTAACCTACATTACAGCCAACGCCATTAAGAGATACCATTAACCTGCAGTTCCCACACTGCCTTGTTGGAGATACTACAGTCATGCCTGTAATTCTGGAGATACCGCAGCCATCCTGTAATTGTGTGGTAACTTTTGGCCAACGCTGATTTTTTAATAGACAGTGTTGCAACCAAGTACGTTGTTGGATTATAAGACCCAATCCACGTAGCCTTTCATGAGCGTTTTGTCTGCTCTGTCTCAAACCACACTCGGGATGAGAGCTCCACAACAGCATTGGGCCCCCCCATGCCATGCGAAATTATAGGATTTTACAGCCTTACTAGGTCATGAGCAGCCATAATTGATCAATACAGAAGATGATGTATCAAGAGTTTTAATGGCATAACAGAGTGTGGTAGGAGTTGTTTCACTTTGCAAAGTAACGTGTGTTTTTAGTGGCTTTTCTTCACCCATTTACTGATATTCAGCCTCTAAAGTGAAAGTGCTCATCCTGGTGAATGGGTTTAACAGAGTCCTACTAGTTGGAGAATTGGAATGTTACTGCTTAATCTATATCTATATATTTATTTATGTATATAGGATCAATATTCTATTTTCTTAATCTGTTCTACTTACTTGACACATTTAGGTTCTGATTGCAAATATTCTGTTACGTCTAGGAATTTTCATATATTCAGAAGCTTGAATTTTCCTATCTACCAGCCCCAAATTTTGCTTTGTTTTTTTTTCTTTTCTTGTGGGCTTTTGGAGATTTGTTTTTTAACTCAGAGGAAGTACCTGCAGTGAAGTCAGAGTGGTTTTGCAGTAAAGGAGCTGGAGTGGTCCTCAGGACTCATAACTTGACTTATTTCAGGGTTTTAGTGCTCAACAGCTTTCTCAAATCCAAAAATAAGCAAATCTGTATATTGAAGGCTACAGTAAAGCTGAAACTTTTTCTCATAGGTTAAAAAAAACCCCAACAAGCCCAAGTAATAAAATGTATATTTATGTAACGAGAAGTCGGATTTATGAAAAATGCTGCTGTGGATTGCAATTCCATATGAAATGGTCCAGTCTAGGATTAGGAATCGTTGGATGCTGACATGTAGTGATGTGCACACTCTCCTGTCTGAGCTGAGTATATTTCTAACCTTGCTTTAATTATCAATCACTTGATTCATGTCAGTCCACTCACATGTAAATCAAGTATTTGTGCTATTTAGACAGGTACTCTGTAAACACAGGCAGAAAAGATGGTTTCTGGAATGAATAGGAAAGGCTGCCTGAGTGACTGTCGGAGTCCATGTTCTGTATGAACAAATTAAAAGCAGGAGTCTTTCATGCTAAATTTGTATGGCCCTCTGCACAAATTGCCCAATTTATTTAAGTATTTTCCGGTGGTGAGATGTTTTGGGACGTGAGGGCTGATAAGAAGCATTAAATAAAACACTGCAAGTTGAATTTAAGGATAAAATGAAATTCCTTCTGTGTTGGGTTTGATGTTCTTAATTTAATCCCTGGTGGACAGTAGTCTGCATTACAAAACCTTCACACATAATTTGGCACAGTTTGGATGATTTGCAATCTGTCCCTGGCTGTCTTTGCAGAGGATGCCCTGAGCAGGTCCTGTGTGGAGGCTGGGTGACCTCTCCTCTCTCAGGAGGGTGGTCTCCTCAGGTCACCGTCGGGGTCATTGCTGCAGCAGAGCAAGGAAGCTTTGACTGTTCCTTTGCTTGTGGGGGTAAACAGAGGACTTCATTTTCCAGCACTACCGGCCCCTAACCTTCAGAAGCTTCAGAGGGGGATGGGGAAGAGATGCCAAAGGAAAGTACAGAGCTAAGAATGTAAGGAATTTTGCTTATCTGTGACAAGTTTCTAAGCGTGTTTGATTATGGTAATAAGGATACCTCATTAACAAAGGATTTTAAAGGCATGTATGCCATTGATAATCAGTCAAATTACATTGTACATTTTAAACTTTTTTTTTCCCCCCAATGGGATATGTTTGAAATAAAGCACCACCTTAGTTAAAATGTGGAATTTCACTTGGTGCAGGAGGGTGGGGCTGTGGCAGCTAAGGAAGGAGCTCTATCTCCTGAAGATAAAGTCCCCATCACCAAGAGATGACTGTAAAACATGCCCAATTCCCAATTCTTAAAACTCTCCCTGATTGCAAATCTCGTCATTGTTTTAACTTATCTCTGCCCGTGCTGTGCTGAATTAGTCTTTTGGAGTCCCTGAATGGGATCAAGGGAAGAGAAGAGGAAAGGAAGGATGGGAATGAGAGCCAATGAGGAACAGAAAGCAAGACAGCCAGAGAAAAGGAAAGGGGGTGAGTGCTAAGTGTAATTGCCCTTTGGCTTCCTGTGGAACTGCAAAACCTTTTGAACACCCAGGGATGAACCAGCCCCAGGGATGTTTTCTGCACCCCTGCTGCATGGGAGGCATCTGGCCTGGTGCTGGGGTGGGTAAAAAGGGAAGAAATGGTGCAGCAGGAATTTTCCTCCTCTGCTTAGGTAGTTTCCAGTGTGTGTCTTGCTGGAAAGTGGCCCAGTGAATGTCCCCCCACCAGCCTCTGTGCTGATCTCCATGTCAGGTCCCTTGGCCATCTTCCCCTGCCCCAGGTACCCACTTGAGGGTGGGAGAGAGAGCCACCCCCTGTGCTCACCCTCTTCCTTGGCCAGCCTGGCCCTGTAGCAGGTAGCTGTTTCTACCAATCAGCCATCCGTGGGAATTTACTCCAGCTCCACCTGATACCTGGAGTATTCCTATTTTTGCAACCTTATCTCCTAATGAGTTTATAACCTAGAACAGAGCAGTACCCCTGCAGTTCTCCAGCCTTTTTATCAAATGATTTCACTATCAGGCACATTCAGATGACTAACGAGGTGCTTCTAGCCTCACATGGGCTGCTCTGTAGGGGCTTTTTTCAGAAGGAATAGACTTGAGCAGAAATTCTGTGTCATGTTAAGCGGGAGAAAAATGAAACCCACCTATGCATGGGGCTCTTTCAGCTTGTTCCAGGTGTAATATTTGAGTGCTGGCTGCCCAACCCTAAAAGTGGTGGATATAACCCAGTATTTTTTTCTTCTATTGCCTTTGGGTTGAAGAAAGCATTTTAATATCCACACACCTCTAATAAACTAAAGCTGTAACGAGGCTTTCTCTATTTGTATTGCTCTTTTGTTGTCTCCTATGTGCATTTACCATTGATTTTTGCCAAACTCCCCTATACGGTAACTATGCAGTTATAAACTGGTGTTATTGAGGGGAACTGAGGAGAGAAGGAATAGCCATGAAATTACTGGTTGCAAACAAACACTGCAGCTCTGTTTGGGCTTTTCTCAGAAACACCTGGAGATTACTGCATGCAACCTTTCTAATCAGTAAATCAGCCAGCCACCAATTGTTTCCTTAGCCACATCAGGCACAAATGGAACAGCTGTTTAATTTACTTTTTTTTTTTTGTAAGAAATTAATATCCTGAATCATTGATATATTTATTTTGCAACTGGCTGCCATTAATTCTTTTATTTTCTCTCCTCTCAGTGTTGCCTGCCATTAAAGATAGGAGGGTCTCTGTGTGTGAATGAGGTGATGTCATCTTTCAGGATGGTTCATGGAAACCAAGTGAAACTCTCTGGAGCTTCACTTGGACATCCTCTCAAATCCAAGGGTTGAGGGGGGAACCCAGGACATTTGCTAACGTAAGCAGGAACTGAGGGACCCAGAGCTTTGCAAGCTCTAGAAACTCCGAAGTAAATGGCTTCGGTTGGCTTGAGACTGAGCAACAGCCAGCTACAATTGAATGCTTTATTGCCGTCTGGAAGTGTTTATTTTCTGAACATAAATTCAAGGGACAGATTCAAGGCATGTCTAGAAATAAAGCATATCATCATGTGAGCTAAGCTGACAAGGACAATTTACTGTACCCTGCATTCGTTCTGGGCCAATCGGAAGAGAAGAGGCTATTAACATCCTGAAATTCCCGCTGTTCGGCTCTGCCTGTCCCTTCACTGAACTCGAGAATGGCATGTATTAACCCCTTGAGGGCCTCCCGTGCGCGACACACATCCCGGGAAGGGACACTTGTTTGGGCCCCGAGCCATGTGCGGCGTGTCCAGCTCCTATTGACAGCAGCAGCGAACTGCTCCGAGAGCCCGGCACGGCGCTGCTGTCTGGAGGCCAGCACAGGGTTAACATCTCTCCTAGGGGCGCTGTCGGTGCTGCACACCAGCACTGACTTGCTCTGCTTAAATACAAGAGTTCACTGGTCAGCTTGACCTTGAATTCTCTTGCAAAGACAGGAACAAGATGACATACTGCTCGTGTTTCCAGTGGCTGCAAAGTTCAGGGAATACAATGCAACTGCAGCTCTCATGCCGCGAGCATCACTTAAAGAAGGGAAAGTTCATTTCCTACTTTTTAAACACTGCCAGCAAGAAAAGTAACAAAACCAGAAGAGAAGTTAGAATGTAAAACCCAAAGGGCACAGCAGCAGATATTGCAGAGGAAAGGTGCCATTCATAGTCAGGAATGTGTTATAATAAAATCCACTAGCAAAAGTCCACAGAGGGCTGTTTGCGTAGCAGCACTACAATATCTACATGTGTAAATAGAGGGAACAGCCTTTAAATCTACGTTGCAGCAGCAACTGTTGGGTCTTTTACCTGCTGCTTGAAGTGTTCCCCCTGACTTGGTGGGTGTCCTTGCATAGGACAGCATGACCAGCCCCATTCCAGCATTGCAGCTGAGGGAAATATGTTATTGTGGCTCTGAACAGGAATTTTCTGCATACAGCACTGTAGAAGGCCAGTGCAGTTAACTTAACTGGTCTTCAGCTTCTTCTTTTCCTCTGTTAGGGAGTATGGATTCAGGACAGCTGATGGCTTTCACAGTAAAAGTCTTGGGCTGGTGCTTCAGATTAATTATGAATGTTTGTCATCTTGTTCCTTTTTTTTTCTGTGAGTTTGCAGCTGAGGAGCCTGTCTCATTCATTCCCTGGCACTGCACAGGGTTTAAGTATCGCAGCCTTCAGTACCAGAATAATATAAGAACCAAGAAGAATCATTTATCTGGCATGACATATTTTATGCTCTTGTGTAAGTTTTCCTAAGGGACTTCTGAATGTCCTACTGGGTGACTATAAAGACACCAAAGACTCAAAGTCATGGGCATCATCTTTATTACAAGCCCTAAAACACTCAGTACAAAGACAAAGCTGAGTGATTTTAGCTTTTCTGAAATTAAGAGACTGTATTGTCTCACGAAAGTCCTTCCACAGATCTCTTTAAGAGCGGAGTGGTTTGGGGCTAAAATTGATCCTTATCTTTTATTACTTAGAGGAATGTTTCTGTGCTTTAAAAATTCAGTCCCCATTTCTTACTTGCAGACTACCCTAATCTCAAATTAGCCTTCTAGCAAAGGTCAGGAGCACAGGAGTGCAGGTCTTATTGGTTCAATTAAAGGAAATAACACAAAATCAGACAGGCTATTGCAGGAGTCTTTGTCAACAACTTCCTGAATGCTGAGACGCTGCTCAGGCACAAGCTGTCTATACAGCCAGATAGTGCTGTTATCAGAAACACATTAGGCTGAGAAATTTAACAAAAATATGGTGCTCATAGCAAAAGTCTTGGGCTGGTGCTTCTGACTAATTATTAATTAATAATTTGTTGTTTTGCTCCTTTTTTTGGTGTGTTTACAACTTAGCCTTGCCTCTCTATTTTTTTTTCTAAAACACACATAGCAGAGCTCAGATAATTATGCTGGTATCTGTTGTACTATGGCTCACCTTAATAATGTCCTTAATAATGATGAAATGTTACATTTCCAATAATGTACCAATAAATATTTTGGAGTTAGGGAACTGGCAGGTATGTGGGAAGGGCTCTTTGTGTTAACAGCTAATATACTGCTGAAAACTGGTGCTAATGTACTTGTGTAAAGATCCTCTTTATAAAAGTGATTTTCCTTTATTTCTTTCCTTTTTTTTTTTTTTTTGTTTGCATCCTTGTGCCTGAACATTTGACCCTGGATGGAAAGATTGTTTAAAGAGCAGAGAACTGTTTATTTCCATTTTCTCCTTTTTCCCCCCTTTGCAGTTATTTTTACAGGTAAATCACTCGCAATATGGGAGAATCTCAGAAAGTTCAGAGGTTTGGGGCAGGAAACGCCTCCCCTCCCCCTGAAGTTTGGATTCAGAGCTAAATTTATCTGAATGCTGTCATTTCCCTGCTTTTCCCTCTATACCTCCTTCATTACATTCCTTTTTCTCCCTCCCCATTCCCAGCCACCCAGATCTTATCCTTTCCTTGACCTGCAGCTCCCCCTCCCTAGCCTGCCACGGCTCTAAAATGTCCAGAGGCCTCCGCTGAAGGTGGCAGCTTCTCCTGGTGGTTTTTCTGTTCATTCCTGAGCTGCACCATAGCGAGAAGTGCTCTGCAATCCCCTGCCCTCCGAGTCTGTGTCCATTAGAGATGCTAAAAGCAGGTTTGGTGGCTGCTAGGAGGGGAAGGCAGCAGTGGTGCCCAGCAGAGCAGCCCAGGCTAGCTCGTGCCTTGCTGGATGTAAGCATCTGCCTGTGATGCAGCAAAGGGCCCCTGCAGGTACAAGCAATTTCATTTAGGCAAAAGAATTCAGAAGTAGGTGTTGAAGTTCAGCCAAATTTCCATGCTGCTCCTGCTTTTCCCTGACACTTTCTGCACATTTGCATCACTTATCGTGATCTTGAACAGGTATTTGTCTGGTAGGAAATACACAGAGTTCAACAAGAATCCCTCTCTTTTTGTTTTTCCCTCTTCCTTTTTTTTTTTTTTCTTTAATATTATAGTCTTGCATTGTGGCTATTCTAGTTTTACACAGAAGTGGCAGGCAGCCAAAGACTGGAGTCATTATTTGCAAACTCTAAAAATAGAGTCAAGATTTATAGGAAGAAAACAGATATGCCTTGTTATAAAACCATGAATAAGGATTGGCAAAAACATAACGGTTTATTCTTTTTTGATATTGCTTATTGTAAATTGCACTCTATCTTTGTGGGAGATACACCAGATAGTTACAGTGCAAAGACACTTCCTTACTTGAAAGTGCTGCAAAACTGCAGTTTATTTGTTGTAAAGACTTGATTATTCAAAGGAAGCGATAAGAGATGAGGTAGCCCCTGGGAATTTTGTGCATCCTTGGGGTGGACAGTTTGTTTTAAAAAAAGTATTAGTGATCTTTTTCTCCAGGTCACTGCTGATAAAAATTACATTCTTCGCCCAGTGAAAAGGCACCTCATGAGCTGCACTTCTGGTTAATACTGCTTGTTATTGTACAGCACGAACATCACATCCCTGATCTAACTGTGGGTAATAACACTCCCTGCTCTATTTCCTTCCTCGTAGGCTCTTGCAGGGCAGCAACAAAGAAAAAAAAAAAGAAGGGAGAAAAAAAGGAAAAAAAGGAGGGAGGAAGTAAGCAGAAGGAAAGAGAGGGAGAGACTTTCACAAAGAGTTAAAAAGGCCTGATGAAATCCTTACAATGTACACCATATGGCTTGACATTTACCAGATTAGTTAAACATTTCTACTGGGGATAAATATTCTTGCACATCGACGTAAAGAAATTGCATGAGACAAGGGCACATACAGCATATTTATGCCATGGAGTAATCTTTTTTTTACTTTTTTTTTTTCCCTCCCTTCCCCTTGGCTATCAGAATTCAGGTTACAGAGCATGTGAGGGACAAGTGTACTAACCCCAAATAAACCCCAATTCTGTGCATTCCTGTGCTGCCGGTGAAGTGGCTTCCAGCATTGCCCCAAACACACCTCAAAAGCCTCCCTCCCAAAAAAGTTTTGAATGACCAATCTTGCTATTAAAAAATACCAAAACCCCAACTCTGTGGAGAGGTTGAAGCATTAAAGTTTGTCAAAATCTGTCTGAGCACTCGGATTGCCCGTGGAAGATGACTGTGATGGCTGCCAAAGTGATTTGAACAGGTTGATGCAAAGGAGGTGACTGCTGGTGCCCGTGTCTGGTGCAGCCTGCCCCGCTCCTTGCTGAGCAGCCCTAAAGCCATAGATTTCATCTGATCTTTGCAAAGGCTAACATTTGTCTGCTGTCATTTTAGTGAGATTGATGGCAGGCTGGGATGGAGAGGAGGAGGGGGAGCGCAGCGGGAGGAAGGCTGATCCCCACAGCCCCAATAGTCGGGGCCAAGCCCATCCAGAGTCACTATCCTGGACTCTCCAGTCAGCTCTGGCAGTGGCAGAGAGTTCTTCCTGCACCACTCCAGCAGGAATTGTACGGGGTTGTTACAAAAGATTGCAGAAACTCAGAGACAGGAAGGCAGCACTTTGCACCTTATGTATCTTAATAGATTATTCACGTCACAAGCAACACAGGGCAAAATGTTATGACAACCATAAGAATGTAGTTTGCTGTGGCTTAATGTGGCTGGGCAGCACAGGGTAAAGCTATCAAAAAATATTTTATATTTTTTTAGATTTCCAAGAGAAACTAACCAATGTGGACGTGCAGCTATTTTTATTCAAAGCCCTGAATTTTGGCAAACTCTTTCCAGGCTATAGCAGAAAAGGCTTACTCTTGGTATTATTAGTAGTAGTATCCCAGTGCCAAATGAAAAATCGGACACCTTGCCACTTGGAAGCTTTCTTGCAAGCTGAGGTAATAGGGGAATCCTCTGCTAAGGACACATGTCCCAAGCTGGGTAGCCAGTAGCTGGCTGCAGCATGTAATGTGCCTTAGAAAAAAATTAGCTTTCACACTTGTGCAGGATGAAGTCCACGTATCGTTTTCCATGAATGAATGAGTGACTATCAATGCTGACATTCAATCTTACCTCAAAATCCTAGAGATTTGCATTTCACCAGGCACATCTATGTATACATGGAGGAATCTCAGCACTTCTGGGAAAGAAATGCAGAGTGAATGGGTTACTGTCCTTGTGGAGAAATGTACCTGCAAATCTTAATCCCAATATTAGATTGGAAACCATTGAGGCAAGGGCTGGAAGCAGCCCTAGATCCTCTCTGGGAGCTGAAGGGGAGACGGGTGCACGAGCCAGTAACTCTAATGAGCTGGAATTCAAAATATGCCTGACCTAAAACCTTGGGCTGGGACATGTACAGGCTTGGGTGAAAGCTCAGCTCCAGCCCCGCGTGTTGCGATTTACAGTGCTGAGATCAATGACTTGTGGATTTCAACCACCCAGTGTCCCATCACACCAAAATGACATTGTGAGGACAGAGTTTCAGCTGCAAACAGGGAAAAATGTCATGGAGAATGTGAAAACAAGGTGTCCCCTTATTCTTGCTGGTCAGAGAAGAGCAGAGACTCCCACCCGAGTGGGAGGGCGGCTTGGGCCCCGCAGGAGCCTTGCGCTTGGGTGATCACGGGTGGCTGGGTTGATAAAGAGCGAGCCAGAGAGATAAATACCCGTACTGAGGAAAATAAGAACAGATAATAGATTGGTGCAAGTCGCAGTATATTTCCTCCTGGTGATGAAGGGCTAAGAGTGAGTTATAGATCTTTCCTCGCGATAAGAACAGATATTTCTTTCCAAATCACTTATCTATAAGATACTGAGGTATTATTTTGGTCTGCGTTGGTATTAATTGGGCTCTTTGCACTCCCACCCCGGGAATGCAGGTGACAACATGGTAGGGACCCCAAAGATTCTGTCTGCACCTCCCATGGGTGAAGTGTTGCTTTTCATCACTGGAAGCTGGGAATAAAGAGGGAATGTTTATCCAGGTGTCTCAGGTGATGGCGATATGGCTATTTATGCATGACCAGGGTTTAAATCTTGCTTTGTTCAGGTCCTTAATGTACAAAAAGCATTGCTGAGTGTTATAAGCTCTGTTACTGCTCTGGGATAGAATTAACTTTAAAAAAACCGCAAACACTTATACGTTCGGGTGATATGACAGGTGTGTGCAAGGGCAGGAGACCGTGTGGGGAGAAAAATACAGCGTGGTTTTTCTCAGCTGGGAAAGATCAGAGCACCAGGTTTGATAGTAAGGGGCTTTTAAAATTTTAATTTTTTTGTTAATAGTATTAATATTGAGTAGATATTTTGTATAATTTAGTAAATGGCTGTTTCTCGGCCTCCTTTCCCCGGGGCGGTGGGTGGGAGCGGCGGGGTCGGCTCGCGCCTGCCCTCACGGAGGTGCCGCCATCTTGAGGCAGGTGAGAACAGCCGGAAAAGAGGAGAGCGCGAATGAACTGGGACCAGACAGAGTTTGGGGCTTGTGGGATGAGGGGTTTAGGGACGGGCAGGTGCCGTGTCCCAGCGTGAGGGCTGTTTGTGGGCAGAATAGCTCGCGGGATAAGGGGCCTCTGGTGTATTTTCACCTCCTGTAATCTAAAGCCTTTGCTGTCTTGCTTAAACCTCTGCTTTTGGATCTTCAGAGAAACCTTTGCAGTGATCGGTAAATCTTAAAGTTGCTTTTGCCCTGGTTTATGAGATTTCCAGGTTCAGTACATTAACGTGTTAATAAGGGAGCCCTGTGTTCCCACACTACTGTTAAAGGCGTTCTCACACTGCTGACCTGACCCCCTTAATCCTGGCTTTCCTGGAGGAGTAGCTGATCCATCAGGCCTCCTGTACCTAAAATGGGATGAAAGGGAGTGGTAGGCCTATTTCAATGCTGGTGTTTCTCAGGTACCTCAAGCAGCCTTGTTCTTTTCATATTCATCGCTTATTTCCCTGGAAAGGAAAAAAAAAAATTTTAAAAAAACCCCTCTAGATGTGAGGGCTCAAATCACTGAAGACGAGAAGCAGCAAAAGGAAATAAAGAGGTCAAACACCTAAGTTAGCTTATGATTAAAAAGAAATTAGTGGGGCTATTTTTAATTTGTTTAAATATATTACTTTCTATTAAAGAGGTCTTCATGTTTCACTAAGTATGAGATGAAATGTGTCACCAGAGGAAGATATTTTCCAGTTTTAGTATCTTGTCTCTTCAAAACTTAGTCCAATGCCACTGAAGTCACAAATTCAGAGACAGCAGGAATGGCAGCAATATGGGACTTTTCAGTACACTGTAGTCACCTTCTAGTTGGGCTGGTTTGCAGGAAATCAGGGAAGAGAGACATGGACTGTGCATAACAGGTATGTTGTGAGGAGGTCTGTGGTGCCACACAGCCCCTCAAATGCTGAACCTCTGAGTGTTGTGCAGCCTTGAGAGCCAAAATTCTGTGTCTCTGCCCTCAGACCCATCCCAAGGTGTTAGGTCCCAGCCCAAGGGATTGCTGAGAGCCTCCTTGGAGGCTGGAATACATCTCATATCTGAGTTGAGCTGCATGATCTTACGTCTTTTTTGTTAAATCTGCTAGACTATGGATATTTTCGGGCTGCAGCTGGCAGAAATTAGAAAGGATAGTTGTAAATGAAGTTTTGTAATGCCAGAAGTCTATGGTGAAGCTTTTATAATCAGTGCACAAGCTGAACATTGATCTAAGTGTTCCAAGGCTTTCCATGAGATTGCTGGTTTTTCCATTTTTCTTTCCTTTCTTTTGCTAAATGAAGTTCCTTGAGAATAAACACAGTAACTGGGTGAGACTGCAAACCTGTGAGGCTGTGAGGGAAATACACCATAAGGTTTGAATAAAAATAATAAAATGTTTGGTTAAGAATTTGTCGCAAAGCTCCAAAACAATGCAAACACCCTCAGTCTCTTGTTTTGTTCCCAGCTGGGAAGCCAGGCCAGAGTTGCTGAACATTTCACCACGTCTTGCTAACCTTCTGAGCTGAGTTGTGAGAAATTGTTCTTGACATCACATGAGCTGGGCCACAAGGCAGGACTAATGTGATATTTGCTGTCGAAGGTTTCCTAGGAAACATGCTACTTAGAGCACTCAGCCCTCCCTGCCACCCTTCCTGGATCCTCCAGCTTCCCTCACTCCCAGAGGTTTTGCAGGGGGCAGGGATGTACCCTCTGACCTCCAGACACCCTCGACACAGACCTCCCATCTTCCTAGCTCAGCAGAGAGGGGCTGTGGAGATTCTGAAGCTCACCCACCTAATTGCCCCTTTTTCTGTGATTTATCTCTCTTTTTATTTTTCCCCAGCACTCTGCAGTGGGAGAAGTGAGAGGAACTGAGCTACATCCTGCAAGACTGGAGATGGAGAGGAGGAAGTTTGAGCCTTCTCAGTGAACTTAAGTTTTTCTGCCACAGGAGGAATTGGTGGAAAAAGGTTAGGAAAATCAGCAGATAACTTACAACTTAACTTGCCACATACTTGCCAGCAGTTTGCAATGCAGTAGCTGCTATGGTAGGTAAACCAGAAGTGTTCTTCAGCAGAATAGAGTTCTCCAGTTTCTTCCCATAACTTCACCTGATAGGTGCCATCCTTGGCATCAGCCCCACAAAATGATTCCTGCCGTCGAGGCCAAACTTTTCAGCTTGGCCATTTGGAGCAGGAGAAGAGTTCCCATTGAGGATGGGATGAATGGAGTCGGTTCACACATGTTAACCAAATGCAAATCCTTAGATGGAAACCCATGGTCAGCTCTTTCCACTGCTATTTTCAGAACTTCCACAAAAGACCATGCTGTGATTATATGTATTCATGATATGTATATCATGTATTCAGCTCAAACAATATTTGAATGATGCATTTAGAATTCTTCCCAAAAAAGGACCATGCTTCTGTAAACTGCATCATATTTGTAAAAAGAGAGGGGAAAAAATCTAGCTTGCTTTTCGTTTCTTCTTCTCTTTCTTTTTAATATATAATTTCATAAGGCTGTAAGATTTGGTGTTAATGCTGCATTACACACAGACACACTTGTACATAATCATATGGATTTGCCTGTATTCCGTACATAAACAACCCTATGGAATCCCAACTCTTCATTGTTAAGCTTGTCTCCATATTTTTCAAAGCAAAGCAGCTCTGAGTGTCAAACAATTGCTTTTTTCACTCTTGTTCACTGGGCTTTGTGGAAAATGCAGCCAAACATAATGCATTGGGAGTTTTGAGGGTTGGCTGGGGTTTTGTTGTTTGTTTTCATTTTCTTTGTTTGTTTTGCCATTATTGGACATTTTTTTGTATTTTTGTCTTTTTTTTTTTTTATTTTCGTGGTGGTTATTTGGATTTTTTGGTATGTTTTTAATATCTTTATTTTGGTTTTTATACCTGGGCATTTTTAACTACCTCTTTTCCCTCTTGTCTCCTCCACTAATAAAACACAATTTTTATGACTCTCTCATCAAGTGTCTTTCAGATTGCCAGTATTGATTTCGTCAACCCCTTGAAGGCCCAGAATATCACCTCCATGACGCTCCCTGAAGCCACTGGCCTGGAAAACAGGTGCACTCAGGTTGCTGTTGCCAGACGCTGGTTTCCCACGTGGTGGAAAGGAGACAAGTAGCCCCAAGTCACTGGGCTGATTCATCTCTGTGGTGCTGTTCCCTTCACCTCCCTGAATGTCTGGGTAGTGAAGCTGTGTGGCCAGCGTGCCTCATGTGCCTTGTCTTAGTAATAAAGTGCAGGGGGTGGAAAATAAATTCAATTCTGGATTGTTTAGCTCTACCTTCAGTTTCTGGTGGCATCTCAAAGATTTGGGGTGGCTTTTGGGCTGGCTTTTCAGCCTGCCTTCAGGTTCAAGAGAGCAGCACCTGCTAGGTTCTGCAAAGCCAGTGGGGCCTCACCTGTAAATCTGGGCAGAATTGGGGTCTTTGTGGCCAGAGAAGGAAAATCAGTAACCCTCTTCTCTTTCTGTTCCAGTCCAGAAAATATGTCCTCCAGGTGTGAAGTCTGATGTCAGTCAGCTTCAGAGAAACAGCACCAGCTGAGCTGAGTATCTGCGAGCGAGTGTCAGGTCTGTGCCAATCTCTTAGATCAGCATTTTACTCTGCAGAGTCACTTTTTTCTTGCATGGAATCATGTTTTGCAACTCAGCCTCTGCCTGTGAGATACCATCATGAAACCACATCACTTACAGAAGGCAGAGCCTTTCTATGTTATGACAGGCTGCCCAACATGTGAGATTCTGGTGGTCACCCAGACCATTTGTTGTTTTCAGAGCACTCTCAGAATGTCAGTCCTTGCAGCACCATGTGTGATGTGTGTCGGGGGCTATTGTTAAACTCCATTGCCAGATGAGGGAGGGAAGAAAAGAGATAGAAAACCACAGCTTGAGTTATTGCTGGAGACAGGACTGGAACTCCTGGGCAGATTACCACCCTTCACTTCTCCATCAACTGATATAATTAGCAGTGTCCTGGATCTCTCTTATTCCCATGCGAGCACACATCTGAATGCCTTTTTCTTTGAAATTGTATGTCTTGGGGTCATTTGCATTGTGCACTTCAGGCTGTTGGTGATCTGTTGTCTACAGTGAAATGCTCACTGGTACACTGTAAATCCTGAAGAGATGCAAAGGCATCCATTTGTTACTACTTACTCAATCTCTGTGGATTTCTGGAATGGGCTACCTGTAAAACTTTGGGAGCCAGGTCTCGAAAAAACCGCAATCCTTTGTGGCTCTTTAATTTTTTTGTTCTTGGCTGCTAGCCATGCAGATGGATGTCTTACATCCTTGAGATGAACTTAGTGCAGTCCTCATTGACCTAGCAAGCCATTTTTTCCCTGATGACAAGCTGGGATCACATTTTGTAATGACTGCTGCAAGATTGTCTTGTTAGGGAAAGGGCTAAGGTGGGATCGTCTTTAATGACAATGAAAGCACCTCATAAAACCTGATTCTTCAGCTTTACAGGCATGGCTGTAAGAATTTTAGCCAATGCAGACTTAGTAAATCAGTCAGTCAAAAATTATATCAGTTGAAGTATAATGTTCATGGCAGTCCAAAAACCTGAACATGTAGGTGATTTGGAGGGCATTTTGTTAACTCTTTAATTGGTCATTTGAGTGCTGGAGGCAGTAGCTAATTGCCTGTAGGTCACAGTAGTCCTAGAGCTTAGGTAAATGTGTATTGTCATATGTCACATTTTCATATGGCTCCTTTGCGCAGGTTGGTAAAAATGATTGCTGCGTAATTAAAATTAAGACGGGGTGGGAAAAGTGATTCAATTAAACCCCTGAAGCCATTGCACAAATTATCTGAAGTACCAAAAACTAATGAATAGTTAAAACTAGTTTTATCTTTTTACTCTTCATTCCTGAATCCTGAGGGTATCAAAATGGCTTAAGTCTCTCTTAAAGTTCTCAGAGGTGAGTTTTTGGGTGGGCAGTGCAAGTATGAGTCAGCACAGAGGAATTCAGGCCTTTTAAAATACCAGCACACAGAAACTTTGTTACCTACTTGTTTGGAATTGAAAATAACCAGACCTTATGCACAAGAGACCTTTTGGTTTCTCCACCAGCCCAGAATTATTTTGAAAACATCTGCAATATTTCACTCTGCATGCAGCAGGTATTATATACCAGGGAGGGCGATGACAGTAAAAATAAATGAGATATGTTGTAACCAAAACATCCCAAGTTTTACATCATACATTTCTCAAGCCTAGCAAGCATCCTGTGCTCTGACTTGAAGGCTGAGGGCATGTGGTAGTTTTACAAATGTCTATTAGTATTAACAAATATGTTCCATTATTAGACAGTGTGCCACTGCCCCAACTTCCCAGTGCAAGAGGTGAGTTAATATGGCTTATAAAAGTAAGAGTGCTGCAGGCACAAACTGTGGAAATCGGAGCCCTGGCTGAGCAGGAGGTCTCATTACATTTTGTGGGACAACTTACTAGAGGTCTGAACATGAGCATTAAAGCTGCCTCCCAGCTAAGGCTTTTTATGGTTCCTGTCCTTTCCCAGAGCCATACAGCTCTAGGAGGTTTAGAGCAGCAAGGTCTGCATCTTTGGATGCTGGCAGTGTGCTAATTCTGACCACGTTTAAAATGAGAGAATTGAGATGGGTATGTTTGCACCATCCCTTTGCATTTTAACAGAATTGTTGGAACCTGAAAGTAGTACTAGTTTTATCAAACCAAAAAAATTCCCTGCTGAGGACCAGGGTGATGCAGGGAATAGTAGGTTATGAAAACATGATGACGTCAACTCACTAAATGAGTCTTTCATTAATGGGTAGAGCTTCTGTAGGCAGAAAAAATAAACCTTCGTAAAGATCTCTGTGGATCAAAACCCCAAGAGATGAGGAGAGCAGACAAAAAGGAGAAAACTGAAGCACAGGAGGTGTTCAAATCATGTGAGCTCTCTGCTTTCCCATGCTTCCTAGTGGAAAAGCAAACAGCCAGACATCGTCAGGAGTGTCCCAAAAAGTCAGAATGTGAGTGTGCAAGTTGCAGTCTCCCCCCCCGAAACATTTTTTCAGTTGTTTTTGATGTGTGTTCAGCCTAGACTGCTGGTAGTCAGAGACAAAATTTCCACTGCCTGTGATTCAAGAAAAACACTGCTTATGTCATTAAACAGAGTGTTTTTCTGTAGCCTTTTCTGTATGGTCTTGGCTTGAGACCACCCAAACGCCAGGTGAAGTAGTGCTTGGGGCAAGTCAAACTTTTCCTTCAACTCCAAGGCATAAGCAGCAGGCTGTAGCTGATTTCAGAAATGCAGACTGATATTTTTAGGAGGCTACCAACAAAAAACAGGTTATGGGATGGGCTGTTGTGGATTGCACCAAGAGAGTGCTGAAATTCCTGCCCTGCGTATAGGAATGTGGAAATGACCCAAGAGTGTTTTGAGATGCCTTTGTGAATTTCAGGTATGTGTATAGTATATTATTATGCTTGTAGAGATGTATATGACAATACCATGCAGGACTAGTATGAGACATAAAAGTTGTTAAAAGACATTATGTGACACACTGACAATTTTTCCTCTGGGTACAGAGAGTGGGTCAAGGTCATGGCACCAAATTCATCTTTCAAAAGTGCCTCATTTTACTGACTGTGGAAGGCTTGGACCACTGCCCTCTATTTACTATAAAAATATGTATTTTAGGCTATTACGAAAAAATCCAGTAGTATTTTGATCTGTTAATATAGATATTTTCAAAGAAAAAATGCAAGCTTTTGCCACCAGCCAGGTGTCATACCCATGTCATACCCTGCAAATAACAAGCGTACTAAAAAAGTTTAAAACTTGGATTGAGAAATTCAGCCAGGGTTGCTGGTTCAGGAGCACAGCCCTTGCCTGCTGGGCTTTGTGGAGAAGACCTACACTATCAAAGCTCTGGGAGGTAAAGGAATGTATTAGGGCTTTGAAAAAATTCTTTTAAAAGCCTGTGGAATTACAAATATGGTGAGAAAAGCTTTCCACAGACTTTCTGGAAATGCCCTGTGAGTCATTGGTGGGTTCCCTGGGAACTGTAGGAGGCAGCAGGAAGCTGGTAATGGCCTGTTAAATTTGATAGGACATGCTTTGGTGGTGGGTGGGTGGTGGGACACAGTGTTTCCATGTGTTTGTGCTAGTGGAGTAGCAGAAGGATGTGCACATTGTGCTTCCTTTGGGGTGCATTTTCCATGTTTTTAATACATGAGACAAACTTAAACCTTGTTTCCAATGAATCTGGGGTCCCACCACCCTTGTGTTCTCTCAGGGAGCACACCACTTGCTCACAATAATTCCGTGTGCAAGGACTAAAACCATAGACTACTTGAGGCAAGAGTTCTTGGGTCAGCCCTAACAAAGGGCAGGGATATGAGATATTCCTTTGGCAGTGAGGTTGCCCAGGGATACCTCTGGGAGGCAAGGTCTGCTCTGCCATGGGTAGAGCTATTACAGTGATGTTACAGCCTTTCCAAGAGGATAATGTTCTTCATGTGTTCCCATCTTCTCCTGACTTATACATAAGGTGACAGCAAGGCTGAAAAAACCCTGCTGGGTGCACAGAAAGGGACAAAGTTAATAATGACCAGTGTGCAAACAAAGATTAGACATGAATAGAGTTGGATTGATTGCCTTAGACAACTTTATGGCTTTGTTTTCCTTTCTAAAGTTTTTGTTTTGTTTTGTTTTGTTGGTTTTTTTCTGGTGGTTTTTTATTTTTTGGTGGGGGTTTTTTGTTTGTTTTTGGGGTTTTTTTGGGTTTTTTTTGTAAAATAAATCACAGCTCATGAGATAGCACTATGCAAATATGTCAGAGTATTTTTGGTGGCTCACAATTAGCCTTGATAACCCAAAGGATGGAGGCTGGCATATGCCATGGGTGGAGTCAGGGATATTGTGCATCTTTGTGTCTGTGGACATGTGACAAATTTCTTCAGTCAGATGCAGGCTAGGCTGAATTTAGCCACCTTGGCCTGGATATTATCCATGTGGCTAAAATTGCCAGATCATTTACCCTGGAAATTATTGCAGTGGTGCACTGCCAAATGCACAGTTGTATTGTTCCTTTGCTTCGTGCTGTTGGGTGTTAAATGTACCTCTGAGCCTTAAGCAAGTCTTGATTGAGTGTTTTTTGTTTACAAGAAATTATAGAGGGGGAGAGGAATCTTTCAGTGTTCTTTCAGGATCTACCAAAACCTTTGTCATTTATTTGTAGCTTAGGTAGTTATAACTTAAAGGGTGAGAAGGAAGTAAAAGGGCTTATGTAAGAGTTCAGATGATGGATCACTTGCATTTATAGTGGGAAATCTGTGTTAGTGAAGGCTGGAGTGGGAGCCAGAAAATTTTAGGATTTTCTACACACAACGAGAGATCAATGACTAACCCAAGTTTGTGAGCCATAAAATGAGCAGGCTGTTTAGACCTTTAGACAATAAATCTGATGATGTGGAGCTGAAGGTTCTCCTGTCCCTATCTACAACAACAGCTGTTTGCTTGGAAATATGTAGAGAGAGACTCTGCTGTGTTAAAAACCCTTGTCTTGTGCCATCAGAATGCTGAGACCGTCCGGGCTGGGAATTGTGGGAGTCGCTCTTTAAAACGTGAACATGTTCAGATATCCCTGAAGAGCAGCCATTTGGGGCACCACGTCTTCTGGAAAGCTGTCAGGATCTGCATGCTTGAGAGGCATCCCAAGCTAGGGAGGAGATATTTATTTTCCAATTAGCTCTTGTCTAATGAGTAGAACCATAAGAATGAGCCCTCCATTAGGAAAATGACTGTAAATTATGAATTCTCCACTGTTGTTCCTAAAGCAGAGAGGTTTATTCTGTTAGGGTCACCCATTCTGTAACAGAACTTTTCTTACAATTTCATGAGGAGATAGTCTTATGTCTCTGTGGGGAAAGGTTCATCTCTCCATGCAGTCCTCCTTTTGGGTAGGATGACGAAAGCAATTGCCAGGATGAAAGAGTAGCAGCTGTCCTGGAGGAAGCCAGCTGGCAGCCCTCTCTGGGAACCAACACTGCCCACCAGGAAGAAGCTCTGTTCTCCTCGTGCAAGCCACACATTTTGCTGTGCACTTGCAAGGCAAAGGTGGGCATGATACAAACCTACATTTCAGCCAATAAGACCTCAACACAGAGAAGAAATATTATATCCTTTCTTGTTTTTTTTTTTTTTTGGCTTTCACTGCCATTTTTCCTCTGTGGAAAGAGGGAGACATTCTGGCTCTAGTTGCATCTGTTTTCACTATTACCAAGAAGAAAACTTCCATTTTCCAACTGAACTTAAGGTCCAAGGACCAGCTCAGTTTCCTTCAGTAATTTCTGAATCTTTCTCACATGATCATCTCTTGTCATGATGAGCATGAGAAGGAAACCAGGAAGGGCAGTCCAGCTTTCCAAAGCAAAATCTTAAGGCTCTTTCCTGAAATTTTCACAAATTTGGGTCAAGGTTTATTGCCAAGTTGAATTACAAACATGCATGGCTCTAGATGCCTGCTCTGTTCCGTGCTGCCTGCTTCTGAGCCTTGAAAGTCTCTCTGTTAAGAGCTTGCAAACCAGAGTGATCGCACTGCTGTCTTGCGTGGATTCAGCCTTGGCTCATGGGAATAGACAGTCAGGGTGCACATCCCAGATCTGTTTGAAATACTGCAAATGGTTCCTGAAATGCAGTGTTCCTTTTCACCCCGTTTTCTTCCATTTCCCAGCGCAACAGCATTTTTAGCCTCCTTTTCCCCTCCGTCTGGCACTTGCCTCCACCCTCTTTCCCTGCAGCCCACAAATGTTTGCTGCTCTGGGAGCCACTGCCCTGGGCCTCAGATGCTGTTTGATAAACAGGGGCTAACCTTGGAGATCAGGGAAGCAGTGGTTTTCCTTGGAGCTCTGTGGTGAGGTCCCCTCTGGCAGTGAGGCCCCCCTCCACCTGTTCTCCTGCATCCCTGCACCCAGAGTGAGTCCTGGGCATGGCAGCCAGAGAAGTCCCTGCTGAGCAAAGATCATCAGATTCAGTTACAAATGAAAATTGTGATGGATCAGATGGATTAGACAGAAGATGGATTGATTGTTCTTTTTCACTTGAGTAAATTGAATTTTTAATAGTAACTTGAATTGTTAATAATGGTAAGAAATTTAAATTTTTTTTTGCTTTGTTTCGTTTCATCTTAACTGGCTAAAGATAAATATCTGCAATTTTAGTAATACTGCTGTATTCTGACTGGATGCTTGGTACATTTTATTTATGGACTACATAAATACACACCCTTCCAGCCCAAATATGAGTGTTCTTTTTAAAATTTTCTTTCTAGGAATGAACACTCTCATAACAGTCATTGCTGAACTGTTTGCAGTAGACAAACACAAAAGGGCTGTAAATGCAGCCAGAGATCAAAATCAAAAGAAAGATCTCAAAAATGTTTGTTGCTGTTTGCTCACCTTTGGAATATACATCCTGTTCCTCTTCTTAAAATATTTTATTTTTTTAGTATAGCTGGGTGAGCTGGTATTTCTTCTGCTCAAGCTGTCTCTAAACTTACATTTCCAACAGTGGCAGCAGATTATGAGACGATACTTATAGAAATGACATTATGTCATTCTTGAAAATACCCATCCTGAAAGGCAAAATCTGGAGAAATTATAGGACAAAGAGGCCTCCTTTGAGAGGCAGAAACTATTTTAACTTGTTATTTTTAGAGCTCTGCAAATCACATATTTTTCTCTTCACTGGCAATTCAAAAAAAAAAAAATTGGAAATTGTAATAAGTTTAAAAAAAAGAATGCTTCACAACTTTTTTCTATAAAATGGAAAATTGAAATATGTCATTTGTGGGCAAATGAGATGCTTCACTTTAATGTCACAATTTTTATTTTAGTTCCTTTTTTTGGATGATAAAAATTAGACACACAATGGTCTGCTTTGAGCTGACTGCTCATGTGGACAGGATGGGGGTTCTTGGCCAGGACACCTGTCCTGGAGCATGAACAGTGATATGGACACAGGGACAGCTGTGTCCTTAGTTGGCTGATCCATTGTAAATGTTCCTGTGGGTCTGTGGACCTTGTGTCCACCTCCACCATGCACCACAAAGACTAGAAAAAGATTTTATATGGAATGTTTCTGAGGAATAATGCTGATACCTCCTGTGATTGTGGGCATTATCCTTGAATTAGCCTTGTACATCACTTTCCAGGGATGGGAAGTGCTGTGTGGGGAGCCCCACCATGCCCTGGATCACCCAGCTATGGAGCATCCATACCTGTAGAGCACCCATGCCCATGGAGTATCTCTAGGGATGAGGGAGGGACGCTGCCCGCCCATCCTTCCTGGTGCTCTGCCCACCAACATGGGGTGAGCCATGGAAACAGCTTTTTCCAGTGAGGAGATGGGGCTGGAATCGGAGTAAACGGCTCTGAAACCTTTTGGCATTAAGGAAGCTTGAGCACTGAGTTTGTTTTAATGGGAGGGATCTTGAAGAGGGGCCTGACTGGTAACAATCAGCCACTAAAATCTGGTGCACTAGGAAGAGGTGAGTGCAAAAAAAGGGGAGTAGGAGCAAAACACCAGCAGCAAGCACGAGCTTGGGGCAATAAATGAAGATATTTCCATTTGAAAGCAGAGGTTTAGGAGATCTGGGGAGGGTTGGATGATTGATGTGATATTCCGTGAGATGAATTATAGGGTTTGAGTGTCTCAGGAGCAACCAGGTGATCGGGTCCCCACAGGCTCTCACTTGTGATCTCACACTCATGGGGCAGTGTCAGAGAGCACCTTCACTTGCCAGACATGCTGCTCACAAGCACATGTCCCAGAATATCCAGTCTTGGGCCCTTTTGAGTTTGGGAAGGGACCACTTCAATATTCATTGTGGATATTTAATGGTAATGTTTCTATTTCTTTTCTCTGATCTTCTTTTTTAAGGAGAAAAGATCTTAGTAGAATAAACTTGTTTTTCAGAGATCTCACTTCCAAAACTTTTTCCTCAGAGTGATTCAGCCTGCAATTTTAGTTTGTTTAATTACATTTTTAAACTTCCCTCCCTTAATTACTCCTTTTTTAAAATTTTTTTTATTAACACCTAAATATGCTACTATTTGGGGCACAAACAGACAGAGATTACAATTAACAGAATAATTACACTCTTTTTGTCAGTGTAACCTCATGGTACAGAAAGTATTACAAATCCATTTTAAAACATATTAAATGTTCATATTAATGAGGATAATAGAGAACAAGTACCAGCAAACTAAATATTGTTAATGATTTTGAGCTATTAAATTCATTACCATTTCCTTTCATAATAAAGTGGTTAGTTGCTAATTAGACCTTTTTTAACTCATCATTATTGAATTCATTACATTGTGTGCAGTTAACCCTTAAAGATCTGCCTGGGCTTACAGATGCAATTAAAAAATAATTTCAGCAGCATCTGAAGCCGAGATGCCATTCTCAAACCCGCTTGTAATTTTGACAGTAGCTCCATGTACTTTTCTCCTGGTACATTTTCTTGACACATCATGCCTAGCAGCTTCTCAGCTGTCACAGCAGCTCCAGCAACACGTACGATGGAAACATGCTGTATTCATTTCATTTAATAGCGTTTAATGTTAAAGCTAAAGTAGAACCTACTTGTTTGGCCAGGGAAAAAATACCCATCAGTGTGCTAAATGGTTGACGTCAACGAGCTGCTCTTCTCTAAGTTAAATCTGCTGGGAGTTGGGATGAGGTACCTTTTCCTCCTACAAAGATGGATATGCTTGTGCCTATCTGGGTATCTGGTCTTTCTCTGCAGCCTTAGATGGAAATCACGTCCCTGCCAGAGTTCATAACAAAAATTCTCTTGATGGCAAGGCATCTCTGAACTCATCTTTCAGCAGCTCTGAGGGTTTGCTCCACTCTTGAGGACAGGGTGAGTGCCACTGTGCCTGTGTCTCATCCTGCAGATCTGATTCCTGGAGAGAGCACTCCTGGGAACTGAATTAAAAGGCTGCTTTGCTTCTCCTTCTTCCTCCTGTCCTCACTGATTCAAGTGAGGGAGAGAACAGAGCCTCCATCTCTTAACTTCTTTCTTTTTGTACTGTGCACGCTTTTTTTTCCTTTTCAAAAAAACCCAAAACACAAACACCCTCCTTCCCCCCCCAAACACTTTAAAGTTATAGGTATTTAAATAACGCTGGGCCTAATGGACAGCACTTCATTGTGCTGGGACTAATGGACAGTACTAGACAGCTTTGCCTAGTAGCACAGCAATGTGGCAGGAGAGGGGCAATAGTGTTGGTGGGAAATGCCATTTCTGAAGCAGCTCTGCCGCGGTAGCAGGGATGTTGCAGTGCCAGCAGGCAGGCATGCGCTGCTCACGTTACTTGCTGCAAGCAACCCCCACCAAGGAACAATTTTACTTGGGTAGGAAAGGCTTGGTGACACTTCTTGCTGCTGTGCTTGATGGCTGGAAGCTGGGCTGATGGATACCTTACAAATCCAGGAGATAACAGATTAGCTGTGCACACCCTGCATGGCTCTGGAGAGGCTCTGGCTGCACACCTGTCTGGGTGTGGTGTGATGTGGGGGTACAGCTGTGGGCCCCACGCCTGTTCCCAGTAAATACCCACAAAAACATCACAGATCTGTAACCTCTGTTTTATTTAAAACCAGCTCCCTTTCACCTGTGAACAGGGAGGGTATAAATGTGCCTCACCAATCACATTGGACTATTGTATTATACAGTCTATTGAATGTTTTTGGCAGGCACAAGCCCCTGTGCTACTGTGTCCTTATTTTATTATTGTTTTGAGGGTAGAGCTGTGTGATTATCCATTCTTGCTTCAGGCATAGCAAGCCATCTGGAATGCTTATTAAACCCACAGGCAGATCAGAAGGATATAACTCTGATGATGTACATGTACATGGGCTGTACTACATCATCAGAGCATTGCTCCTCTGATGATGTAGTACACATTAGTGGGCCTAGATAATGGATTAGGACTAGCAGAGTGAAAGTTAGACTTTTTGAAGGATGGATATGCTGAAGTTTTTTTTCTCCCTCTGGGTAACTGCTCTGCTGGCATAAGATGTGGAAAGGAAAATTTAGAAGTGAGCCAAGGAGGCTTCAAAACTTATAAGTGCTTAGCTTGTCAATGGGGAGGGACAAGTGGTGATCAAGAGGCTTAAGGAGACAGCTTTGAAACCCTGAATCATTGCAAAGAGGTCATATGTACTTGTCTGCTCAAGTGAAAAGGGACATGGAATATGTCCAGGAAAATGCCACTTCTCTGATCCTCCTTTGGTTGGTCACCACAGGGTGGGTTTTAGGCAGGACTTTGGCTTTTTCTCATCCTCCAGTCCTGCACCAAAAAACCCAACACCCGGTGTTATGACACACGGAACTAGTTTTTCAGCAGTTTCCAAATTTATGCTCATCACATATTTGCAAGTACTATTTAGAAATAAGCTTTTCAAATGAACGAGGGATCTGATCAGCTTTCAAACTAGCCATGTGTCTTTTCTGAGTATGAAAAGAAAATCAACATCAGTAAAAAAGAAAAACAATCTGGGCACTACGTATGGGCAGTAGGTGAAGGCGGGAATAACTATTTGCATCTCTGTGGAATTCTAAATATAATTTCTATTTCTCTTTGTTCATAACCCTTTTTGCAGTGCTTTTCCGAGGTAGCTGATATTTGTCTAATCATGGAAAGGTGTTTCGTGTCTAAACAAAACCTTTTCCTCTGAAAGCTGGGAAGGTTTATAAAAGCTAGGTCATTCAGTCGGGAAGCTGAATGTGTGCTATGCAATTTAGATAACAAATTGCACACTTTAAATATCAAACTGTAAATATCAAGTACTCAAAAGAATATTGACATTTTTGAGCAATTCCAAAGAGTAACAGAACTTTCAAAGAGGAGCCGTACACAGTGAACATATGCTTTAAAAATCATAGCTGTAGAGTAAGGCAAATGCCTGTTCTAACAATAGCAAATAGCAAGTGGGGAAAGGGATGGGTCACGTTTTATTAATGCTCAGTGTGTCTCAGGTTTGTCAATGCCTTCACCTGTATGGCTGAGGAACAGTGCAGCATGAGTGGGAAGGTGCACATCTGTCAAAGCAATAATTCGTGATTTTGGGTGCAGAATAGCAGCACTTGAGTAATTGCTTTGCCAAAATCTTCATTTTAGGGAGACTGCGTGGCTTTGCGGTTTGATGGTGACCAGGTTATCCTTAAGGTGCAAAGGTGGGTTAGTAAAAATTCCCTGTTAGACCTGGAGTTCATAATCTACATGGATGTCAACTAGTTCCCATTTGACACTAGTTCCCATTTGACAGATTTTGAGGTTTTCTTGGTGAGGAACCACAGTGAACCCCAGTTTGTGACCATTATGTGCTTCTCTTTATTTGGGCTTGATGGGCACAAGGAGAGTTTGTTTTATCTTTCCGACCAAGTATGCAGAGAAGTTTCTGTTTCATTCCTGTGAAAAATAGAAGGAAACTTGGAAAACTCTTCCCTCTCACTGCAAATCAAATGGCCCCTTTTTGGATAGTCCATGCTAGCACAGCTCTTGGGTAGCAATTTTGGCAGAAGGAGGGTGTGTGGGTGTCTGTGTGTGTTGATTTCCAGATTTGCACCTCTCTCAAGAGTAGCATCCAGCTTTTGCCCTTTTTCAAGTCTTCCTTCTATTCTTTCCCTGGGTGTCTAACCATGTTTTTGCTCACAGGAACACCTTCCTTGTCTCCCCAACATGTTGTCCTCTGTCCTCTGGATTCTCTATTCTTGCATGCCACTGCAGGGCTGCTGCAAAGCTGGCCATGTCCCCCACTCACCTTCCTGTGCCAGTTTGCTTCTTTCCCTGCCACCACTTTGTCCCCAGCTCCTGTTCGCTGGGGAAGGAGATGACAAGCTGTCACTTTCTCAAACACCCTCTCCTCCACCAACTACTCTTAAAGAGGCAGTGGGATAAATGAAATTCAGCATTCGAAGGCTCAACTCCTCCAGAAAATATTCCACCCACAAGTGGGGAGCTTCAAAATCCATTCCTAGCAGTTAATGCTCCATCCTAAATGACACAGCTTTTCAGTAGTGACATGTGCATTGATCTGCATTACAAAAATAAGAGAAATAGCACTTCTTTTCAGCAGCAGATAATTACCAGCATACATCAGGTTCCCTCCTGCTGATACCCACAGGGTGGAGGGAATGGGAGTGGGCATTAGGTGGAAGGGATGCGGCCAGCTCGCATGATCAGCCAGATAAATAATATTGATTTGGATTTGTGTGGAGCCTCAGCACACCCCTCCTGGCTGGTGTGATGAGCCGTGGGGGGACATTCACTCCAGTTACAGGATTTCACCCCAGTCATGTCTGCCACGCAAAGGTGCTGGTTAGGCACAAGCAAGCTGGGAGCTGAGAGCTTCTCCAGCCCTTATCAGGAAAGATCAGAGCCAGATGGCTGTGGCCCAGGTGGAAGAGCAGAATGAACTATGGGACAGACATGTAAGAAACCCACCCAGCTCCATCAGTGGGGTGCAGCCACCCCAGCAAAAGCGCAGAACTCCCCTGTCTGCCTTGCCTGCCACCCCTCTGCACATAGGCAGTTTGGAACTGTGGGAGGTAATTCCCAATGGCTGACTGCTGATTTTTGCAGTCTACATGATGAAACATTGTACTGCACTGGGACCAGTGTCTGCCTGAGATGTTTGAAAAGTCCCCCTCTCTGGGGTTCGGCTCTGGCTCCGATGAGCAGCCTCTGCTCGAGTCAGGTGAATTCACCTTTGCAGGAGCTTCCAAGCTCCTCTGCAATGAATCCCGCTCGGGCAGGAGACAGCCCAAATATCTGTGAGGGAAGGGATGCCTTCACCAGCCACAAAAGCCTGCACCACCCTCAGGCAGGACAAGTGCCTTTATTTGACTCACCTCTCTTCAGGGCAGATGTCTGAAAAATCCCTGCTGTGGTTTTTCTGGCTGAACCATCGGTACACAAATACACCATTTTCATAGGAGTGTTGGAAAAGCTGCAGGTAGCAGGAAAAGGGGCTGCTGCTGCATATGTGGGACTTTCCCATTTCTCACTTCAGTCTGTTGTACTTCAGAGGTGAATAAAGCCCATTGGCAATGGGACTGAAAGTACTCTCTGGGTCTAAGCATGCTCCAGTGTTTTAGCTCCACTGAATTTCCTCTCATCAGTGAATGCAATCTGCCATGAGAAAGTTTCACTGTCTCTGAGTCCTTATGAAAACATTCTTAGATAATTGAGACATTCCCAAACAATTAAGATAACCAGATGTGTCTGTTATTTGTAATTACCTGAACATGAATTCTTTCTTCAAGAACAGTTCCATTTTTTTGTGCTTTTTGAATTACTCCAGATAATGGATAGGAAGATTAACTCCTCTGAAAAGTAATCTGTGGTTTGTACCCAGCATGTCTCATTCTGATGCAAAATCACCTCCTCCCAGAATTAAGTACTGGGGCTGAAACAATATGTGAAATCAACTTTTCAGTTCTGCTGTACTTGTGATCCCCAGCCTACAGTGCCCTTGCAGGTGACACCATGGGGTGAAGTTGGAGGCTTGAAGTCTATGAACGACCCATGAAGAAGATGCTAAAATGATTTCTTCAAGCAGGGAAAATTGCTGAAGGCTCGAAAGTGGTTTCACAAACCACTTTGTTAAGTAGCACAGTTTGAATAAAAGGGCTTTTGCACATGCTGCATTTGCACCTAGAGCGTCTGCAGCATTTTCATTTTACAAAGCACCTGGCTTTCGCTGCATTGCGGCACCCAAGGAGAAGGAAGTCGAGGCAGGCTGGCAAATCCATAGTGTAGGAAAGACACCTCTGCGCTTGGTCACTCCTTCTGGGCTTCAGTATCAAAATTGGTATTTCCAGTCATGATGAGTCTTTTGAGTCTTGCCCCTTCCCCACGTCATCAAACAGAGCTTGATTGAAAATGGGCTGCTCACACCCAGCTCTGGGCTCAGCATTTGGCCCATCCCGTTTCTGAGGAGCCTTCTTCTCTCTGCTTGCTCCTGGTGGGTTTTCCTTCTGCTCTGCCTGCAGCTGTGCTGCTGTTTCACCAGGACATTGGCTCCATTCCCATGTAGTGCAGGCTTTTTGAAGGCAGCTTCCTAAATTCAGCTCCCTCCCAGGAGCTATGTGTCAGTAGTCCTTTCTGCACCAGGGTCTGTAGCTCTGTGCTGTTTGTTCCTGAATTGGAGTTATTACCTTCAAATCCCTTCTTCTGGTCCTTTTTTTGGCAGTGTCTCTGCGGAGAGACAGGCAAAGGGCAGCACTGATGCAGCTCAGGGCAGTTAAGCTGTTCAATCACAGCTGTTATCCTTACATCTTACTGCTCATCTGATACCTGAGTACTGGAAGGGGGAAGTGTCCAAGTCCCAAGGTTCTGGTCTACTTTTCCTCTCCTGACTTAATGCTTCATCTTTGTCTTCTCCTTTGACAACTTCCTCCCATTCTGTATGTGCTTATAATTGACAGTGGTGAGACCAGTGGTGATGATGTCACCTTCAGTTGTTCCAAGACAAGTTTGTTTTTCAGAAAAAAAGGAAGAAAAGCAATTCTTGCATGAGTACTTGGTGACTCGTGGGTTCAATATTAAGTTTTTTTTTTCCCTTGAAGCTCTTTCCCTCTTTCTCTTGACAGTTTTGCTCAGGGTGCTGTTATATTTGTTGTCCCAAAGGAACATCCTTGAGTGTGTTAGTCATGTACACATCAACTGAGACTTCTGTCACCACTTTCCAGCCTGCTGAGGACTTACAGATCACAGTATTGTCTGGGTGCTGAAAATAGATGGGGTTTGGAGATGGTTTGGGAGACTGGTGAGAAATGCCTGTTTGCACTTCTGCTCATGGTTAGAAGGTTTGCTCAGTATGAGGTCAAGTCCCTCCTCTCTGCTGCACACAGGGAGCTGGGACACCGTTCCCAGGTAGAAGAGCATGTGGTGGAGGATCTGGTTGTTTGAATTCCCTCTCCTTCAAAAATAGAAGGCATCATCGAGTTGTTACGTGGGAGCCTGCTGATGTTTTCAAGCATTTTTCATCCCTGGAAAATGCAAGGCAGGATTTCTGGTGCAGGGAGGCAGTGTAGCACTGATTTCTTCACTGGGTTCCTTCAGGGCTGATTCTCCTCAATCAAACCAGTCCTTTTATGTTATTTTATATTGTACGCGTTTTTGTGTTGCAAGAAAGAAACATGCACATTTCTTTTGTGTGGTCATTTTGTGTGCAGCAAAATGTGGCAATCTTTGGAGGTGAACTCCATACTGGTGGGGAGAAGGGGCCTTATCTGAAGCAAACCATGTGCTGAAGTTTGCCTTCAGATGAGCTAAGACTTTACAAAGACTGGCTTGGGATTTCAGGAATGGCTTGAAGACCTATAATAAAGTAGAGAGTTGCACAAAAGGATTTAATTTTAATAACATTGTGTGTGAGAGCAAGAGGGAGAGGGCTGGAGTTTAGTCACATGGAATGAAAATACAAGGGAAAGGAGGCAGAGGGAGAAGAAAACTGGTCTAGGTCAAAAAGATTGCAAAAAATTCAAATAAAAGATGAGCCAAAAGTACAAGGCATGAAGCAGGCTGGCAGAAAGGTGTTTGTTCTGTTTGAACGTATTTGGTACTGGGACAAGAGCAAGGTGAGAAGGAAAGGAAACTGAGCCTAAAACTACTCTGTATCTACTACTGAAAAGTGTAACCACTACTGAAATGTGGTTTTTCTTCCCTTTGAGAATGTGTGAATACTGGGGTTCTTTTCCCACAGGAGTTTCTAAGTGTCTTTTTGTACTAACAGTAAAGCAGACATCATGGTCCTAGAGTGAGCAACATAGGTCTGGCTGGAGGAGCCCAGGAAAACAAATCCATGGAATATGTCTCTTTATCAGCACGTCAATGTTTTGCCAGATGCAAATTGGTCTCGAGCACTTCTGGTGGAGCGCTGGGGGGTTTGGCAAAGCCAGGAAAAGTGCTTCTGTCTTGGAGCTTCTCAGGTCTCCATTCCTGCAGACCGCTCATGCTGCTCCTTCTCTGTCTCTGTCCCCATGGATATAAAAGGGTGCTTTACAGCCCCTGCCTCATAAATGCACTTTGTCATTCATGGTCTGTTCTTTTCCAACATGTGCGGGGACAAGGAGGGGAACCTTTCCAGGGCTGAGCCAAGGGGATGGCTGAGGACAGCCCTGGCCTTGGTGGTCTTACTGAGCCCCCTGCACAAGCAGCATTCAGACCTGCTTACCCAGCCTGCCCTCATCATAAATCCTGCATTTCCAAATAAATATTTTAATAAAAGGGAATTGTGTAGATTGTTAGTGTAGCTTATTAGGTTTTAAAAATTCATGTTTCTAAATTCCCAGTATTATTTTCCCTTGCTTTAAAGGAGAAAAAAAAAGAAAAGAAAGGGGGATGGCAGAATCCCTTTTCAATAAGGGTTTAATTGTCTGTTTCATGTGGAAAGCTCTCTGAATTGAAACTCCCTTCTCCACAGTGCTACCTGAGCACTTCACAATTTTATTCTCTTGAAGTGTCTGTTTTACCATTTGTCTCACTTTCAAGCTTTTAGCTAGAACTGGACATTTGTGGCCAGACAAAGGAATTTAAACTAAGTAGTGTGTTATGGACTACTTCAGGTGACTCTGCTTGGATTATATCACTCTGACACTGCAGCAGCTAAAGCAAAGGGCATTAACACGAGCCTATTGAATGTAGACCTGCAACTGAGATGAGAGAATTTCACTGAATTTCCCATGGCATCTTTCTACTGACCTTACCCCTGTGTTTGGGAGATGCCTGAACTAAGAGAAATATTTTATCTTCTGAGTTTTTTAAGTTCCTAGAGAAAGATGCTTGTGTCAGGAAATTACACGCTTTACCTGGGGTTGCTCAGGATATGGGAATTTGGTTTTCTGTCTCATTTGATTACCAGCTTGGAGTTTAGGTTTGAAAATGGAGTAGACTCAGTGGCATTAATGGTATGGCAGATGGAGCTGCTTTGTAATGGGTGGTGAGGGCAGACACCTGAGTCTGGCAGAGTTTTGCAGTAGGGGACAATAATGAATATGAGTGGTAAATCAGTCAAATGACAGACAATTCCTCATGGAAAACTCAAAGAGCCACTGGACTGGAGCTGTTGGAGGTCTGTAGCAGGAGCTGCTCTGAGTAGGTGCTCAGGAGCACCTTGTGCTGGCAGTCAGAGGTACCAGCACTAGGAAGTAATTTGGGACATAAAACCCCTCTGCTGTTACTGTCTGTTCTTAGGTGCATTGCAGGAATGCCCCTTCCAGTATGGCTCAGAAGGCGTAAAATATGCTAAGCAACCGTTAAAGGGGAAGAAATAACGTGTGGTAGAGAGAGACAAAGGATATGCATAAAAATATATAGGAGACACTTCTGATGGAAACGTGACGTTTTTGTGCCTGTGATGCTGCAGAGTGCGGTGGCTGTGCTGGTGGCAGGGCTGCAAAACGGTTGTTTTTCTATTAAGGGCAAACAAAATGAGGGCAAAATTTTTTAAGTTGAGGAATTTTGTGGTACTGAGGGGCAAATTTCTGCACGCTCTGGTACAAAAGATCAGGGGTAAACAACACAGTGTGCTGGGAGTTTCAGTTGCGTGTGCAGCAGTGCCGTGCATACATTAAGTGCCCGCGTTGTCACGGCGAGTGACAGCGGTGACTGAAAGCCAGGCAGGAGCTCCTGTCAGCGCCAGGCAGAGTCACAGCACTCCTAATAATGAAGTCTATTCCGGTTACATCTGACATGGGCATCCAGAGCCTCTGCTTTGGGGAATTTTATTTATTTTGACCTAGGGAAGGCTGCTGAGCTACTCCATTGGGTGCAAGCCTCCTGCCATGGCAATTAGACAAACTCATCCATGCTGGTTCTTCAGGAGGATGGAATTTTCTGTATCCTCTTTCCTTTCTGTATCTTTTTTTCCCTCCTGCTGGACTTTACTGTGGGAAGGACAAAAATAAAAGGGATAGGGATCCCTATTTTCTTTAGGGATAGCTAAAGAAAGCTTTTCTGGACCTGTGCCTTGGATGTTCTGACCATTTGTGAAGTTATTCCATGAGGGGCAGTGAGTCATGGAAGTCTGTGGTTTTGTGCCTACAACTGTGCACCAATTTGTGCAGAAGAGGGACTGCACAGCCCCAGATTTCTTCTTCCTCCCCATGAAAACCCTTCAAAGGCCAAATCAGGAGATTCAGGCCATGTCCCAGTTTGATTAAGGAAGGTCTGTGTGTGACTTACCCTGGGCTGAGCATATCCAAGGCAGGAGGGTAAACATCCCATTGTGCTGGATTTGATGAAAGAAAATCCTGGAAAACCTTGTGCTTTTCTAAGAAAACTGCCAGAGGCAGATTATTAGGTCTGAATTAAAATGCAGACAAGATTCATTAAATTGTTGACCCTGCCCCCTCCAAAAAAAAGTCAGGTTGCCATCTTAAATTGACAGCATTAGAGACAAATTATGTGCACTGATTAATAAGTGTGGGCTAAATTACGGCTCTAAGAGCGGGTGGAGCGCAGTGGGAACGTGAGTGAGGGAGGGAGCAGGAGGCAAAAGCCACTCTGCTTGTGGACACAGAGCAGTGCCAAGGGCAGGTGGTCCTGTGGCACCAGGGATGATGGTGGAAGCAGCAGGAGGATGAGCTTCCTCCAAGGAATGCATTCCCTCTGAGATGCTACTCTGACACCCTGGTTGCCAATGTGCTCCCCTGGGATATCAGTGTTACGAATCTGTGCTGAGCTCAGGGACTGTGTTACCCCTTTTCTTTGGGGTAGGGGGAGCTTTGCATTCAAAAAAGAAAAAAAACCCACCCAAACTTTGGATGGGTTGGATTTAAGAAGCTAAATACGAAAGGTAGGGTGAATTAGAGACTTGAGAAGCTAATTTCTATCACACTGGGGGCAAAAAATATACTGACCATTTCAGCATTTCAGATGAAAAAGGGAAAAAGCAGGCATAATAACACGTGGATTACTCACAAGACATAATTCTCTGCAAATACTATGACCGGTACATAAATAGCAAAATGAATGTTATTAACATGTTAATTTTACTAACCCTTTAACCTATTGATTAGCCAAACAGAAGGAAACAGCATATTTTCATGCTTCAGCCCCTCCTTGCTTTTCATGTAATTGGATTCAAATTCACATCTGTAGCTACTAAACCAATGTTTTCAACCTTTCTTCTACACCTCCCCACCCCCAACTGTTTAACCTCCCATCTCCAGCACTGGAATAAATGTAAGCCTTTATTTGTGAATATTCCGATAAGCACTTTGCCTCCAACTACATTGTTCAAGTACCAGCATTATTGTTACAGCTGTAATTGTTACTATCAAGACACAGTTCTTTGTAATTAGAAAGTCAAGATGGTATTCAGCACTATGGCAGCACAGATTCTCATTTGTTAGGCTATTAGAAAAAAAATGTTTACAGAGAAAACAGTGTCATTGTTTAGTGCTCCTAATTGACCATCTGCCTGGTAAAGAAATGTCCAAAGAAGGATAAATAAGACTATAGTGCACTTATTTATTTATTTTCTTTGTGCAATGAGTAAATTAGGAAAAGTAACAGCAGATCCAAACTAGACAAGACATTGCTAAATCAGGCTGCAAGTGAAATCATGTCATGAATACATTAACTTCTATTTCTCTCAGTGTCAAGACTCATGTCTGCATCTTCCTCAAAGTTTGTTGGGAAGAAAAAGGAGGCCAGATCTTGGTGGGCACTGTGGAGTTGACAGCATTCATCTTTTAACAAAGTCAAGCATATGCTGCTTTGAGTGCAGCATCTTTGCATGCTCAATGACGTGTTTAATGTCACCTTTCCCACTGTAAATCATCCCTGAGTAAATCCACAAGGGAGAGTGGTACTAGGAATTAAACAGGAGAGAAATAAAATTCATGACCATGTGGTTCTATCTCAGGGAATTTGGTACGTATTGACAAGAGAGATTCACACCTGACGGGGCCGAGAGCTAATTTGTAGTAGGGTTGTTTATCTTCTGCCTGAAAGGAATACTTTTTCATATTTAATGTGCATTTTCCTCATCTCCATGTGTGTATGTGTTTGTGATTTAGCGTGGCTAAGGGTGCATCTGCTTTTGCTGCTTGGCAAAAATGTAGTTTCAAATTTCAGGCTAATTCAAAATTCTGAGTTTTCCCTATGAAAAAGTAAAGGAGGTGCAGTTTGGCCTTCAAAAAACACGTTTGATGTTTCCATTGCACAAGGCACTGTCTTAGGTAGGGGAGTATTTGATCTGTTCTTGCAGCATTTGTTTACAGTCTTGAAATGAGAAATGAAAAAACCCCAACAGTATTACCATGCTAAACCAATATGGTAAATGACCAAACTCATCTTTTGTACTATTTGTCTTCCAACATTCCAGGTGGAAATAAAGCAGTACATTTATATGTTGATTTATTACAGTGTAGAACTGAAAAAAAAAAAAAAGCAATAGGAAAAACAAAACAGGAAAAGGAGAAACAAACTAAAAAATAATTACATGTAACAATAACAATAATAATAATAATAATTTCTCAAAACATTACCAGCAAGAGGAGCCCCAGTTCTGCCTCTTCCCTGGTGACTGCAGCGTCCATGCAAAGCTGCCATTACTCAGATGACAGGAGACTCAGGTGACAGGAGACAGAGCCAGTGACAATAGTCATGGTGCAGATAGGGAAAATTTCCCAATACTTCAAAAGCTGACAGTGTTTTAACCATCAGTTCTTCAACATTAATTTCTCTCCATAAGACCTCTCCTTTGATGCCTTCACCTGATTCCTCAGGTGCACAATCCCTCATCCATCTGTTCCTATTGAAACTTGGTTTTTCCATCTCCCCCTGGTTGCTGTACTAATTTTCTTATTCTACCATTTCTGTGGATTCTTCACTAGTGCCAGCTGCATTTTTTTCAGAAAGCAATGACTCACCTTTTCACTATTTTTTTTTTTTTGCTTTCCAGTAGGGAATATAACTAATATAATGACTTCCATTCAGCAGGTGCAGGAAGGTGAGAAGTGGGCAAAGCTTCCAGGGTACTGAACCTTTTTCCTGTCCTAGAGACACACAAAATTATGAGTTCCAAGGCCTTTCTTTGATTTCTCCTGACCTGGAACCGATGGAAGTAGTGAGACTGGAAGCCTGCTCAGATACTCTCTGTGGATGAGATTCTCATTCATACCACCCCTTTCCTTAGTGCTGGATCAGTTTGAGAAGTGTTCAGTAATGACTCCTTGCAGGTGGCTTCACAAAGTGCCCCTGTACCTGCCTGCCTAGCACTGGGGTTGTGCTGGCACGCACGTGTCACCTTGTCCCTGTGTCCCTTCTGCGAGTGCTCTGGAGAACCAAGCAGAATGAGCGGCTCAGGAAAATCTGATTGACACCAGTAGTTTTACACTCATGCACGTCTAGCTACTTGTTCAATTTGTTTAGTCCAGTGGTCTCCTTTATTAGGAGCCTTAGGGTTTTTCTTTTGATTTGGCAGGATGATTATAATGAGAACTCCTTAGTGCTACTCCACCAGGGTATCTGCCCACTTGCTCTCAGCCTCTGCTGTATAGCTTGTGATTAATGTAAAACAGTCAGATGCCCTTCAGATCAGTCGAATTTGGGGATTCTATTATAAACATGAAAAGCATGCTGACCGCACAAAGCCCTTGGTGGTACCAATTAAAGACAGCGCCATTCAGTTGGCACTTCTCATGCCGCTGCTTTTTTCCCTTTTTTCTTTTTTTCCTTTCATGGCAAGTCTTTTCCATGGCAGTGGTGGCCCCGCTGCCACCACGCACCTGTGCCATGCTCCAGCCTCAGGGCAGGGCTTTCTTGGCTAGTGGGGAAGCATCTTGCTTTCCCCTCTTGCTGCCCAGTTTCTTTACCCCTCAGCTCATCCTCCATTTGGCCAGACATGAGCAGTGGGATTTGAGTCCAATCTCTCTTTGTGTCACCATGCAGGGACAGGCAGAGCTGCTTGCACTGCCCCCAGCAGAAAGCCCTGTGGTGTCCCCTCCCCACTGCTGCAGAGGCTCTGGGCTGCCACTACAGATCATTTGACAGATTTCACGGTAAGACTCCAGTTTATCATCATCATCTTTTTATTTCAGTCAGTATTCCAAGTATTCCTTGAATGCCATGAGTGAAGAGCTGGATTACACACAGAGTGTCCAGTGTTAAATCCTATTTACATGCAAAAGTTGTGCCAGTTTACCCTGAGGTTAAATCAGTGCAAACCCCTTCTGTGAGGACTCTTCTAAACTAATGAGAATGACCTCCCATAATTTCTTTAATTAAAGTACAACAACCACCTAAATCAAGATAAAACATGCTTCATATTAAATAAGGTTGGCCAAGCAAATGGGTTTGCATTGCTTGGAGTCCTGACTCCTCTTTTTACACTGACTGAATCCCACAAATGCTTTAGACAGAGCCAGTCCCAGTGCTGGTTTCTGACTGCAGCAGGGAGAGGATGTCACACCTGCCTCTCTAAAGGCAGGACAGGCTCTGTCTCTGGGTTGGCTGAGGTCTCTCTCCAACATACACCCTTTGTGTTAAATCCCATGCACCACTTCTGATATTCCACCAATCCATGCAAACTGTCTGGATCAAGGCAAAAAACCTGTTTTTTCATGCAAGTTACTCCCCCTGCCACCACTCTGTGTTTGTCAGAAAGGAATAAAACTGCACCATATAAAAGCAGAGAGAAAAATCCTTTATTTCTGAAATTTTATCTTCCAGAGGCAGGTTTTTGCTTGCATAAGACTCTCCATAAATCTGAGATCTTGTAACTTTGATCTATTCACCCCCTGCCTACAGCATAGACTCCAATCCCACCTCTTCCTTAATGGACTGTAAGGAATTGAGGTACACTTGTGTAAGAAAAAACCTCAGTACTGGTTTCTTATTTCTCTGTTAATTTCTTAAATGAAAAAAAAAAAACAACTTTTAGAAGCCATTTTGAGGACACTTTCAGTTGTGAGGGCAAGAGCCACCCTCCTTCCTTTCACTGCTGATTCCTGTTTATGCAGGGATTATGTCACTGTCCCCATCAGTGTTCAGGGGCTGCTGGAAGGGGCTCAAAGTCCTGCAAAGCCAACCAGCAAAGTTACCCTGTCAGGGTGTGCCTGAGTCTGTATCTTGCTGCAACAAAACCTTAGAAGCAAAATCTCTGTAATTAAACCCAGCAGAAAGTGTGGGCAAAAGCAAAATGTGATTTTCTTCTCAATATTATGGAGCTCCCACCAATGTTTTAATAATGTTTTGTTTATGCATGAAAAGATACTGAGGTCCCAATATATTATAGTCATTCATGTTTAGATCTGTAAATGAACCCCAAAATAATCGTCATATTTTGTTGCCCACTCCACATATACACTCAGCTTACTTGTATATAAATTAAAGATAAACTGCATTTAATCCTGTTAAGCATTAAAATGTGAGTAAACAAATTGACTAACAAAATACACGGGGATGGATGGCAGAAAAAGAAAATAAACTCAGAAAATAATTGGTTCTAAGGAAGTTAATGAAAGTTTGTAGCATGCTTTTTATATGAATAGAGTTCAGAAGTGATTTTTTTTTGAAGTGTTACTCACAAATCTCCCGTATCCACAATAGATCTTTTGTTAACTGTACCTGCACATTTATTGTGTACGACAGCCTAATAAAATGAAATCATTTTAATAAACATTGTATCCGAATATCCTGTCTTCTATGTGGCACTGTGAATTTCCACTACTGAAGGAAACATTTAACATTCTCACCATTTTAATACTTTCAATAAATATTTGCAATTCCTGTGATAATGCATAATGGTAGAAAAATGCATTGCCTCCAAAATTTATGTGGCTGCTGGCAGGTGGCCATTTTCCAATTTTCTGTCTCACTAATATACATTTATTATGTATTTCTAAGGGCTTTTCTTTTCAGCATTTGGCTTGCCTTAAAATTGCTATTTCTTTTACAGAAGAAGGTGCTTGTGACAAAGAAATCTCAATTGAACCCAAACCTGACAAATGGACATCTGCTGGCCAAGTCAGAGAAGAAAAACATTTGCCCAACATAGCCCCCAGTCTGATGCCTTCCCATCAGCCACAGCATGTTTGGATCAGAGGCTTGCATTCTGAACTGCTAACAAGAATCAGTCCTTGCTTAGTAATATTTCCTGAAGTGTTACATTGTGTTGCATCATGTTACCCATGACACGACATGGAATAACATCACATTATATGATCGGTTATGACATGGGCAAGAAGAAGATGCAAGTTAATACCATGCATTACATTTTATTTTGTCTAAATTGCAGGAGCAGAGTGTACGATGAGCTGTGAGTGCTCTCTTCTGTGCCGGCTTTGTGCAATTTATACAACAGCAATCGTTATAGTACCTGAGCATCCACCAGCACATAATTAAACCTCTACTGATAGCTGAAATCCTTGAATCTCTCACTAAGCACATACCCTTCTCTGTTTAAGTAGCAGCATTCATTTGAAGAGCCAGGGAGTAGGGACTAAGTATGAAGCCTAAACAGGCAATAAGAAGTGGTAAAACTACTAAGATGATGTATTCTTAGCCTCTCAATGCAAGGAAGCTGATTTTGTGAAATTCTTTATGGTATTCACAGCAAAGCAGGGGATATCCTGTATCACAGAGCATGTGCTTCTTGAGGATCCTTTCTGGTAGCAAATGATGCTCAGAGAGTGTGATTTGTTACCAGAGAGCTATTTGTGATGGCCAAGATAGAAGGGCACTGAATAAATATCTACAGCTCTCAGGAACTGAAACATGATGGTGCAGGAGATAGAAAGAAATATCTCAAATAGGCAGAGGAATAGAACCTCCCTACTAAAGGTGATTGCAATTTCAGTCATTTTTTTTTTCAAAGCTCTGAAGCAAAAGCATAATCCAAATTAATAATATACTGTATATTAAGTTTTGCAATAATAAGCCTAGATTAAACTAATTCCTGGAATGATAAATGCAGTCCCCCTAGAAGAGGCTACTGTGCAAGAAGTTTAATCTCTAATTTGATGGGGAATTATGGGCAGGTTGCTTCATTTTTGGCTTTCCCTTTACTTGACCTATTTTGGCCCCAGTTCAGGAAAGAATCACTATTTGGGAAAGTGCTTACTGGACTTACTGCGAATGTTTCAGAGCTTTCCTGAATCACCCCTGGAGATCCTGCAGCTGGACATGGAGAAGGCAAAGGCACATTTTTCACTGATGATCATGGGCTTATGCCAGGACTAAAACCGCAGTTTAGAACTGGCCAGGTAGAAAATTTCTGGGTATTTTTTTTTAACTGAAAATTTAATGTGTCTAATTCTTCTACATCAAATAATCGATTTCTCTATTTTGAAGCTAATTCAACTGAATTAGGTGCAAACTTTGGAAATTCTTACCAGAATTTCTCATCTGTCCAAAAAATTATGGTTAACCTTGAATATCTGTCCAAAAATAAAATTATTTTTAACACATAGTAGTATTTGGCTATTTAAGCTGACTGTATATTTATTCATGTTTATTTTATTAATACATTAATATATAGTTATAAAAATATTTGTCAAAGTTTGATTTGTTATAGGAATTATACATTATAGGATATTGTATAATACAAATAGTATTACATTGAAATACATAATTAGTACTAGGGATTCAAGAGAAAAAAAAAAGCCATGATTTTTCTTTACAAAGGATAATATTTAAATATTGGGGGAACAGATGAAGGGCCACTTTTGCCCTTCTCCTGATACTTAGGTCAGTGACAGAGTGTAGATTTTTTTACATAACTTGTTTCTTGGTCTAATTGATTTCTTCTTCCTGAATTTGCAGCCAGTGCTGCCTTTTCAGAAGTGCTTTGCAGCCTTGCTGCTATGCAATACTCTGTTGTGCTCAGTCCATCTCACACCAGAGACGTGTCTGTGCTTTGTTTGCATTTGTTTTATGAACTGGAGGACATGAGGGTTTTGTGTCGCTCATGTTCGATGCAGGTTGATAAGAACCAGATATTTGAAGAAATGGAGAAAAGCAGATTAAAGATTTCCTGTCCCCTCATGGCCAGTTTTCTCTTAGATGAAATGAAGGATTTGTGAGTGGGCACAAGTGAGTGATACAATTATGTTTCTACCAGAAAGTTTTAACTGTATCAGTGGGCTGCATTTTAACATTTTTGATAAAAATTGTCTTCTGAGAAGAATTAATGTATTTCTTACTCTCGATACTGATTTCATCCACATCAGTAAGTTTAATTTGTTTGCAAAAGATTTCTCAGAAGTAACTTTTCCTTACAAAGGATGGCCATTGAAAAAAAAGAAAATAAACAAATTCCCACAAAAAACAAGCAAAGAAAATCCCCTGACAACAGGGAAAAACTGTGGCAGTTCTCCATGAATCTTCTTAAGCTCACACATTTTATAAGTATATAATGTGATACCTTGTAGGAATAGAGAGCAGCAGCTGACTGCAGTAACTTTGAAGTACAGCTTTTTTCTGTCACTTCTTTTCCATCGTGGCCCAACAGCATTCCTAACAGAAACCACTTGCACAGCATCCCCATTTCTCTCAGGAAAATCAGTATAGATTGGTAATAATGCAGAGCAACATACAATTAAAAATTAATAGCAAAATGATTACATTATTCTCTTCTAGCAGAAAAGCCCCTCTACCCTACAACAAAGGCCTTTAAAGCACTTTGGCTGTTTTCCAAAAGAGCTGATTAATACTGCACCTAGCACTGCTGCCTGCTCTGCCAGGCAGGAGTTGTTGAGTGTCTGTCAAGGAACTGGGCAGGCGGCAGGGAAGGCTCTGCTCCAAGCCCTGTGCCCTCAGAGTGCTGGTGGTACCTGCCAGGAGAAGTTGCTCAGCTGGCAGCAGCATGGCAGGACAGTCCTTTGGATTTTTCCAGTAATCTGGGACATTCCAAATGAGAGATGATGAGTGGGGAAGCTGGGAGAGAGAGGAATTGCTTTGCTCGACTCCAAAACAAAGGCTTTGCAGTGTTACACAGATTATTCTGATCACAAAAGTATCCTGCATTAGGGCTTTCAGCCCAAGATAATTGACCTTGACATTAGTCTCAGGTGTGGGTACAGAACTCTTGGTGCGGTGACTTACCTTGAAGAACAGTGTGTGACAGCACAGAATATTTACCTACTATCTTTTTTTTTTAATTCTTGAAAACGGTGCACAAGGACAAGTAGGCAGAAGTGTAGTGAGGGATGGAAGGTATTTTATGTGGATGAACACATGAATAGGTGATTATGTATTGCTAAAAGTCTAATCCCTGGATAAACTACAGTTTGCTATTAATTCTTTGGACTTGCTTAGCTGCTACTTAACATTTCCACGACTTAACAATTATATTCTTGAGCTAAGAGTAACTTTTAAACAAAATGTGTAGGGATTAGAAACATTGATAATTATATTAATTAATATTAATGGGAGTGACAATATTTGCAGTCATATGACAAACATAAGGAAAGCAGGGCTTTAATTTCATCAATTAATTCTGTTTCTAATTGCTTTCACTATTCAATTGTCAGAACGTGTTCTCCTTGCAACAAGGAATGTGTTAAGCAGAAAAAGCACAGACCAGAATTAAGAGGGAAGAGGGCTCTGTGTTTGTATATGGTGCTGTCTGTTATCCAGATCTTCTCTGTAGGCTTTGGATTTTCCCTCTATTTATTGTAAGTGCCAGTCATCTGGAGTAATGGGTTCAGTCTCATGGAGCTGGGTTAGTAGGCAGAGAGGCCAGTCAGGAGCAGGGAATGCCACTGATTGAAGAGGTCTTCAAATTATCCACTGTTCCTTCTTCCCACACCTTCCCATAGATGGAGGATGATCTCAGGACACCAAGGCAAGCAGGCCTCAGAAAAAAGAGCTCAGTGTGTGTATCTACAGTGACTCCTCAGATTTAATACCTTTGATGGGCTCCAAGTTGTCTCTGGAGGAAGGCAGGGAGCTGCAGTCCATTGGCCTTAATCCTTCCCTGTGTTCCTGTATCTTTATACTGCTTTGCCAGCTCCACACCGCAGTAAAACCAACACAATCCACCCTCTGCTCCCTGGTATGAGGGAAATCCCTCACCAGGCCCCTTACTGAGCACTGCAGCTGCCATAGAGCCTTCTTGGCACCAAGAGCAGGGCAAAGCCCTCCCTGCAGATGGGTCCAGAGCCCTGAGATGCTGCTCCTGCTTGGTGTCCCCACAGGCTGGGGCTGTGCAAACCCCAGACTGAGGGGTGGAGGCCTGAAAGTCCCCATGTCCTGAGACTACTCTTAATGCAGTGAAGTTTCCCCCTGCACAGAGCCCTCACCACACAGCTATCCAAGAGGCTGATAAAACAAATAATGATGATCTCCTGGGGCAGCTGCAATAAACAACGCTGCCAGCTAAGAATGGTGCTTTTGATGGCTCTGCAGGCGAGAGCTCAGCCGTCTCTCAGCTGCTGAACCCCAGCTCGCTGCCCTCGCAGGCTGTGCCAGCTGCTCCTGCAATGCTTCGGGGGCTGCTCTTCCTCTCAGCTTATCCCTCCTCTGCTCTTCCTCAGGACTGCAAGGCTGGGAGGATCTCACCAAGCCCTGTACAGGTAAGGGACACTGTCACCCAGCACAAGCTGCTTTAGTGGCCTCTGACTTCTCCCAGATTACCTGGGAGAAGTTGCTGCTGCCTGCTCAGCTGTGCAGATATTGGTATCTGCTGGCCTGGGGAGTTCCAGTATATCTGGGGGACTTGCTGATGAGGATGAGGGAATACCCCCAATTCATTTGCTTCTTGTGGGCTGGAGGCCTTGCCTATGCCATTCTCTGCCTTGTAGACATATCTGCATCTATGCATATTTTTAGGATAAAATCTGGAAGCACAACTCCATCTTGTTGTGCAAGCCACATCATTGTCAAAAGGCACTGTCAGGGCCTTCACATCATCTGTGCTGGTATAAACGTTGCTTCTTCCCTATATCCTCTTCAGGGGACAGAGTTCAGAATGAGCCCTTTTGTGTTTGTTTCCACTACTCTGGGATGGACCTGGGAGCCTTTGCTTTTCCCCATCAGGAAGCACAGGTTTAACATATTGGACGCACCAGAATTGCTTAATGAGTGCTCAGTGAATATTAATAAAAGTTTGGACGTGACTCAGGCTACAATGGCTGAGAAGTTTGAAAGCTTTGGTTCAAGATTACAGGAGGCTGTGAGAAAATATGGTATCCAGCAGCTAGCATATAGTGTGGATATTTCACTATCCAGGGATCTCTAATTACTAATAATGTACAGGAACAGTATGATATGTCCTTACAATTGCAGAATCCTTTTCAAAGATAATCTTTAATAGTTTATTTGACAACCTGTAAAATTATAGAAAATTATTATTCTTGGGAATTACAAAATTCCCCACAGTACAGTCAAACAATAAAATTATAATTACCTGTGGGTAATTGAAATTTAACTGGTTTTTTGCTGTATATTACACATCAATAGCAACACAAGTTCAAGAGCCTTCCCTCCCTTTTCTTTTCCCTACAGAAGTGGGGAAAATGGACAGCCCTGCTGGTATCTTGTGAGCCCTTGTCACAGAACAGAGCTTGAACAATTTCGATTAAAGCAGTATGTTTGAGACTGTCATTAGACCTGCATTAAATTACATATCTGGAATGTTAAAAATAAAGAGTACTGAAGCTTATTCACAGCTGCCTGTGGTAAAGTATGTAGTCAAGGTTTTTATTATCTTTGAAGTTCTTATTTTTCTCTTCTAAAACTTATTGTTTCATCAAACAAATACCTAGCACATTTAAGAACAGTGTGAGCATACGAGCAGAATTGCTGGAGCTAGATAAAGCATTAGCATGTTTCCATTCTATGCTCAGTTGTATTGTTTAGAACTAACAATGGTAATTTAACAATTATACAGGAGGGAACAAAGCCCTTCACTGTCTCACAGCTCCAGAAGTACCTGGTACAGGGCCCAAAGCTGGAGACCCTCTCAGACCTCGGGAGGCACCATTTACTGTGAGCATTTGCAGGGCTAGGATTTGCTTTGTCCCCTTTCAGTTACCCCATAGAGGCTGCTCAGTACTCAGCTCCAAGACTTCCATGGCTTTTTTCCTAAACCAGGAAAATTATAACCTTTTTCCTTTTTTCATTCTGACTCAGGGACCTTTGTAATGAGACATCACAGCCTGTTCTTGTTGAGTTGGTGAGACTGTCCAGTCCCTCTTGTCATGTAATTTGTGGTGGCTTTAGAGAATTTCACACCAATCTGAAGGACAAACCCCAAGCTTTTGGATGCTGCGCAGCCAGGACAAACCCCAAAACATGGTATGTTTGACAATTACTTGTCTACACAGCAGCTTTGTTATGCACTGCTGAGATGCACAAAATCCTCTATAGAAGGATCAGACTGGCTACTTTCATTTGATTCTGTAAAGTGCTTTGTGATTATGTGAATAAAACAGCACAAGTAAAAATACCTCTGTTTTATTAAGAGTTTCAATTGAAGTGTTTAATACACAGACTTTATCATGAGAGAGCATCATGAAGACTGAGTACAACATAGTGGCAAACCAGGTATTGTTGTGATTATCTTTACTATTATTTATATATGATCACTGAAGTACTAAGTAAAAACTGGGAAATGGAGTTCCTGAGTCCCAAAGAGCTCATAATAACAGCTGTTTTTGGAGGATCAACAATAGCAGACCAGCTCTGCTTCATGGAACAATTAATGGTGCATACAGCCCAGTCTGGAAATTCCTGATCCCACATGGGTTTTCCCATTTTCAAAGATCAAAGAAGGTAAAGTTTCAGTTGAATCTTGCCTTTTTTTATTCTGGTGCCTCTTACTCTTCCTATTGCCTGTTTCCTCTGCCTATTGGTGTGAAGGGCACCTCTGCACATTAGAACTGTGATGTCACTGTTTATCCAGTAAAGCAGCTGGAAACTCCTCATCCAAGTGGTATTTGAATGCCTCTGCTAGGGAGAGATATTCTGCCTTCCTCACTTGTCCTTCCCATCGGAGATTTTTAAGTGTCTTGGCCTCCTAAAAGCTAAAGTGAAGCTTTCGATTGAGATTTAAACCGAGTGTAAATCTTTCAAAAACAGAAAGCCCAAGAGGAGCTGTATCATCAGAGCAGTTAATGGGCTGAGCTGAGCAGAGCAGAGGCAGGACTGGCCCAAACCCATGGTCCTTACACCAAACAGCCCTGACCTCGTGTAACACAGAGCTCTGTTTGGCTTTGGCTGTTCCCTAATCCTGACCCTTGACCAAAACCTGAAGGCTATAGGAAAGTTTTTCTCCATCCTTACCTTGACTATCATTCCCTGGCAGATTCCAGCTGCTGAGCTCAACACCGTAAAAAAAAAAAAACAAAAAACAAAAAACAAAAAAAAGCTGGGGAGTTGTTTTGCACTAGGATTTACATAGATGGGATGCTTAGAAGTTAAATCTTCCAACCACCACACAGCACCATAGTGTAAGACAAAGAGCAGGAGATAAATTTTCTTGCCTTTGAAATTCCTGCTTATGTCACTCTCTGAGCTAATTTTTACCATTTTGACTCTGGTGAGAAGAGCTATTCCAATGTCAGCCTCTTACTGTGCAGGGATGAAGCTAAGGATGAGCAATTGGAGCACTGTCAAGATTACACCCAGGTCAGATTTTTCATTCTGCTGAAAGTCACTTTTTTGACATGGGAATCAGAAAAATACATTGATGCAACATTATAAAGGACCAAAAGGTTGTTATTTGCTCCCACCAATATAGAGAGACACAACCCCCTGTAAAGGGAAAACATTTTCCAGTGAAAACACAAACTCTGACACTGAGTGCAACATAATGGGACCAAGAGGGGCTTTGGAGACCTCCTCAGGGAGAGGGGGCTTTCCCTAGGGCTTTTTGCTCCTATCTGTAGGGTGAGCTCACAAATGTTTGGGTAGAGAAGGCTGCAGGCTTCCAAATAAAAAAAATAATAAAAAGGATTGGCTATTTTTCTTTCTCATGGATGAGGTTGTAGGTTAATAAAAGAGTTAACCCCAGCCTGCTCTGCAAAAGGGAACTGGTCACATTTGTGAGACTTCAAAAGGCTTCAGAGTGTCTGTGTATGGATGTTATTTCCTGTCAGGGCTATCCCAAGAAGATGGGGGCTGGGAGCTGAATTTTGGAAGAAGAGTTTAGCCTTTAACTAAATCAGCTGGAGTGAAAATAAAAGGGTTAGTGTAAAATTATTTTGAGAGTAAACTCCAATTCAATAAAATTTTGGGGTTTGTTTGTTTGTTTGTTTTCCTGTGAAAATCTAAAATAAAACATGGTACAGAGCAGTGGAGGCTGACCGGAGCATTTCAACCAGATGGCCCAGAGGATCTGGTTGGGTTTTTCTTGTTGGTTTCTTTTTTTTTATCATTGCATTATTTTAATTTTAAAATATGTTAATGGATTCAAAGGGAAAAAAAAAGTCAATTTAGGAAACATTTAGCAAACTAAAACAAAATAAAGGGAAGTATAGTAGGGAGAAAAATATTATCATTTTACTGAATGGTTTGGTGGAAACATAGAAGACCTGGAGAACATTCTGCCTGACAAACAATCTTGTATTCAGACAAGGGAAATGTGGCCCAAGCTCCCTTGCTGAGTCTTTAGTCAGCAGACAAACATGTTACCAGGGGTGCTGCTGCCCTTTTTTAGAAGTACAGTTTTTGGCGCTCAGTTTTCAGGGATTTGCTCTTCCTGCTCCATGGTGCAGCTGGGATGGCAGCAGGCCAGGACAGATCCATAGCAGAGAGTGATTACTTACAGAACGGGCTCTCCTCATTGTGGGGTGTCCTCAGTGGTGCAGTTGGTGCAGGACACACCTGAGCTCTGGCCCTGTGGCTGTGCAGGAGGGCTGGGACTCTCCTGGTCCCTGTCCCCAGGCAGCTCTGCCTCAGGCCCAGCTGATACAGCACCAGGCAGTGATTTACAAGGAGAGCTGGGGGTCCATTTGCTTCCCAGCATTGAGGGAATGATTATTGCAAAGCATAGAAAATTACCTCAGGCCTTGTCAGGCTTTTCTGGAGAAATAAATTCCACAGCCTGGGTCCCTTATATCCTTCCCTGGCTTGGTGTCTCCCTGCACAACTGACAGTCCATGCTCAGACACAGAGTAAATATTATAGTCGATATCCCTCAGCAGAGAAACTGCACTGCAATTTCTTTTTTTCTATCTTTCTTCCTCTTGCACAAGGCTCCTGTGCCACCAGCTAACCATTTCCTATAAAAAAATGGCATTGTGTTAAAGTTATATAGTGTATCATATTAAATTTTATAACAGTGCTTTGTGTTTTGAAAAGACTTTGGGGGGAAACAGCAACAATCCGGGAGCCACATTTGATAGACTTGGAACAGGCCTCCTGGGTCATTTTGTCCAAGACCTCTATGAAGCAGGAAAGTTTCTGCAAAATACCTTTCCCATAAATGTATCTAACCTTTCCTTAAAGACACTGAGTGATGGTGCCATAAATACCTCAAGCAGCTAAACCAGTCTGATTGACCTTATGATCAGAAAGTGTCTCCTAATACTGTATGGAAGGTACAATTTTCCATTCTTCCAGCCGCAGCTAAGCAAGAAAAAAGGGCAAATACACAGTAATGGCCAACAATACAGACTGTGCAAACAGTTTTACTTTCACTTTACTGCCATCACCTACCATAAATCTGGATGTACCACTGATACTTGTAGTGTCTGCGATCCTTGTAGTATCCATCTCACTTTGACTTTTGGAGAGCCACCATTACAGAATGTGGAAATAAGGAAGATGGACTAGCAGCACTTTCTGATTCAGGAAGCCATTTGAAACCCGATGCTGTGTAGTTAAAGTATTTATTTCTATTCTCTATTTATTAGAATTTGTGAGGTGTTTCTTGTCAGGACCATGGGAGTAGGGGAAGCACAGGGTTTTCTACAGCTCTGTCAGAGTGTCAAAGAATAATTTTTATTCTCCCCCAATAATTGTGTACATTGAAAAATAAATACCTGGTAGTTTGGCTGTTTGTTGCTGCAATAGCAGTGCCTTGTGTGCTGCTCTGCCTTCTTTTTCTCAGTGAGTATTAGAAGTGTCATTTTGGGTAGATGTGTTATTAAATCACAGACACAATCATTGCTGAGAGCTTCCTGAGCTGTACATAAACTGTATTTGGCTTGCCTTTTTTTTTCTTTTTTTTTT
>VWZP01008110.1:706354-732773 GCA_013396995.1 Dicaeum eximium | reverse complement strand
TTTTTTTTTTTTTTTTTGTCTTTTTTTTGCAAGCAAAAAAGGTGACAGAGCTGAAGTCCAGTTGTTCAACCACCTCTTTTCATCAGGCATCCCACAGTTGTACTTCTCCCACACACAGGACTGCTGCAAAATGGGACAGGAAAACAAGGCCTAGGAGCAAAAGACACAGAGAAGATAATTTAGAAAGCATATGGTGATGCTGGGTTTGAAGAAAAGTCAGTGACTCTGCATGTCCCTGCCCACACTTTCTTGTGTCTCCTTCATGACTTGTGCCCTTGTGCCAGTTCAGACTGGCACTCGCCTGTGGGTCTCAGTTCATTGCTCATAATTTCACCAAGGCCTTAAATAAGCTCAAAAAAATATGGATTTTTTTAAGGCATTTTCTATAGAGTTAACTTAATGCCATCCTTTCCCTGATATGCAAAATTGTAAAATATTTGTCTAGTATTTAGTTACATAGAAATATGTGAAATTGCACTAGAAATACTCCTCATACAGTTTTTAAGGGCAGAGGCTGCTGAGATTGTGACAATTCAACCTGGTAGTATAAAACTGCAAAATACTAATGCCAAGAAAAATACAAACGCTGACAGACCTTTTGTTTATTGTTTATATTCTCCTCAGACAATTCTTCCCACGGCATCACCAAATCAGGCTTCCCTCATCACCACAGAGTCGAGACAGCCTCAGCTCACCTCTCACTCTCCTCCTGTCTGAAATTCCAGCTGGAAGGGCAGCCCTTCCCTGCTTGAGTGAGTTGAACCCCCACAGCATTTGCTTCCATGGGATCCTGGTACTCCAACCCACATGACAAAATCAGATCCTCCTGCTTCCTGCTGACCTGCTCCAGACCCTCGTATTCCCCATTTTCTTCTCAGTGTCCTCCACTCCCTATGTTGTAAATACTTGTTGGAGGGGAAGAGAAGCATAATTTATTCTTTTATGTTGGAAAGGAAATGAAGGCAAAGAGGGCTTTTTTGTTCTTGTTGTTATTATTAAGAAAAGGGCTTGTTTGGGGTTTTTTTTTCAGTACAGACAAGTTCTAACCTGTACATGTGTGTACTCTTAGGTACTCCTGAAAATAAAAAGCACATTTGCATCACATATGCTTAAAATAAAAAGAAATTATATATCATAGAGGTTTTCTGATACTGTTCAGTGCACATATGCCAATATGGGGTTCTATCTTGCAATCCATTTTGATATTTACAACAGAACATGGCATATCATTGAATTTAAATTTGCAGCATGCTCAATGTAATTAATGCTGTGCAGTGCCTAGAAAATCCTGCTTTCTTAATGTGATACAATGCCTGCATGCTGAGAGCTTTTTTTTTTTAAACTACTGTATCATTTTGGAGCATTAATGGGGAGGCACTGCCATTAAATAGGAAAAAAGGAGCCAAGGCCACTTGGTCTTTATGAAACTTCCGTGCAGCTCCCCAAAATATGATGCAAAGTACAGGTTTGTTTTAGAAGAGGGGGAGGGTCAGAGATTTAATTTTCCCTTGACACAGCATGATGCCTGAATAGCCAGACAGCTATTCCTAAATTATGTGCATTTCATTCCTAGGAGCTGTGAGCATTTTGAATGGGCTGTTGTTAAATACAGTACACAAGCATAAATACTCCAGGGAACAGCTAGCTGAAATTTTGGCATGAGCAGAAATCTGATGTAGTATCTGAGCATGTAATAATAATGCATATTGATTTGTTGGAAATGCTAGGAGAGGGGTTTGGTATTATGGGATGAGAACTGTTAAACTTGGGAACATCTCGTGTCAGGATGATATGATGTGGTATTTGTATGCTGTGGGCTTGGCAGGGACAGAGAGGTTCACATGAGCCTTTAGACTTGGAGACTGGCAGGGTTCTCAGTTTTGTAACCAAACACAAAAAACTGAGTGCATGACAAAGATATTTATATATTATATATAAATGAAACAAGGATAAATGGGAACCAGTAAGGGGATATGTTTGGCAAGAAGGATTGCAACCAAATGCCCTTCAAGGTCAGGAGCTTTACTGCCATGACTGCCTCGAGCTTGGGTGTGAGTTTACATGCTTGGGGGGACAGCTCTGTGCTTGATTGGTACAAAAAGAAGAGAAAAGGGAAAAGAAAACCCCAAACAACATCCCCCTATCATTTTGCAAGGTATCAGTTTCTACTAGACTGTACTATAAAAGCACTTCTTATAGACCTGTTGATAGCAAAACAAATTCTGTAAGTCCTCTGAATAAATCTGTTTCTAAACATAATGCTTCAACTTCTCTGTTCTCATCTGACACCTGACAATTCCACCTTAAGAGTAATTGGTCCTGCTTTGAACCTGCTTTGGACCTCTGCAAGCACTGTGGGAGGAGCGTGGGCACTTTATTGACTTGGATTGATTTTCACAGGAAGCACGTGAGACAGGCTGGGTATGCGATGTCGCACCTGGGATACATCACACTCCTCAAGAACATCTGCAGGCCATGAGGACGGTTGAGAGGATGTGGAGGAGGCCCTCAAACAACCCCATCCCACCAAGTGGGACCTCTCTGCGTGGTCATCTCGGAGAGAGGCACCAGCTGGGACCAAGTTCATTGGCTAGGTGGGAATTGCAGGGGGTGGTGCCGTGGCTCTTGTGGTGGAAGCCATCCCGAGCCACGGGCTGTCCTCACAGGCAGGAACCAAAGGGTTATCCCAGTGCAGGTTGGCCAACATGTTGATCTCTTCACACTGTGGTATCAGCCCTCAAGGAGGGCTGTTGGGATGAGGGGTTGGACATTTCCACGCCCGGAACTGTGTTTTCCAGTGCTCTGGTTATTCGAGAAAGTTACAAGACACGACAGTGAAAGGATTTGTGAACTGTCTGCTTGGTTTCTGACAAAAAAACTGTCATTGATATTAATAGCTCTGAGCTTCAGTACAGACCTAAAAAAACCCAGGGAAATGGCAGAACAAAAGGAGACAGAAACAAGATGGCACTGAGGGGTCTCCTCACCAGGGATGCTGATTAAGACGTGAGGTGGGGGCTGTCCCGCCCATATGCAGGTTTGGCTGGGGAAATCTCCCTCCTCCTGCTGTCTCACCTCCCTCATCCATAATGAGGGGAGAAATAACTTTGCAGCACACTTTGCATTGGCATTGCATGCTAACTTCATTCCTGTTTGCAACAGCCTGTGCAATCCTCGGAGGAAAGGAATAAGAACAAAGAAAAAAATTGTAATTACCAAGGACGTAGTTTTCATCTATAATCTTCATTTCAGGATTCACTATTCCTGATGTCAATATTTTATAATGGAAGAATGAGATATGCTAAGTTTCTGTTTGATGGAAGTAAATTCAGATTTAATATTGCCAAGGAGCTGAATTGTTAATAGAGCAGAGCAGTTTGCAGCCATTGCAGCCCCTGTTTGCGGCTCCTGATGCTCCTTTGTACCGGCTCAGCGACGTTCCCATGACCAGGCAGAAAAATGGAAAGAAGCTGCTCTGGATTTGCAGTGGGGTGACAGTACTTTGTCATTTAGCTCTGTCACGATAACTGGGAGTGTCACACAATGAAGCAACATGACACACCCCCGGTAAATGAAGAGTTTTCAAAGTGATGTACAGCCTCTCTCAACTGCCAAAGCTTTTACTGCTCACAGAGCTAGGCAGCATTTCCAGTAGGAAAACTGCACTGGAGAGGCACCCTTGGAAAGTTTGTTGTGAATTCATTTCCTCTGTGTTTTTGTAAAATGTAATAGATCCTATGAACAGGAGAATACCCCCTTTTATCACACACTCCCAGCTTCCAACTTGCTGAGGACTTTCCACAAACTCTTTAGGAATTTACCTCTTTTTGTTAAATTGGGTTGGATCTCATTAATAAAAGAATGGTATAATGGAAAAGAGTTTCTAAAATTATACTGTAACCTAGAATTGCAGGATTCAGCTTTCTCTGCCTGAAGAAAAAAATTCTGAAGCATTAAACTTACTTTATCAAGCATTGCACCTGACATGCTCTCATAAATTTTACATACATTTTAACTTATTTTAATATTATGCAGGCTTGGTTTAAAATATGCCCATGAAGTACCTAAAATGNCATGAGATCATATATATATCTATCTATGTGTGTATATCTATATATGTATTTGTGTGTGTATAAATCTATGTATATCTCTCTGTTTGTGTATATAGAGATATAAATACACATTTATATTACAGAATCACAGAATGGTTTGGGTTGGAAGAGACCTTAAAGCTCATCTCAAGCTTCCACCCCTGCCACAGGCAGAGACACCCTCCACTGTCCCAGGTTGCTCCAAGTCCTGTTCAGCCTNTTGTATGTAAGTAAAAATTTCCCTTGCTGAGATACTTTGTATATCTTAATAGGAACTACCACAGGCCCAGAAAGCTGTATTTCTGTAGGGTTACATTTACTTTTTTTTGCTTCTTTAGAGGTGTCTTGCCTAAATGCAGCCAGCACTAACCCTTTGCATGCCACAGTGCAGTAAGAGCCAAGGCCCTTACTGCAATTAAACATGAGATCATATATATATCTATCTATGTGTGTATATCTATATATGTATTTGTGTGTGTATAAATCTATGTATATCTCTCTGTTTGTGTATATAGAGATATAAATACACATTTATATTACAGAATCACAGAATGGTTGGGGTTGGAAGAGACCTTAAAGCTCATCTCAAGCTTCCACCCCTGCCACAGGCAGAGACACCTTCCACTGTCCCAGGTTGCTCCAAGTCCTGTTCAGCCTAGCCTTGGACACTTCCAGGGCTGGGGCGGCCACAGCTTCTCTGAGGAACCTGTGCCAGGGCCTCCTCACCCTCACAGGGAAGATTTTTTTTCCTAATAGCCAATTTAAACCTCCTCTCCATTTGAAGCCATTCCCCCTTGTCCTGTCACGCCAGGCCCTTGGAAATAGTCTCTCTCCATGTTCCGTTGCAGGCTCCCTTCAGGTACTGGAAGGCCACAATTAGGTCACCCCAAGGCCTTCTCTTTCCCAGGCTGGACAATCCAAATTCTCTCAACATTTCCTCATAGGAGAGGTGCTCCACCCCTCTAATCAACTTCCTGGCCCTTTATATATATATACATGTATATATATAAATTTTTTTTTCTCCAGGAACAGCCCTGTAGCAGCCCTGCTAGTTGGATGGGGGACTGATGGAAGCTTCCTGGTGTGACAGCCCAAGGCTGCCTGCTCCTCCAGCCAAGTCCCCATGCAGCAGGTACATCCCTGACAGCTCCTCACAAAGCTCCATTTGTGCCCCGATTTCTGAGGCTATTTCAAAGCCCAGGCTAAATTACACAAACATTTGGCTATAGACATTACAGTCCTGTTCTGCAGCGCTGTCAGCTCATTGCCTCCCAGGCCGAGCACACCCTGCATGTGTCTGTCAGGCCATACTTGGGCAGCGCCGCAGCATGCACCATGTCCCAGACACTGGAGTGATTATGTCTGGATGCTCCTTATCTGATGGAAAAGCTGGCAGTGCTGCACATCTGTGCTCCGAGGCTCTGCTGCTGCAGTGCCACGCCAGTATTTATTTTGCTTCTGCAAGTTAGTTTTCCTTGAGAAGCAGCAGGGGCCTTCTTCAATGAACTGAAAAATGTGTATTGTATGAAGGTCTGTGGAGGGTTTGCAACGTAGTTCAGTGGGCAAATGTGAACCCAGGGGATGACATTTCACTTAAACATTTGGTTTACATCTTTACATGCCAAAAATATTAATGTCTTGACTTTAGTAAACTGAATTCAGCACTTTTTTCTTTTTCCCCTTAAATGAAGTAATTATAGCCAAAACACTCTGTGGGTGTTTGTTCTTCCTTCTCAAAGGTGGAGTTTCACACACGAACATTTGGTTTCGGGGCTGGAATTGTCAGTAGCTGCTCACTTCACACTTTCCCGTTAGTTTGTGTTGGAAACCACCAGGAGTTTCTTTCCTTGTGTTTATTGTGTTACCCTCAGCCCTTTGATCGGGACATCTTGAATAACAGCAAAGTCTAGCTCAGCACCGGTTCGCTATTTAAAAAAAAGTGAAGAATATGGTTTCTATCAAAGTATCTACAAAGACAGTTAATGTAATTGAGAAGCAGAAGGGCATTTATGGAAGTTCATCTGAATGTCCTCTTCACATGTAATTGCATCAGGAATTCTACATTAACATGCAAGTGCTGTCCAAAGGGAGGAAAAAAAAAAGCTTATTTTTAGGTAGAAGCCCTCAGTGGGCAGTAAATTACCCATAATCTCCCCCAAACTAGCAATTAGCCCTGTTTGCTGACTACCTGAATTGTTTCACAGTAGTTCAGCACAGTCCTACCAGTTATCACCATACTTATAATCAGAGATTCCGTGAATGATTCCCGCAGCTCCACATACTGCCTGCCTAAGGTCAGCCGTAATAACAAATACATTTTATTTGCTTCTTTTGGCCCTTTGGAGCTGTTTTCTCAGGCTGCAGTATGTGAGGAGAGCTGGTGCTGCCCTGCTGCTCAAATGGCAAGAATGTGAACAGAGAAAGCAATTCAGAGGGGTTGATGTGCTTTGGTATTAGTTAATATTCATCTGCTTGTGTTATTTGTTATTTATGCCCTTATAGCAGCCAGTCCTGCTAAGAGAGAGTGAACTTGCTCCCCAGTGCTGGGATTTGCTCTTCAGAAGTTCTAACACTGAAAGACATTTTTCAACACGAGCCTGCAACTGTTGAGTGGAAAACTGGAAAGTATGGAAACAAAAACCTATGGAATTTTTTTCCTTAAGGCGGCTGAGCAGTTTTCATATCCCCAAATACCCATGCTTTGCCAAAATAGTAACTGAGGTTGGAAAACAGTAGCTATGTTGCCAGCTTTAGCAGTAGAAACAATCATGGCCCTACACATGCACACAAATACAAGCACACACATCTTAGGAGCAGCATCAGTCTTAAAGAAAGAAAACAAAGGGGAAATGGAGCTGATGAAGTATTTGAAACAGAAAACAGGAATGTTTGGACTCTGAGCATTAAAGGTATATTTTTAAGTATGGTGCACACCCTTGTGAGTAATGCATTATTTTGCATATTATTTCTCAGGCAAAATCCAACTAAATCAACATATTGGCACCATTTTAAGCCCAGTGCTTAAGCTTTTTAGTGCTGGTTCTGTGTCACATTACAGAAACAGAGCTGTATTCCTGCCTCTGATCTGATGGACTAGATCTGAGGAATGAAGGAGATGGAACAGAAATTCATGCTGAAGAGGAACAGCTAAAGAGTGGTTCTCCTTCGCAAGTGCACTCTAGGAAGCAGAAAATTGAAAGATTGCCTTTCTCTGGCTCTATTTAAAATGTTTCAGCTTCTTGTTTCACAATCAGGAACATCAGCTCTGTGAGCAAACTGCCTACAAAGCTACTACTACAAACTTCAGACCAGTTCTTCAAAAGAACTTGTTTCCCAGAAAAAAAAAACCGCCAAAACCTTGGGGTTGAACACTTTCCACCCGTACCACGCAAGCCTTGACTAAGGAAAGTACAAATAAACTGATCCTGAATTAAAGTCATCCTTGATGTGAGCACATACCTGGCCAAGGCAGGCAAAAGCAGATTGATGACCCAACAAAGTTCACCTTGTTTTCTGTGTTGAAAGCTCACGCTGTTCCCTGGCAGAACAGGCATGTCAGACTGCAATAACCACTTGCTACCTTGTTTCAGTCAGCATTAAACCCAGCACAATATTAACATCTTAGGGAAAATCCAGCTGGAAATGGCTTTCTGAGGGGAAAAAAAAGGAAAGGGAGGTGACTGAATACCAGACCCTGTGTTTGTTTACTTATCGATTTCACAGTAATTTTAAGGAACTTGGAATTTCTCCCCTCATCTGAAAATGTTTTATTTCCAATGTTTTATGTTAAAATGCAGAGCTGAATTCCTGTCCAGAAAGAAGTGGCAAAGAACAGCCATGCGTCACCTGAAGGTAAATAAATCACCTGGTCTGGTCTTTCACTTGGTCTTTCTGTTTGGTTTAACTTTGCAGGAGCTTTTTGTGGGCACATCTTCCTGTGCCTAGTGCAGCGACTGGCACTCCTGAGACAGAGGCATCGCTCCTGTGGCACCTGAATGGTCAGAGCATCCCCAAACTGGGATTCAGAGCAGCCCCACTGACTTGGATGTGGGACAATTATTGTGTTTGTGCCTCAGGGGGGTGAGGTTGGCACACAAGAGCTAAACTTCAAAGATTTGCTTTAAAAATTGATAATTTGCTCTGATATTTTTTCTTATTTTTCTTTTCTGAAGCACTGGTAAAGTTTGAAGATGATCCCTAATGATGTACAGCACACATGCTCTGAAATGCATCTCCACTGGGTGAGTGTACCCTTTACCGATGGTTCACTCTGGAGGCTCACTGGGCACGTTTTGGAGACTTTTAGTACCTCCAAAGTATTTCTGGAAAGAAAGCAAACAATCCAGGGTCTGGACACTGAGCCCTTAAATTACCAAAATATTTATCGCTTAATCTGAAAAACATTTCGCCAAAAAACCAGGCTATGTCGAGGGCATTTGGCACTGGACTAATTTCTGATGAAGTTTTAGGAGCAGGCTGTTAGGTTTGTGTTCAGTGATGCTTCAATGTAATGCCCTGGCCAGTTCCATCCTGGCCCGCAGCTGCTGAGATCAGGCTCTGCCAAATTCCTGTCACCTTGGGCTTCATTAGCATGTGAAAACAGAGCCCTCTTGGCTTTGTGTCTCACTGAAAAACAAACCACCCTTTAGCCAGGGGAGTGTGGCTGCCTCATGCACTCGACTTTAAAAGGGCTTGGACAGCAATTCTTTACGTTCATTTGTTTTTTTTTTACTACTGCTCTTAAAAAGTTACCAGAGTGAAGGTTCCTGTTTACAGTGGTGAGGAGGAACTCAGGTAACTGCTCATAAAGGGCCCACGAGTAGTGGCGGATGAGGGACTCACCAGAGTGAGTAAATATTTCATAGTTGAGCCCTTAACTAAGGATTCTGCATTTTGGAAGAATAAAGTCCTGCACTGCCATTATGAAATATTACCTGTGCATTTCAGTGGGCCAGGGGTTGCATTTGCCACCTCTAGCTGTTGTAACAGTGAGTGAGCCAGAACACTTAAAATATTTGCAGAGAGAAGTTCTGAACAAATAACACAAATAACTTAAATGGAGAAACTTCCGTAAATCACATCCATTCAATCAGGGAAAAGAACCAGCCCCACGAAAGCAGTCTGTGAGTGTAGCACCTCTTCTTCACAAATACCATGTCTTAGGCAGGAAAAGTTATCCTCCCTTCACAAAAGACTTTGGGAATAATTATGTCTAATGGGGAAAAAAAAAAAAAAAAGGAAAATCACAGTCTGTTCATGGACAACATGAATGGAAAGGGATGGGAAATTTGTGAAGGTCCTAATTAATCAGAAATTATTCCTCTTTTTGGTTGGCAACAGTCATGGAACAGCATAATTTGATAAAGCTAAAAGTACCTTGAATGTTTTTCAAGCCACACACAATGATTATTACATGTAATTCTTAAATTTCTGACTCACGCATCAGTGAAAATCCATGTTAATCCATGTTAAACTCCCAAGTACAGTGGAGTAACACTAGGAGCACAGTGGCTTCAGCTGAGATCAGAGACACTGCTTGAGACTCACTCCAGTTTTATTTACCCCAAGCATCTTCCCTCTTTTGAAAGCATGATGAGGATTTCACCTGCTTTGGAATTCTGGGGTAAACTGTCCTTTTACAAAATTTCTTTAGGGTCAAGTTTTAGGCAATATTTTGTGCTGCAATAACCACATCGTGACAGACAACCTTTTCATCCGATAAGAAAAAAAAAATCCTCTTCTCCAGGTCAGTACAAGAAAGGAACATGACAGAGCTATAAATACAGAGCCCAGAGGTGCAAAAGCTCCTGTATTAAATGCGGTCATTGGCCTTGTTTAAATTTTTCCCAAACATTTCAGGTGTTGTTAAGACAGAGAAGGAAATACATACATGGGGGAATGGCAGCAGTGAAGGCAGCTTCTCACTGGTAATGATCCTCATAATATCTGTCCATTTTTTCAGACGTTATTTAAAAACATGTAACTGATTAGAAGGATCAAGTTGGGAAATCAGGTACATGGGCAACCTCAGGTTTAGAGGTGGGAGAAGCTGGGAACTGAGGGAAAAGTTTGTCTGACCACATTGACTTTTCCCAGGATGGGCCGAGGAAGATTTTCAGGTGACAATTGGAACATTTTAATCCATGGTACTAAAAGAAAGGCCCTGGTCACCAAGCAACTGAAGTTAGACATGTAAATTATTGTGGTGGTTTTGCAATTACAACTATACAGTTGATTTCCAGAGGTGGGCAAATATGCCACAGTGCCCAGCAAAGTCCCAGAGAGATAAGTGGTGAAAGGAGAAAAGGATAAACCCCCACATGGTGGTCTCAGGAGCATAAGGTAAGTTTAATCACTTAAGCAGTGATATTTTAAATCCTGTCTCCAGTGGACAAGCCTTGCTGTGAGGGTGATGAAGTCTATGTGCACATGATGGCTGGTTGAAAAAATTGTAAATGGCTGTCAGAAATTGCCATCTGCATTTTTAGAAAAAAATCTGTACCCACGCTTGGAAATGATAAGGATTTGCCAAAGGTTACCATTGGTTAGAAAGAGTTTTTGAAACTCTGTCTTTAAAGCTGGGCTTAAACTCAGAGATTTTCACAGGATGGAGCTGGATATTTGTGTGATTTGTGGATATTTGTAAGTGGCAAGAATCTGGAGGCTCATCCAGCACTGGCCTGGATGAAGTCATGCCCAGGTCAGTGGAGCCCAAGGATGGTCCTGGTAAGGCAAAAAGGGAAAGGATATGAAATAAGAAATGCTAATCTGAGGAGTTTTGCTTACTCACCTTGTCAGAACACTGAGTATATGCAGCACAAAATTTTATCCAAAAGAAATATTAAAAGATACTTTTCTTCTAAAAAAAATGTACTCATTAAAATTAACTCAGTGGTTCTATTTTTCAACCCAAGAAACAAAATTCCTTATATTTTATTTTTACATGAGTTGTGCCTTTTTGAGCGGTTGGAACTGGATGATCGTCAAGGTTCCCATCCAGCCCAAACCATTTGATGATTGTATGAAAACAAGTTTTCAGCTTGTTGGTTCTCCAAGCCCTTCACTCTTGAGTAGTCTGGAGGTGCCAAGGAGCCTCCTGAGCTCTGAGCAGTTTTACAAACACTGCACAATGGTCACTCACCACAAATCCCACGCTTAATAAGCTTCCTGGTTGGCCTGTTCCAGTGAAAAAATGGCACCACCCCAATTTTAAGATGACAGCACTACAGCAAAGCTTGCGTTACCAGCCCAAGTGGTAGATTTAGAGTGTTATGAAAATATATGCATTTTGAAGTGCTGTAAATTATACCAAATAATCCTGACTATGTATTTTGCTCTACTAATGAATCAAAGCAGAGCTTTCCACATTATCTGCAATCACCATAGAGAAAATGGGTCTCAGTGTACATGGTTTCTGTATAAATAGTGCATCTCCAGCACATTCTCTAGGTAAGTAGTGTCTGATTGCATAATAATAACAATAATAAAGAGAGAGCTGTCCAGCCTGCACATGGTCCAATTAAAGGATCAAGTGCATGAGGTTGCAGCACTCCTGGCAGGGGAGGAGTTGCCAGGGAGATGCCCGGCCCACCGGTGCCTTAACCTCCATCCTGCGCCTCCCACCACAGCAAACTGTGGCATTCAGAGAGCTTTGTCCCTGAATCCTGCATGGAAGCAGGGGGACAGCACAGTATCCCCTATTTTAGAAAAATAATGGAAGCTGTGATTGCAGCAGAGGCAAGACTCACCAGTTTGGGTAAAGCTCCAGCGCCTGTTTCACACCGTGCCTTAGAGCTGTGCTGGGCAGGATTTCTCCAGCTGGAGGGACCAGACCCAAACCCTGCTGCGTGCCACAGCTATGCCTGAGAATTCGTGGAAAGCTGGAGGAATGTACTTTATGGGGTGGCTGGATCATATGTTTATGGCCTGAAAGAGGAGATCCCAACCCAAACCACTTTGTTGGTCTCTAATGGTGAGAGGCTGAATATGAACATCATGTAATTCATACTGAGGCATGGGTATGAAAAGAGAACGTGCAGGCTTTGCCTGGGACAGCCCACAGCCTCAGTAGCTGCCTTGCCATTAATTATGGCTAATGGCCTAATAAACACCTTCACATGCAGTGCACTGCACATTCAGCCTGTGGGAGCCCCCTTGGAGAGATGAGCCAGAAGAACTAAATGTAAAACCCTGGATGGTAGAATTCTGCACTGCTGACAACATTAGCATTAAAGTTGTAGGGGACCAAGTGCTCTGGATGCCTGCAGACAATAATTCACCCCCAAAAGGAACTTCAGACAGTTGACAGCGATTCATGGGTTATTTTCTGCACCTTCTGCACAGAAGTGGGTAGTTGTGGCCCTACTGGTGTGGTGGGAAGGGCTCTTCCTCTGGAGCCAGGTGGCTGGAAATACCACCTGCACTGGGGTTCCATGGGCACATCCCAGCCTGGCCACAGGCATCACTAATGCACTGCTCCAGTGGCCTTTTCTGTGGGATAATGGCACTGGCACTTCAGGGACTGAAGCCGCTCCTCAAGGAACAGCCACTTCCTCTCCTCTCAGCTCTGCAGAAGAGCAAAAGTTCCTGGTTCAGACTTTGGAAATAATGAGGTGAAAGGGACCCCATTAAAACCTCCCCAAGGACAGGATGAGATATTCGCATATGTGATTGGAAAAAAATGATGGGCAAACACAGCCTGCCTGTGCAGGACAGTACAGCCTGCCTCCACTCAAAGAGCCATGAGAAAGGCTCCTGGGTCACAGGAGAGCTGGGAATTCAACATGAAGTAGCCTTCTGGGATGTTAGGAAAAAGCCCTAATCAGCCAAAATCCAGTTAAAGACACTGAGCACACTGAAAAGGATTTCTGCAGGTGGTTCTGCAGGGTTTTCCTTGTCCTACCAACAGAACCAGGCCAACAGCAGGACAAGTTGCTTCAAAAAAGCAGAAAGAAACCAGCAGCTCCAGGCTCAGGGTGAATGTGGGCTGCCTCAGGCTCAAACCCAAACTGTTTGGGCTGGAAGGAGCTCAAGTTCAGTCCATCAGTGCCTCACCTTGCTGGGCACACAGCTCTTTATTTGGAAACCTAAATACAGAACCAGGGCCCAGCTTCAGATAATCAGAATTTTATCCTCTCTACAAATACCATCCAAAACACATGTTACCATGTTGAAACCAATAGTTGCTTTTTTTTTGTTTTACCCCAACTTTAATGGATTGACTGAAAGGTTTCTCAGTATCTGTGCCATTAATTAAAAAAAAATAAACATCTTGTGACCCTTTCCCCAGGAAAAATCCAGTGGATGTAACTCCCCTGCCCTGGACACACTTAGATTTAGCTTGGTTCACTCCCAAAGGCCATGATCCAACCAGACACTCAGATACCTGTATAACTTCAACACACTTCTAAGGACTGCTCTGAACTCTGGCAAAAGTAGGGAAAATAAATTCTGTTAAAGCACTAGTTTATTTCTTTCAAATCTGATTTTCGAGAATCTCAACTGCAATGCATCACTTCAAATATTCCCTTCCTCATGCAGAATATTTGAATATTAAGCCAGATATTTTTATATTTCCACCAATTAAATGCACCATGGCTGAAGGTTTGACAGAAGCTCTAATTTGCACATAAAAAGGTAGAACGATTTCAGTTTTGACAGCACAAGCTTTTGATTTGTTAATAAGGCAATTCTTTCTCAGTTGTGAACATACTACCCAAATAAGACAATGCAGTTTGTAGCAAATTTAAAAAAAAAAAAAAAGTCTTCCTGGTGTGGAGAATAAACTTTTGATCCAAAGTTAGTGTAGAAATTCAGATTTTATAAAAATAAAAGAATGAAACTCACATTCAAGATTTAGTTGTACCAGAGCAGGGATCAGAGGAAAATCCATGTTCCTGCCACTTTCTCTGTACCTGTTGTTGGAAATGTAACATACCTTCAGTATCTTTGGATGAAGTTGATTGCTAGAAAATACATGTAAAAAGGGGAAGTGAGACACCTGGGGAGGTGAGACAGATGTGTGGAAATGGTTTGGGTGAAAATTACTACAGATTTTCCTGGGTGTGTTCTAATCAAAGGGCAGCCTAAGAACACCAGGATTTCAGACTCTTGTGACCCAAGCACCACCAAGGTTGTAAACCAAGATACGACCTAAGATATAACCTCAAGGCTAAGAGACAAGAGGCCCCAACTTCAGAGTAGCCCCTCTGTGCCCATGTCAGAGCCTCCTTCTCTTCCCCTGAGACACCACAGAGGAGGAGAGAGGGTAGAGCTACAAAGCAGTCTGGGCAGAGGCAGCTATGCTTAAGCATGGAAAAAGAATAAAATTTGGATTTGTGATCTGAGATCAAACTATTCTAAACTTTTCCTTGTGTGACAGCCAAATGCATCAGCATGGAAGCAAAGCTGAAAGTGCCCAGGCTCTGTTTCAGGATATAAAACGGTAACAAAGCCCCTGCCCACGGGCCTGCCAAGGGCTCGGCTTTTACAAGCTTGGCACAGACTTTGGCCTGGCAGCAGAAGTTGAGTGAAGCTTCTGCAGGAGGTGAGGAATGAGTCCAAACAGCCTGAGGCACAAACCAGCCAGTGCTGGTGTCAAAAGTGCCCACTTTTGGGGTGCACATAACCCAGACCCCCTCCATGAGGGCTCCTGGGTGCCACCTGTGTGGGCATGGGCAGAAAGAGGAGCCAGCACAGCTCCCACATCCCGGAAACCCTTCCCGGCCACGTGCAGCCATGGCAGGCGCTGGGCAGTGTTGGAGTCACTGGGGACGGCGGCACTCGGCAATGCCTGGCAGCAGCACATGCTGCTCCAGTGCACACTGAGCCTGGACACAACCTGCTGCCATCACTGTTCTACTCTGTCACATGTGGCACTTCGCAGTGGCACTTGGCACAGTGCTCTGAGGCACTGACCCATTTAATGCAAAACCTCCTGATTTTTGTTAATTCGAAGCTTTTGTGAAAGACATTTTTGTTTTCCAAACAGTGTCCTCTTCTGCTTTTCTTTGCCTGCATCTCACCACAGTTGCCTCCTAATTTGGTGTTGGTGAAACAAGGCTGAAGGTATTTTGGTCATGTTTTCACACTCCTGATGTACACTTGCCTTGTCTCCTTCCACTTTCCTTCTAACTACACTCTACTTCACAAATGCAGCCATCTGGCACAACATCGCAGTTTTTTTTCCTGTCGACACCTGAGTATTCAGAGCCCTTTTTTCTTTCTTTTTGTTTTAATTTTTAAGTAAAGCAAGTGCTTCCAAATCCAGTGCTCAGCCTTATGACAGGCAAGGTACATTAATAAAAAGCAGGAGAAGTGGAGGTTACTGATATTAATGCTAGAAAACATTTAGGGTAAGGTGAGAGAAAAAAATTAGCACCCAGTATTTTCCAGCTTTAAGAGCACTCCTTGAGAAACAAACTGCTTCTATACATCGTCTGTGTGAAACATACCTATAAAACATTGATGGCAAAGTTGTGGCCCCAAAAATTCAGAAGAGTCTCACCACACATTGCTGTAGGGCCAAAGCTGCATCCCAAGAGTTTCTGGTCTCAAAAGGACCCCTCTCAGACTTACTCTCTCATGCCACACTTTGATAACATTAATTTGACCTGGCTGCCAGCTCCTCCACACTTCTGATCCTACCCCTGAACTCTGTCGCTCCTGAAGTACAGGATGGCCACCACCCCACAAGCCCCAGTGATGTGGACACTCTGCACAGACATCTATGAGCAATGGAGCAGCTGTGCCACAGGGAACTCCCAAATCTCACCCTTCGGCACTGGGACAGCTGGCAGGGGGACAAAACACAGGGGCTGCCTCTGCACCTTCCCCAGACTGACACCTCCCTGTCTGCAGCTTCTCTCACAGCCCTCACTGCAGTCCTTCCATGCAGCAGGAATTGGGTCCTACCAGCTCCACAAGGGCAGGCTGGGGACAAGGGGCAGTCACCCACCTGGCCAGTCAAGCATGAAGCAGCCATGGCAGCATCTGTAACACAGACACAGCTTCATAGGTCCCATCATTCCCACTGTCCCAAAGCACAGTGGAATTTCTGCTGTCAATACCAATTGGAAAGTGCCATTGATAATGCGCCAGTACAAGTAAGTAATGTGTGACTCTGCAGACCGAGCCTGCTGTGAAATCCCTGCTTTTCTTCCCATTTGTTCCAAACAGTTTCCCAACAGACTCTCACCAGGCACAGGCTAGGCAGCCACACTGGGCATTAGTGCCACATCAGCTCAGGGACTCTGCCTTGCTGGGTGAGCAAAGAAGATTTTCTGATCGTACAAGCAGTCTTTTCCCTCCGTGAGCAGCCAGCAGGGGCCACAGCATCCTTTTGGGATGGATTTACACCATATGGAGATGCCAAATGGGAAGGAAGCAGGTTGACATAAAAAGCTCAATCTAGACCCCATCAGGACCTGAATGCAGGCTCAGAACCAGGCTAGGACAATCTGAAATACCTGTTTTTCAGGATGCAGCCACCTGGTAGATTCCCTTCTCTCAACCTGGAAAGAGAGATGGAGCAGTTAATGGGGGAACAGAAAGGCCATGCAAATTACAAGCTCTGTGGAAAGTTTCTGTGCAAATAACATTTTAACACTAAGAAGTTAGGTTAAAATGGTTTCGAAGTCTAAAATTAGTTACATTTAAAACTAACAGCATATGCTTTTATTGTCTCTGATCTAAAATATAATCCCAGGAGGCTGTGAAAAGCATGCAAAGTACAGAAAGCTAATTTGCTCCAACAGCGACACCTCCCATGTAGTTGGGAGGTCTATTAGACCCAGTGTACTCTCCATTATTTGCATATTAATAGCACCTGCTGAAATACTTTGGGATTTACTTTTCCTGCCAGCAGAGGGACGAAACAAACAAAAAAATTTATATCAAATTCCTTTCATACAGATTTGATGAACAATAAACTATTCAGGCAGTGCAAAGAATGCCAAATTATTGAGAGGCAATGGGCTAGGATTGCAATGACATCTGTGATTTTCAGAGAAACTGGACTGCAAGTCTGCTTCAGAAAAAAAAAAAAGAAATATCCCTAACAAAAAAGCCCCAAACAACCAAAAAAATCTCTGGAAAGTGCTGGGTAATTTAAAATCACTCACTTGGCTCAAATCCGAAGAATGGAAAAGTTGAACTAAAGAAATCCAGACACTGCAGCAAGAAAAAATGAAAAACATGACAAAAAAAGTCCTACACATCCACACGCCCTGAAAGCAGAATCCCCCAAAGTGGACCTTGATTAAAAATCTACAAAACCCCAGGCTTTGATATTAGCCAGGTCTGCAAGGCCTAGTCTTCTGCACATAAAACAAAAAATAAATTAATACCAGCTACAGCCTGAGATTTACTGAACAAGCGAAGTTCCAGCCCCTGCTCATGACTGCTGCTTCCCCCTCTGGGCCCCGAGCTATAAAAAAAGCCCCTTGTATATTCCTATAGCTCATCCTCCTCAGAGTGAGGGTGAGAGCAGTTTCCTCTCCACAGTAGCACATGGAAAAAGCTCCTTTTGCAGCACCAGGCTGAGCCAGAGCCAAGGGCGGGATGTGCAGCACGTGCCTCTCTCTGCAGAGAGGATCTGGGAAGCTGACCAGGGAGACAGCAACATTCCCCAGCACCTCTTTTTCCAAACAGGCAATTGGTGTTCCTAAAGAAGCACCAGCCACATGCTCATCTACCCCTCAAGGGTTACGAGGGGTCTGTATTTCTCTGTATTCTCTGTGCTTTAATTCCAATTATGCACCCTCTTTTAAACAGGCATGGAAGGGCCCACCAGAGTTACTCACTGCTTGTGTGCCGAATTCCTGTAGCATTTTAACTACCATCATATTCCCAAACCAAGGAGACAACTGACTTTAAGTTAAATTGTTTAGATTGTTCTCTACACATTAAAAAAGTAGTGAAAGAGCATTTCATGCAGGACAAGAAAGCAGGGAAAAGTGCATCAGGACAGCCACTGACTCCATCCCTTGGCACTCTGTTACCTGTGCCAGGGGAGTGGAGAGAAGCAGGGAAATACATTATTATTAGGGAATACATTATTATTGGCCTCTCTTCACCAGAGACAGAGCCCAGTGTGTCTTTGGTCCCTGCACAGCCAAGTGAGACCTCTGAAAAACTTGCTCACTGTCAGTGCTAATTACTGGAGGAGGCAATCAAACATTCCAGCAACAGGGACCCCTGAAATGCTGCAGACAGTGAGCTCCCACCATGGCCGTCAACAAATGCTAATTCTCGTTAATGCCCACAGACTCTGGAATGCTGCAGCACTGGTAGGGATCACCATTAGCTGGGAGCTAATTAGCAGTAAGTTGTAGGACTAGTTAAAGTTGCAGGATGGCAACCAGATGCAAACTGGAGATGCACTGCTGGTGATAATTTCCAGCATGTTTTTGCATAGGAGCCTCTAAATAGCTGCAAGGGAAAGGAGTGACCAGAACGGTTCCTGGGAATCCTCAGCAGTTCAGGGCACCGAGAACCAGCTCAAAACCATTACAAACTGAGCCCACAAGCAGTACTTGGGAACCCCCAGTACAACCCTGTGTTTGGAGAGGTGAAGCATTGAGAGGGATCTGTCCTCTCATAGCCAGGAACAGATCCTGCCCTGGGATACAGCAGGGATACAGCAGGACCTGGAGATATGTGCTGGTACTGCCTGGCACGTGCATGGCTAAAAATTCCCAGTGCTGCTCCACAGCCCCTCTGTGAGCTATGCTCCCAGCCAGAGAGAGCTCGGCATTTGTAATGACAGTTATAAAAATAAAAATAATAATGATGGAAAAAAGCCACCCTGGAAAGCAAAACCCAGGCCATTCCCTATTATAACAAATTACACTGGATATTCCTTACCTGAAATTCCATGTGCAATTAGCATACAGAATGCTCCACAAATGCCTCTATGCCCCACTATCCTTGTGGTGGTTTTGGCAGCCACATTCCCAGCCTGCAGTTTGCCATCCAGCTGCTTCCAAACCACAGCTTTTTTTTCTTTTTTTTTTTTTTTCCCTTGATGAAGTTCATGGCAGTCAGTGTTTTACCACCTGCACACTGGGGAAGAAAAAAAGCAAGAGGGAGAGGATCAATATATACAGTGTGTTTATATTCAGTGAGAGCATGTTGCAGAGTGGGGAGCTGTGATGTGTGTGTTTGCATTGTCTGGGAAAAGATCCTTAGTGGCACTGCAGCTGGAAAGATTAATGTAAAATCAGGGGACTGTCTTCAGTGACAAACTTTCACCTGGTAAGTTACAGTTCTGTCCTAGGAAATGATACCTTGGACTGCAACTAATTTGTGAATCCCAGGAAAAGCAGATCACAGATTCTTCATCAGGACTGCAGGACCTGATCTATAAAAATTTGGGCCTCAGCAGGAGGTTTGGGAAAGTGTGATTTGCATTTCAAATTTTAGACCACCACAACCTTTAAATCTTCCTGCAGCACTATCACAATGCAAGTTCTTGGTCTCAGTGTGCTCAAAACACATATCAAAAAAATAAAAAATCCTGGTACAATGGCAGTCATTTGCTAATGGGACAGAAAGTAGCATTTATGTTTAAATTGTTTTGCAGAACACCATTACATCAGCGTCTTTCATCATTTTATGGAGGATCGAGTCCCCCGACACCATCCTTGGAGACCCCATGTGGTGCTTGTCACTATCATTCTGCTTGCACAAACACCCCGGCCCTTTCAATTGTTATCTGCCCAGAGCCCAGAATACATTACATTATTTAGGTTTTGTTCTGTATGAAGAACTCACAACAAATAAAAGCCACTTCCCTGGAAAAACGAGCCTGTGAGTGACGGTTAAGGGAATTTCAGGCAGGCCCCCTTTGCAGGAGGGGCAGCAGCTCTGCCATCCCTCCCACTGACTGATGGCACCATTCCAGCCCATCCTCCATGGAGCAGCCACCAGCACTGGCACCAATTGCAGGATGCTGACTTATTTCCCTAAAAAACTGTCTGGGTCAGGCTCTGAACCCTGTGAACACGCTGGAGATGAATTATTCATGGAACAGGAGGGCTCCCCTGTGCTGCTGCTGAATCAGGGAGCAGGCTTTGGGGAGAGAGCGGGAAAATCCACTCTGGAGTCCTTTAGCCAAGGAAACGCTCCCTGACACATTCACAGCCTTTCACCCCAGTGTCAGAGGTGGGTCTCCATGTCGGTCCTGGGGGCTTGAGAAGCCACCTGAGCCGAGTGCTCAGAGCCGTAGAACAGGGTTATCAATGTCCTGGCACAGCTCAGCTGCCTCTCCTTGGCTCCACACCTGGCCAGGTTTTGTCCTGAAGAGCTGCACATGGCCATAAATTGAAGTTTACATTTATTTTGGTGACTGGATACCTGCTTTCCTTTTTGTAGAATATTACTGCCACTTCATCAGGTATGGCAAGACTCAGCAGCCCTTTCTGGGAACATATTGTCCAGCGAATCAAGTTTCCAGGCTTCAAAGCTCAAAGCCCAAGGCAAGGGTGCAGGAGTGTGTGCATCACATCAGCATCCCAGGTGTTCCCAAGTTTCCTTCTGCTTTTGCTGTTTCTGGGGTTGGTAGCTTTCCAGTGGCTTGAGCAGAGAGAGGTTGAATGAGGGACATTTTTTGTACCCATTTCTTAAAGGCACTTCCACTCCCTCTCCCGTCTGTGTTGCCATGTTGGGGCCCAGTGATTTGTTTCCTTGCTGGCATCGGCAAGATTGCAGCCCCTGGACTGAGCTTCCACCCCAGCTGGATGGGGGTTCCCATCCTGTAAGGAATGGAAACCAGATCTCCTTGCTGGAGCTTACCGCCCTTCTTGAAACGCAGGGTGAGGTTGCTGCTCCATACGGAAAAGTCACTCTTGTACCTGAACACCTCTATCCAGAGACATTTCTAGGGGTCATTCTACAGGATAGTGAGACACCGACCCAGGACATCCCCAACAGTCACTATTCAAAAAACCTACTTTTGCTCCACTGAGCATCTGAGAGCCCAAGTTGGAATCTTTAGGAGTGAAAAAGCAGTCTGGTCCTGAACTTCCTGCTAAAAATAAATGAATAACAACCTTCACACGAAAGCAGGATAAATAATTTTTCTTTTCTTTCAGGACACGTGTTGAGAGCACAGAATGCAGTCAGAAGTACTGCTTTTACCAACTGCTCTGCTGCTTAACATCTCTGGCATTCAAAACATACAACTTCTGTGTTTGTACTACATTTCCCTAACAGCTTACATCGAGGCCAAACACACAGCATTCTGCAGAGGTCTTCTAAAATAAGCTTATTTAAAAGAGCAAGGTCAATGCCTAACACATGTCAGATTCTGTGAGCAGAAATCAAAGAGTTCGGGGCAAATGGGATATGTCAGGACTCGGTGGATTCCCATGCCAGGCTCTTTTACCAAGTTCACATTGCTGCTGCCAAAACCAGTATCAATCTTATCATGTGGGCTTCAGCTTTGGAAAAATGTCTTTAAAAACTCCAGTCTGTGCACGTGGGCTACTCAGTTCAATAAAGAAAAGTAACACACAGATAAAAGTGTTTATCTGGACATGCTGTTTATTGTCCCTGTAACTGTATTTTTCTTTTAATGGGACATGTGCTGATTCCATGCTTCAGCCCTAGGCTCTATTAAAATCAAATTAAAAGCATTAGTAATGTAGTTAATTCCATTTATAATATGACCATCAAGAGAAAAGAGAACATTAAAATAGAAATTATAGATGATAGATAGATAGATAGATAGATAGATAGATAGATAGATAGATAGATAGGATTTAAGAAGTTTTTGTAAAAATCATAGTTCCATTTTTATCTTTGGTTTGGTTTTTTTTTTTTATTATTAAAAAAGGAAAAGTTTTTCCTGTGTTCAGATAAAGTATCTCTGCCTGGTCTTTTTAACCAGATATTGTAGAATGATATTTGTGATTTCAATTAAAATACGCTATCGTCACTTTAGCCTCTCTCTTTGGTATTTTAAATTGATCCTAATGGCTTTGCCTTAAGTGATTTGCGTCCCATAGTGAATCCCTGTCACTTACAGCACCTCCCACTATTGCCCTCCCGAACAATCACTCTCGATAATCGCTCCTTCCCCTTCTCCCAGCGTTCCTGCTCTCCCCCCCGACTCCTCACGTGCTTCAGTCTGCAAACTTTGCTCTTTACCATCTCTAACTTACGGCTTGCTCTGGCACACCACAGCCAGGCACTGAAAAGGCCCAAACCTCCTTGGGGAAGGCCGAACTGGTGGCTCTGGAGGTGGGGCTGCATCTCTCCAGAGGGCGAGGGAGGGAAGAGTGGGTTGGGATTCTGACCTCCCCGGCACCGTCCTCAGTGTGGGGCCGGAGAGGTCCTCACCCAGGCCTGTTCGCGTCTTTCTGCTTCCTAAGAGAGCTCTGGGAGATAGAGAGCATCCCAGGAAAACCTGTCCAGGAATGCCGAACTTCCACTGGAGGCTTCCCCCGAAGAGATGCCAGCAGCAGGGTCGCTCCAGGTACTGTCTGGGAGCTGCCCCTGCCCCTTTCCCTCCACACCGTGGTGGGGAACCAGGAGCCTTCTCGTTCTCACAGGAGCATCCCGTCTCCTTTGCCTTTCATGGATCTCATTATTAATTGAAGAGTCATTTAGTTTGCATAATTGTCCTCTGCCATACATAATTCCAACCTTTCTCTTTAAATACAGTCTTCTGGTTTTGTGGCTCCAGCTATCAGAGCTTCCTAAATGGACAGTCAGGGTGATGGGAAGAAAAAAACCGAACTAATAATATTAGGGACCATCCTTTTATATACATTTATGAGATCTACCAGCAGGTGACTCCATTCTAAAATATCTGTATTTTTATAAAACAAAATGCTTTCTTTCCTGCACCCGGAACATCGTCACGATGCCCCCCCTCCATAAGATTTAGCACTCTGAAAAAAACAGTGTTAAATAAATAGCACTTTTGCTTAAGCTATGAACTATTTCTTTTTGAATAACACATGAAATTGAATTAGAGAGATTCAGGGATTTCCAGAACAGCCTGATGTGTTCCTGTCTAATCAGACCTGATTAATTCAAATCAAACTGCAAACCTCAGTTTTATTTTGCTTTAAAAACTCCAGCTCAACAACAAATCAGCAGTATGTAGATATCACAGAGGCAGTTAACAGGAAAGCCTACATATACTGAGACTTGTAGAGTCAAACAGATATGATTAAACATTTGGCATCATTTATTAATATTTTATATATTCAAATAGATACAGAGGGGATGGGACCAGTCAGGGAGATGCTCTTCACCAGGGACAATTATATTTATGCCTAAGAAAAGCAGATCCAGCTCAGGTGTCAAAGGATGTTTCTTCAAAATAGAAAAATTATTAACAAATAACAGGGTTATGTGGGAGGGTTTGTAGCACAGAACTGCACTAAACCATGCAATGATCTATACAGATAATCAAAGTGTTCCTGCCGTGCTGAGTGCAGCAGAATAAAGTAAGTAAGATAAAATAAAACAATCCCACAAATGCAAGATTGCAAATGCAAAAGAGGCAGCCGTGCAAGAGGTATTCCAGAGATTTACTGAGCCATTATTGCTGTGCAGTGCGCTCGGAGAGGCTCCCAGACCTGACCAGTTTAATCCACATCAGAGCAGAGACATGCGGGGTCGGGAGGCTGACTGGATTTGGGCACTGGGCACAGCTGTTTTCCTTAGGTGCAATCCACTTGTCACTGGTGGTGGCACTTTGCATTTGCTGTGTGGCAGCATATGTGCTTGCCACATTGGGGACCCATTATATCCCTTCAGCCTCCAGCCACTTCCCGTCCCTTCTCGTTAGCTGTGTGTCCATATATCCTTCCACACTCCTGCTGCATGGCAGTGCCCGCTCTGTGCCCCCTCTGCCTGTGCCCAGATTAAAACCATCTATAAGTAGGGCAGAATTATTCTATATATTGCCAAATTTACATACATATATGTGCACATGTAAATATATATATATATGCACACATACACAGACATGCTCTGTAAGGAATCATGTCTATTCCGTCACTTACCTCCTCAGAAATAGTTTTGCTACCAGGGAGAGCTCACAGAGACAAGGAAAAGCTGAAGAATATCCAAGAAAATCTTTCAAACGTGGTGTGAACCCAAACTAAAAGTGAAGGTGTAAAAAGGGGAGGGGATGGACTCCATGTGCACGTGTCAGGCTCTGCAATGAAATCCTGGTTCTGCCCAGCACAGACCTATTAGCCCATGTGGAATTACTGGCTTGCAGGAGAATCAGTACCTGCCCAGGCAGGCAGTTCCATGTTTCTGAGGCTTTGCAGTCACAGTGGCATGGCCAGGACCGACTGCAGGGCCCAGCCTGGCTCAGTGTGGGGTCACTGCACACGACAACAGTTAAGAAGAAATTTGATTGATGTCTCATTTTGAGAGGCTGCACTGCCACACTCCTAACTCCAGACACACAGGGTTTCCTACCAGGATGCTGGGACAGAGGGAAACCTGTCCAGTCTGGGCAGATGAGCTTGCCCAACAAAGTTCCCAGTTCCCAGTTAAGCAGTGCCCGAGCCCAGCGGAGGCTCCTCCTCGGGCTTCCTGCAGCCAGGACAGGAACAGATACAGATAAAAGAGCTTTGCATTCCTAAAGAACCTTAAAAATGTCACAGCCTCTGATGCACATTTCCCTAGCTATAACAATGTCTTCAATAACTGAGATTCAGGTAAAGCCAGATCTCCTCCTCATCTCCCTCCAAACAGAGCATCCCATGGTTTGGGAGCTTCTCACTTGGACTCATGGATATGAGCCAGTCCAGCAGAGAGGCCCTGGGATATGCAGATCCACGTTCAGTTTTTTATTTCCACATCTATGAACAAGTTTAAAACCAAAATTTCCACTCATAATAAATCTCCAAACTCTAATTAAACTGGTTCTTTAAAAAACCCAAACAAATAAGCAAACACCGAACAACAAAAGAGGAAAAACTATTCGGCTTTGATCTGCTTCTTTTTCATTAAATACATCTTTTAGCATTTTCTAAAAGTCTCCTCCCAAGGAAGCAATCACAAAAACCTATTAAGGTTATTTTTATACTGTGGTGAGAACACTGAATTACCTTCCTGATGTAGCTCCTGTGTGGGTAAGTGACACAGCCAAGCCTAGGTCTGCATGTCCCAAACACCTACTGGGCTCCCAAAGGCAGCAGTTCAGAAAATGCTGTTCCAGCCACAGCCTGGGGTGGGTTTCATCCCAGGGAACACCATTCCTCTGAGCAGCTCAATCCCTCACCAGAGGATTGCCTTGTTCAGCAACAAGTCAGGCCAGAAAAACCCCTCACTTCCAGGCTCCCTGAGCACCAGTGATGGGGGACAAACCACACCTGGCTTTCTCAGCAGCCCCATTACATTAATGAACGGCACTGCATTAAAAAAAATACGGGTGACAACTAAATCCTTTTCACAAGTCAGGATGCTTTTAGACATGTTCCTCCAGTCTCCCACCCTCTGTTACACACCAACAGGAAGACTAAGAAAGACCCAAAATTCAGGGTAAATTTTGTCTGTTTTCTGAGGCAACTATTTGTCAATCATCATGCTCACTTTTGGATGCAGCTGACTGGACAGAGAGAACATCTGCAGATCAGCCAGAGAAGTTTTCCACTGGTACCTGTTGCTGCAGGAAAATTCACAGCTGGGTCAGGGGAGGTGAAAGGATGGAAAATGCCTGTCTGCTTAACGTAAATAGTTACACTATGCGCATACATTTCCGGCCATCCCACTGCCCTCAACACGGCCAGGAATGTTAAGGAGATGGGAGGTCCACAGCTCATGGCAACACCTCCAAAGAGCAGCCTGGGGGGGAAGATTTTGACTTTTTAACTGTGGCCATCCCTGGCAGAGTGGCTGATCTCAGCACTGCAGTGGTCACAGAGCACTCAGAGGCTGCGTGTGTCCTGCTCAAGGGGAATGATCTGAGGATGCTGAGCTCTCCTCTCTGTGCTCTGCACATGTGAAACATTCTGTGCTCCTTCCTATGAACAGAGTGGTTCTGCCTTTTGAGTGATTTCTGTTCAGGAGCCCCCAGCCACACCACAGCAAAAAAAAACTTCGCAAACTCCTTGATACTGAAGCTACAACCTGTAACCCGGGCCGAGGTTTTATCAGGCGTGAGATCAGAAGGGGAGCAGCACTTGTAGTACATGAATGGCCAGCTCAACTGCTCGGAGAAAGGAGCTGATTCACGCTGCCAACGCTGGCTCTTACACAGATAATAAACTAGACTGGCCTTTCTCCTGACATCACACTTCAATCAAAAACTTTCTCAGAAAATGTCACTTTCAAAGTCGCAGCTCTAAAAAAAA
>VWZP01008110.1:564162-706332 GCA_013396995.1 Dicaeum eximium | reverse complement strand
AAAAAAAAAAAAAAGTCTTTATAAAAAATTCATGGCCACAATGATCTGATAATGCAGCTTTCTGATACCAGCAGATGTTTTGTCTAACATGTTCCCTGAAGCTGTACTCTGTGCCTTCATATCTTTCATTTCCAGTTGCTATCTGCTGACTGTGGGATGTCATGTACGTACCCTATAGCGATGCGCAGCCATCGCAGCTCACACCGCCGCGCGTAATGAGCTGCACAAGATGCTTGTCGCAATAACTCCGCACTTCCCCGACCATATGGAACACAACACTCCAAAGCCCACAGACACTTTTTTTTATTACAGTTCAGATCCTTAAAACATAATCTGTGTGATGTCTAGTGAATGTACGTGAAGAGCTGCTGAAAACAAAGTTAACACTTGTTCACATCATCTGTTACAAATGTCCAATTTGGGACAATAAATTTCTTCGGAACCTGTTCTTTTGCTGACTCGTTGCTTTATCTTTTTTCTCTTTCTCTCACGTCGTTTTTTTTTATGAACTATGCATATGTATTAAATGGGATTTGTTGTCCCTAGATACCAATTTGCATAAAGTGCAAGCCATCATTGGTTGGAGAGAAGCAAATTACTTCTCCAGCAAGATCACACTTCTTTTTTTTTTCTTTTTCTTTTTTTTTTTTTTAATTTTAACAAACCGCAGGCAGAGGCTGTTAACAGCACTTAGCCAGATATGCAAAGTATCACTTTTCTCAAAAGCAGCTTGATCAATGAGCCAAAAAAAAAAAAAAAAAAGAAAGAAAGAAAGCAAGAAAGGAATTATTCAGTTAAGTGCAATGCAGAAATGTCCCAAGACTGCAGCCATTCACCTGTAACTCGAGCTGCCTGATTCTCAGTAAAACACAACCCTGGCATGGCTTAGAACATGGGACACAAAGCAGTCTGCCTGACTGAGCAGAGCCTCTCAGGATCACTAGTCCATCTTCCCAGTGTGCTCCTAGAAGTCCAAGTGTGCTGCTTCTTTCACATGTTGCAAAAGCCCTTCCTGCTCCTCCACATCCCACACATTTACTCATGTTGGACTCTCCTGCAGGGCCGTGCAAACAAAGGCTTGAAATGCCTGTCCAATGTCCTCCTCTCATTTCACTGGCTCCCTGGCCCGGGGATGCTCCACAGGATGTCAGCTGCCATCCTAGCAGGCCTTGGACAAGGGCAATTTCCTTGTTTTCCTTCTGCTCTTCATTGCACACACCTGGGACACACTGGCAAGAGCCTGGGCTTGTAGAAGGTGACAGATTCCCAGGTTCAGGGCAGCCCTGCAGGAGCCCTCTGCTCCTGGTGAGGAGAGACAGAGGAGGGGATTTCACAAATTCTTCAGGAATCAGATAACCTAAGCAAAGCTGTGGTGCACAGGATGATGCACATGAGCACCAGCCCACCACTAAAAGGATTTGCAAGCCAAGAGCCAGGCTCAGTTAAAAAGTGTGAGAGAGTAAAATCACCAAAGGGAACAAATCAGCAAAGGATGCCGAGCTGCAAAGTTTCCAGCTAGGTCTGAACTTCCCAGGAATTTAGTACTGGGAAATCGCTGGGAGTGCTGGGAAGGAGGAGTCTTCTCTCAACATAATCATTTCTTCTACTGAGCTCTCTAAAAATGACTGCAGGGTCTATCTCTCCCTAAACATTCACTGAGAATTCAATCCCAAATCCATCAATGGGATGTGTTTGGATTATGTTACTTCTGCATTTAGTGGACAGATGATACTCTCTTAAGAATGGTTCCTGGGATCACACAGAACATTGGTAATCGATTGCAGACACAGACAGGTGATCTGGGCCCTGTGGTGACTTGAGGTATCTCTGAGGGAGCTGTGGGTGCCAAAAGAACAAATGAGGGTGTGAAAGTTCTCAAGAGAGTCTGTATTTCCTCACTACCTTTAGCATCTATTCAAAGACACACAAATACCCACAAACTTTATGCTGTGTGATGATTTGAAGGTGAAAAAAAAATAGTTTCTGTTTGCAAAAAATATTGGCAACTTCCTGCAGCTTTTGCAAAAAGGCTAAAATGACACAATTTCACACATCTCTGCTATTAATGTGTGCTGCTTTGCTTCCATGTTTATATTTGTCACATTTAAAAGGAATAAAATAGAGTTTAAAAGAAGATCCCTACTCCCAAATGAGCACAAAAGCACAAAAAAGTCATGCAAAGATTATTGAGAAAAACTCACAAGAGGGAATTAAGTGGAGGCTTTGAAAATGGGGCTTTTTTTCCCAACCAAGGGCACTGTTAACCACCAGAATCAATGTGGGACCAGGAGAAATCCTGCTTGGGACACTCCCTCAGATGGAGAGAAGTGTGTGGACCTTGTCTGTCTGAACCTGCTGCAGGAAGGGCAGGAAGCTTTCCCAGGCTTCTCTCACTGGAAAGCCCCAGAACACTCACCTGGAAGCACAAAGGCTGCTCTGGGTGCCTCAGTGCAGGAGCATCCACAGCCCAGCCTATCCCTCTGGATTCAGATGTAGCCAAAGGAATCCATTGCTAAGCTGAGCTGAGCCCTGCCTGTGAGACCCAGAGCTCGGTAACACGCAATCATGGGCTCCTGCTGCAGCAATTCCATATAATCCCAGCCTTGGAAAGAGGAGTAGCAAGAAAAAAAAAAAAGTGTTTTTCTCCTTCTTTATCTGTACCCACTCCATTTTACCTAAGGCTCCCTATTAGCTCAGCTGGTGATGTCGCTTACTCCACTGGAACCTGTTATCATGGCAGATTCCTCACAGGATTTTCTGTTTTGCCAGTGTTGCTCTTTGTGCAATGTTGTATTTCGTTCCATTAGATAAAGGGTTAAGGAATTCACGTTTTACCCATATAGACTAAGTTATACTCCCTGTGGGTAGCTGGCTTCCCATTGGCTGGAACAATGACCTTGGAAACAGACAAAAATGATGCATTGTTGCAATAAATATTATAGCTTGCACCTGTTTCTAATTAAGTCTGCCAAACAATTTCAGAGATACTGAAAAGAGAAATGTGTTGGCTTCTAATCGGGTGTTCTTTGCTGTTTGATCTGGAAATTTCAGCCCCCCATATGACCTCACCTTCTTGGTTCTTGTTTTTCTTTTTCTTTTCAGACTTGTAGAAAGCACAAGATTGAAAGAAAGCTTCTGAAAGAGGAACATCTCTGCCTAAAATCAATTGTAACTAAAAACCTGAAAATTGATGGATTTGCACCAAGGCTGAAAACAGTTTATGGCAGGACACCTCAGGAATCTGTAGTATGGATTCTTGGTTTCACAGGTCTATTCTGGCTTTCTCCTTTTCCTTCACCTCCTCCTTCTCCTCTCACCTCTTTTAAACTTCAAAACTCAAAACAATCCCTATTAGCAATCAGGATCAGGATCACTGGGAAGCTGGAGGTTTTTGCAGCTGGACTTCAAGATGTTGGAGAAATAGATGAGGAAGGATTTTTCTGCTAGTACTCCCCAAGGAAATGTAATGGAAGCAGTGGTCACTTTGCCTTCCAGAGCTAAGGACACCTTGGGAAGACTCTGGTATTTGTTGCTGTTTGATGCCTGCTCTAAGATCCAGCTCCATGGACAAATGCAAACGTGGCAAATGCTGCCTCTTCTCCTTAACAGAAGAAGTAAGGAAATAAGGAATTACTATTATCTCCCTTTGACAAATGGGGACTGGAAGCCAGAGCTCAGCCAACATTTCTGGCTGTCAGTGACAGAAGCTGCCCAGTCCCTTTGGTCCTTGTGGGGTCCTTTTACTCATGCTGGGATAAGCATTTGTGCATCTGTATTTTGGAACTGACTGAGGAACTTATCCATCTGAAAACTAATCCAGGGAGAAAAAAACCCAAACAACAGAGTTTTTAGTTCAGCCACATCAAGTTCCTGATTTTGGTTTAAAAGCAGCCTGGCGGGGTGGGACTGAGCAGCCAGGACAGAGGGAATGCAGTGCAGGAACTTTGGATGGAATTACATGAAGTCCCAGAAGGAACACGTTGTGACCTCAAAAAGACAGTGTGAGTCTCCAGAACTGACAGATGCCTCTGTCTGATGTAAATGCCACCAACCTCCCAACCCAGCAGAGTTTTGCTGCCTGGGCACCCTCCTGTGAGCCATGGAAGGCTTCTTGTGCATGGGCAATGGATCTCAAAGTATCTGTCTGGTGGAATTAACTGAGCCTCTGCCCAGCCGAAAATTAATTAATTGGGGGTGGAGGCTGCAAGGCGATTATTTCAGCAGCCATACTAATGAAGGTGAGATCAGACAGGTTAAAAATAAGTGTAGACACAAGGAAGGTGTGGGGAAGCGAGGCGAGGCGAGGCGAGGCGAGGCGAGGCGAGGCGAGGCGAGGCGAGGCGAGGCGAGGCGAGGCGAGGCGAGGCGAGGCGAGGCGAGGCGAGGCGAGGCGAGGGGAGGGGAAGGGAAGGGAAAGGAAGGGAAGGGAAGGGCTCAGCCTGGTGGGATGACGCACTGCATCAAGATTATGACAAGAGTTTTTTCCAGGAGAAGAGACAGAACTACAGAGATACTTTGCAGGGTTAGCACGTCTTCCTCTGCCCAATACACTCTCTCTTTTCCACTTTTCCCTCGGTGGCAGGTAATAAAATGCCTGCTGGTACCCCCCATGACTGGAGGTACCCGGAGTGGTTCAGCCCATCGTGAGTGCTGTGCCAATCATTTAACAATTCCCATAGCTGCCTTTGTGAGAAGCCTCTCTCTTAAGCCTCTGGTTTAAGAATTTAGAGTAATCATGTAAAAATGATACCCCTGTGCTCTATGATCCGCTGAATCTCACTAATGCCGGATCCCAGAAGAGGGCTTATTAATGAAAAGATGCAATGCCTCTCTCTCTGCTCATGTTTCACATGAATATCTCTCATGGATTCGTCAGTAAAGCGCATTGCTGATAAAGTGAGTATAATGAACCTCCGTGCTCCACGAGAATGGAATCTCAGACTGATGAAGTGGTTACCTGCTCCACTTCCCAGCACAATGGCAGGCTCCAGAGGCACAGGGAGAAGCACCCGGCTGCTGCAGGAATAGCAGTGCAGCACCGCCAGCTCCCAAATCCGGGCTCTGCTCTGCCATCGATGCCTTTGGCTGTGTGAAGAGATCAGGAGTTTGGAAGGTAGGAGTTCATAATTAGCTGGGAGAAATGAAATTATGTTTTACTGTAAATCACTGAGTCAACAGACAAAAGGAGGGTTTTAAAGGGACAGCAGCACCTTGAGGCTACTCTGTGTCCTTCCAACATCACACAGGAGTCAAAAACCCTGCCGGCTCTCGACACTTGCAAGGACGAACACCAAGTGTTCTGCAAACAGCAGGATCCTGTTTCCAGCCCCTGACAACTCACTAATTTTCAAGAAGTCACTGAGAATGCTTTCAAGTAGTGCATCTGTCCTGAAGCTCCTCTGCTAACAGCAGTGGATTCTTCCATCGAGAATTTCAAATTGTTATAAATCCTTTTGCTGTAGCTGCTTGAAAACAAACAAACAAAGCAACCTCCCACATTAACAAGAAGAAAAGTGGATTCCTTGTCTATCTATGGGAAAAGAAAGTATGTGACTACCCAAAAGGCACTGTGAGGCAAAGAAAAGGAACAGGTAAAACACTGTAGGCAGCAAGGCAATCAGGCTCTATATTTCTCTGAGGCCCTCTGTGATTTATGATTTCCATTAAAGGGAACTCATGCCTTACAAATTACCCCTAATCTTAGCATCAGTAGGATGGTATAGGACAAGCAAGAGTCTGGAAGGTGTCACTGAAGTAACCCAAAACAACCACAGAGACCAGCACTGAGTCCAACAATGAGGCTGTGGCTGCTCAGTGCATCTCTGATGCCTGGCTCACCTTTCCAAAGCCAGCCCCATGCAGCCAAATCCAAACTTCCCAAACCTTCTGAACATAGAAAACTATCACAGAGATTGCAGCACTGAAGAGTGAACATAATCCCATCTCAAACCCCAGCTGTCATCCTCTGCATGTCACCAACCCATGGAAAAGGGAGCAGTGTCCCTCGCTTTTAGGGGATTCTCTGGTTAGAGAGAGCTCAAACACCCTAAAAGTCAGGAGAGCCTTAACTCAAGAGCTGCATTTTGCTCGACCACCTTGGGCACAACTCCATGTATTATTCATTCCTAAATGCCCCTTGTGTTGTCTTGAGAGAGGGAGCAGCCACACTACCTTTCTGTGTGTGCTTTCCTCCCTTGGCTTTTACATTTCTTCCACATGCAGAATGTACTTAACTCGCTGCTTATTGAATGAAGGATTAGTATTATTTTCCTTCCTCCAGTGAACTTTGTTTCACTTCATCCTGCATACATTTGGCTGGGCTGTGTTTTCCTGCCAGCACACCACTGTTCAGCAAACTACCGTGCTTAAGGCCAGCCAGCTAACACAGTGATTCCTTTTTACTCCTGAGGAGTGTTTCCGTAATCACGGCTGTGCTGCGGGATGAATGACAGCTTACACCAAGAAGCACAAAACGCACTTCCAGAAGCTTTGCTGAGCTGGGAGAGAGCTAAAGCAGCTTCAAAGTGCCAAGACATTTGAGACATCCAGAGGAAGACCCGTTTGGAAATAGAGCCTGCACTTTAGCTCCTCTGCTAGCACAGACGCTGACCAAGGCATGGGAAGGGAGCAACTTCCCCATCCTCTCTTTTCTCTGCTGTCACATCTCACGTTGAGCTAGACTGTGAGGAAAAATTAGTATAGGACTAATAGGTAACAAATTTGCAATGGTTCTGTATTTACAGTCTCTCTTTGTTGTTGTTGTGGTTAAGATTGGTTATGTTGCAAAGAGAAAAGAAGGGTTTCTTTCCAACTCCTGGAAAACCAAGTAGGAAGTTCCTGTTCACATCACTGCAACAATGCAGACTTCTCTAGTGGAAGAGTTTTCTTTTTCTAGTGGAATTATACCTCAAGTCCTGCTAGGTAGTTCCTCTCTTTGTTCCTGTGAGCCAAGATCATGCTATGCCATGCTTATAATATAACCTTGCACTAAAAGGAAGATTACAAAGGGGGCAAAATGCCCTCGAGGGTTCCCCTTTATCAGAACCTTCCTTGTCAGTTTGCCTTCTCATTTCCTGAGCTCTTGTCTGATTATTAGTGTACTGACAGAATAAAAATAACCTCATATTCCTACATGAATCATAAATAAAACCCTTTTATTTCATCAAAGAGGTTGGCAGGTTTATAGTCCTTTGCAATGCATGCACGATGTGAATGACATACCTTTAATTTTGCTGACAAGCTTGTCGGGGTCCTAATGAAAAAGAGTGAAAAGTGGGTGACTTCTCTAAAGGTTTAGCAGTTGCTTTTTGGTGAGGATATATATTTCACCTTGCCACTGTAATCAAGGAGCCAACTGATCTTGGTAATGAACTCTTCAATTACAGTCCACTCCTAACTCTTCAGGAATGCCTCAGCAACAATACCACAGTGATTATTGCTAATATTACATGTTAAAGCAATCTGGGGGAAAAAAAGAGGGGGAAAAGGGGAAAGAAAACCTGAGCAGTGTCTGTGGTAGAGCTACAGGTATCAGGGTGCCATCAGCAATGATCACATTCCAGACTTTGGTCATTCTAGTTTTATATCCCTGCTGTACACCAGCCAATAATAAAATCACCATTCCCACCTGGATGATGACAGTACGTATTCCTCTCCATTTATTCAATCAGACACTTTGCTTTCAGAAACCAATATCAAGAATAGTAGAGGGTATCTTGGGACAGCCCTATCAAAAAGGAGGGACTAGTGCAGAGTATTCCTTTTGGTGTCTCTGACAAACAGGTTCCCTGATAAAGGTTGCACAAAGAAAGAAAGATCCAGGTACACAAAAACAGGCACAGCACAAACAATCAGAAAATCTTTCTGATTTCGGACTCTTGCACAGAGTTAAAAGGTTAACTGCTCTCAAAAGAGGGAGGCAAACAGTTAAAATATATTTTTTTAGTAGTATTGAGAGTTCTTTCCCCTTCTTCAACACATCCTTTCTTATTTCTCCTTTCTTTTTTTCTGTCTCCTATTTTGCTCATGTAAAAGTCAGGAAGAACACAGAGCCCCATGTTTGCTTTCTGACCACAAACAAGTCGTCAAAGCCACAACCATTTTCCCTTTCATAAAAAGATTCCTGCTTTTTTTGGAAGTGTCTCAGGTCTTCACTCAATAATTCTGAAAGAAATAAAGGGAATACAACAGCTTTATTTGATCTCTTGGAGCTTATCATTCTTTTTTGGTGGCAATTCCTGTCTTTAGCAACACTTCATCAGAGAAAGTTTGGGATTTGGTGAGTTATACTGGCCTGATTGAAGCTCNTTTTTTTTTTTTGTTTTGGTGGGGATTCAGAAGTGGGGATGCTGAGAGAGAAAATGAGAGGGACATAACTAAAGTCATCTGAGTAGAGAAAGAGACAGGGGCTGTGTGTGCAGGATTGTGCATACACAGGGAGGTGGGGCAAAAAAAGGGAAAATAATTTGGACACTGGTTTCCATATTGCTTTCTTGACAGTATTTTACAAGATTCCAGAGCTGCACTTTTAATTTTCATTACTTTCCATCTTCCTTTGATAAGCTCAGGAGCAGTATCTAATTTTATTAGGAGCTTTTCATCAAACGTGGATATCTTCCTTCCTTCAGGGATTCCCTAGCCACAAAAACATCAGGTTCTGTGAAGCATTAGTTAATCCCAGTTAGAGTTACTTGACCCTATCAAGCTAAGAAATAAATTTTACTCTTCACGAGAGTCCTACTGTTTACACTCAAGACAAAATTCTTAGATCTCAAAGTTTTCAGAGGAAAAACATATTTCATAATGCCAGAAAACTGGCCTTAAAGACCTGGGCCATAGAGGCCCAAAACTGTTTCTTGTTTCAAATTAAACACGCTGACAGACTTCTTCCTGACTGTGGCTGACACCAGGGCCCGATTTTCTTGGCATAAAATCCAAATGGGTGAGGGCGGGAGCCACATCCAATCCCACATTGCTGCCTCTGGCCCTCAGCCTTCCCGGTGCAGCCTCTCACAGATGGAACTGGTGAGAATCAAAGCCCTTCTCCCTGCCCAGGGCAGAACAAACTCCTCAGCAGGAGCTCAGGGTCTGGTGAACCTTTCAGAGCAAGGGTTTTGGTGGGGAGTGACTGCCCCAGCAGGAAGGTGCTGCTGGCAACCAGCACAACCCCAATGCTTTGGAAAACAGAGGACCAGCCACTCTGACTGCAGTGCTGTCACTTGTTCAGCTGTTTGCAATGTAAGGTCTTGCTAGAAAAGGTTAAGAAAAGACTCATATATTCCAAAATTATCAGTTTGTTATCACTATTAATAATACTTTATAGTACTTAACATGCTACTTTTCATCTTGAAAGCACTTTGCAAATATCAATTAATCCTCACGGTCTGCCTGTGGGGTAAACAAGTGCTGCTGCTCCCAGAGCTGAGGCACAGGGTTAGCTGATGTTCTTAAGTCCAGAGGGACAGGATCAGCCTCTGCACATTCTGCTCTGATGCCCAAAATATTTAAAGATCCTCCTCCTAGATGGGTTAGTGAACATGCACCACTTTTGTACGTGAGGTACTTTCTTAAAGTGCTGGTTTGAACTGACAACTGCAACTCCAGCAGCTTGGACAAGGCTGTAGCTTTCTCCTTTCCCACATATTTCTGCATTGATGGGAGAGGTGGGCAATTAACTGCCAGCTGATTAAAGGACTAGGCTCATGGAAGAGTTCTAAAACTACTCCCCAAGCCCTGCTTTGTAGTGGAGAATTGTGTGTGTGTGTACACAAAAGTGATCAGAGTCATAGCTTAAAGAAGCAGCAGGTTTCTTTTAAGATTTACCAGGCCACCATCACTGAGACATAGCTAAAGGAAGAATTTCACTGAAAGCAGCCTGTGCTTGTGAGGACTGATTAGCATAATGTTTGGGTTTTCTTAACTTGTGGGTTTGGGTTTGTTTGTTTCATTTCTAAACAACTTCCAACACTTTCAGTGCTAACAGCTGAAGGAAGGTTTAGAGGGAAGGACAGGCCTATGATGTGGTTTTATTTGTCCATGCTTCTTTGAGTTGGTAAATCACACTGCACTGCTTTATTGAGTGTCCCTTTAGGAGTATATTGGAAAAAATTCTATCTGCCACAATTAATAGAGTGCCTAGTGCATCACACGGCACAGCCCTGGCGTCAGAACTCAGCATTCTCCCGGAGCCCTTTGGTCCCACACTGAATGCCAGAAAGGATAGTGGCTGTGACATGTGATACAACTGCTGATAAATGATGGTGATAATGCAGAACAAAAAGGCTAATGAGTTCTCCCCAACACCACACTACTTTCATGAAATGAATGTGATGATGGCCCTATTTGCTACTTTTTTTCCCTTTTTTTTTTTTTGGCTAGTGAGTTACTTATCCCTGTACTTGCATGTTGGTTTTATCTTGTCTGCACAATGCCATGGAGAGACAGCCAAAATTAATGTCAGCATCTGCCTTCACTTTTAAACTATAAAAGAGCCTTTGAAGGTAGAGTAAACCAAAGAGGCCAGTAACTAATTATAACCCATTGTACTGGACTTTGGGAATAATGAATAGAAGCTATTCCCCATGCGCTTAGCAGAGACAGTGGTGCCTTTGTGGTGAGGGAGATCCCTTCACTGGACCAGAGAGAGGAGAAATGGGATTGTTAATGTATGTAAGAGGCAGGAGGATTTCTATGGTGCTATTTCACTGCAGAGGCAGAAGGGAGCAGAGCCAATCATGGGAAGCGTAAAGGTGTGAAGGCACAAAGATGGAGAGTTGATTAAAAGCACCATGGGGAGCGCGGGCGAACAAATCAATGGTAATGATGGAATTATGCCCAAGCGGAACCCAACAGTCTGCAGTGTCCTGGTGACTTGGAGCTGGGGATTAAATGCTGCAGGAGCAGAGCCGGCCCTTGTCTTGCCTGTCAGCACTCAGGGATGGGCTGATCGATGGGATGGGTTCTGCTGCACAGCAGGGTGAGCTCTAGGGGGCAATGCCCGAGCCCAACACAGGCACCTCTGCACCCTGTGAGGTGTGAGGGCGGGATCCTGCCCAGGGTGCAGGAGCAGTGGGGTCGGGATGCCCACACGGCTGTCACACCTAGAGTGGGACATGGCTCAGCTAGGGGACCGGAAGCATGAGGAAAGAAAAGGTAAAAGATGAGGGGAGGGGCCCTGAGAGTGCTCAGTGAGGTCAGGGAGGCAGGGGAGCACAGTCACAGAGGATCCTGGTGGCGCAGGGACACGAGCAGCACTGGGCACACGAGCCCGGTAGCCGGGCAGGGGCTCGGAGGCACCGGCAGGAGCTGAGGGAGCACAGATCCGAGCTGGCTGCAAAGGCACTGGGAGAAAGGCCTGGAGCAGCCTGCAGGGAGGGAAGAGAGGATTGAAGCAGCTGCCAAGATAAATGCAGGCCTGGCTGTAGCTGGGGCAGCGCAGGCTGAGGGCTGCCTGCCCCCCCGAGCTTGCCCTGCTGGCTCTGACACACAGAAGCAGAATCCTCTACAAGCAGAATTACAAAAACACAGCCTGGGTTCCCTTCTCCTTTACTCCTTTAAGGATTCCTCTGCTGGTTTGAGGCACACATCTTCATGCACATAAATATCTCAGAAGCCCCTAGCCCTATGGCAGTCGCCAATCCCACCTGGCTTTGTGGTTGGTGACCTCAGGAGAGAGGATCTGGGGACTGTCTGCCTGCCCCAAGTTGATCATGCAGTATTGCCAGAGGGGAATGAAATGGGTGAAGAATGAGCCTAGGAATAGAACCTGTCAGGATAGAGGTCTTTCATAAGGAACTGTGCCAGAATATGAAGCAACCCAGAAATTTTCTCTCCAACAGCATCAGCCCCACCAGCCCAGATCCAACTGCAAGGGCAGAACTGCCCATGTGAGGAATGCAAGAGGACAGTTTGACCTCAGGTTTTGCATGACAGGAGATCCTCCCACACCACACAGCCAGAACCAGACCTTTAGCAAACATAAGGGCCATCATGCCTGGTCTTTTGGCACGAACTCATGACGAACTAAGTGAAAGCTAAACATTTTCAAAGTCAAATATTTGCCCAGTGGTGAAAAAGGCCACTGCAGCCAGAGAGAAGCTGTTCCTAGGTGGCCTCAGCCTGAGCAGATCCTGTAGGACTGCTCTGGTGGTCTCAGTTAAGAGACTTTCAGATTGCTGAAGTCTACTCGTGCTCAGGCCAGCTGGGGAGGAGAGAGCCAATTTTAGTCATCCAGAGTCTCCAGAAATAAAATTCTTGAAAGGAAAAGACAAAGACTCACAAGTAGAAAATGCACAGATTCTTTCCAAATGGTCTTAATGAATATTATTTAAATATGGAGAGTTAAAATATCCCATATGCTAGCTCCTTTATGGATCTCTTATACAGACTCAAGCCTGAGCACAAACTAATAAACCCCTTATCGGGAGAGGAGCTCAATACCGAAAAGTAAAATCTGGTGTTTGGCTGCTTCTTTGCTTTTTCCTAATAAGAGGGTATGAAAAGCTTAAAAGGAAAATATAAGGCTCTAGCTGAGCTTGGGCATGTGCCCCCAAACAGGCCCAATCTCCAGAAAGGTTTCCTTCACACTTGAAAGCAGCAAGCACCAGAAAGTGGAGAGGGAGACTCAGACACAGCACAAATATGAAATGTAAATACAACACATTCCAGCACAGACCCATCACTGAAACAAGCCCTGGAGCAAAGCTCTCTCTTCCTGTGGTGACAATGCAAAGGACTTCAGCATAATGGTATTTACTCAGTTAAATGAGAGCTGTAATGCACTTCAACCTTAGAAGCAAAACTTGAGCTATTTAAGTGTCCCATTTTCAGACCTGAGGCTTTATTTGCATGTGGCTGTTGACTTCAGCAGGAGCTACCACTGCCACCAAAGGCTCTGCTCTGAGAGCCTCCTCAGCAGGAGAAATGGAATGGAAAAATCTCTTTTGCTTCAGCTCAGCAGAACCCAGAGCAAGGAAGGACAGACTTAGTTTAGATACAAACAGAAGTCACTTCACGATCTTTTACTTCCCTTTCTCTCAGTAAATTGGGAAAAAACATATTCATCCTCTTGAAGATCTCTGGCTGAGAATTAAACATTATTATTGCTAGATAGACTCACACTAAAGTGTGATGCTAGCATGGTCAGTAACATGTCCAGTACAGAGCATTTTTTTGCACTTGAGGGTGCTGGGAAGTTTTAATGAGCACCTTTTATTTTGCCTATGTACCAGTCAGAGTCACCTACTTGCTTAAAATGGATTTTTCTATTTATTTTTTAAAATATATATTCTTAAGTTTTCAACCCAGAGTAGCAGTTTTAGTTAAGCTGTCATGGTCATGTTCATTCTAAACTCAGCCCCAAAACCTGACCTCTCTCAGGATGAGATTTTCTTTAAAAATATGATGTGGTAATTTAATTTCTAATAAAGAGTACACAACTATCTTCATATACGGAAGGCACTTGGAAAAAAACCCCAGTTTCTTTTTGTAGATCCAGCAACTTGAGAAGACAGGAGTGAGTGCACAGCGGGCTAATTTTGTAGCCATTGACAAGCAGGGAAGGAGTTAATTATCTGCTTCTTTTCACTAATTCTCTTGCAGAGCTCGGTTGTGCATATTAAATGTCTAAGTTTCCAGATTTAAAGAAAAACTTGATCTCAATTTGGCTACATATTAGAAATGCCATTCCCTGTTGTCCTACCTAGCACTGTTAATTGCATACATTTAGCCCTCTATTGGAGAATAATTTAGCTTCAGATTGAAAAGAAACAGCCCTGGCCTTGGTTATTTTGGCATACAAGACTCCAGTATGACTCTGTTTTCTAAGCAGACATTAATGATTCTAAAACTAATATTCATTGTTTGAAGAGGCATAGCAGCCTTGGCATTTACTTAACCTTTTGTCTCATGTATGAGACTGAGTCAGCCTAAATCCTTTTCTTAATTAATATCTATTCTTTTTCTTTTCTGTCCAACATTATTTATTAAACAATTTGCATGCAACAATTAAGAATTGAGAGATTAGGAAAAAAAGCCCACTGTAGAAGCAAGCTCACTTGGTACAACAGCAACCATCAAACTGGTTCTCCATCTCAAACAAAGCTCTGAGCAGGGATGAGAGAGGGATAGGGAGTGAGGAAGGCCAGGTAAAAAAAAATCTAAAACCAAGTCCTACCATTCACCTCTTAGCTCTAAAATTAAGCTATTCCCTACTAAAAAAGTAGTAATTCTAGAGGGAAAGAGATAAAATACTACTGCAAAACCATAAAACCCTGGGATTTGACACCTCCAGTGAATGTCAGTGATGAAAGTTATGGTTGTGAATAAAGTGCAATCACTGAAACTGTTTGCTTATTGCTGTGGTAGAAAGAAATCATCATTTCAGCTTCCTGTCGTGCCTCACAGGACAGCACTGCCTGCTTCACATGAGCCACCCCAACTGAGCCCTCTGCTTCTCCAGCCTCTTTGCTGCTGTGCACTTCCTTGCACTCTTGCGATCACAACTACAGTGAGTAACTTTCTGAGTGTCCCACTCAGGTGCTAGGGTGTCAAAAGACCCTTAGGAATGTTGGAATCTATGAGGAAGCTGGCAAGGACACCTTTGGCAATGGCAATAAACCTTTCTGGGGTGGCATTATGAGCTGTAATGACATTAACACAGAGCAGGATGGCAGCTGCATACACACGGAATTCACCCGAACAGAGGCTCCAGCATCTCTCCTCACCTTTTCTCCCAGGCAGTAGCTTTGTGGTGTCACAGACACTTTGCTCAGGGGACTGTGTGCACCCATCAGGATACCCAGGTATCATGATACCAGGAACCTGATACAGGTCCCTGTTCCCACAGGAACAGGATTCATTGGCATCAAAGTCATCCTAAATCCTCTATTAGCCAACCCCTAATGCTCTTGGGATCTCCTTTCCAAAAGGCTTTTGGAGATCCCTGGGCCACACAAAGCTCTCGACCCACACACTTCACATGAACCAACAGAGAGTGAACCCCTCCTACCCCGTGACGAGGTCAAGACTTGCTTGGGGGGAAGACACAGTGAAGGAAAAAAAAATGGGACCAATGCTTAGAAACTGTTCTGAGAGCTGAACTGGACCCCTGCCACTGTCTCGGTGCTCCCAAGAGAAACACTCCAGGGATCCAGACGTGTCATTTTCTCCACAACTACCTCACCAATGTGACAGTACTTTAAATATTATTTCAGACATAGAGTTCAGCAGGTAATTTCAGGGCATGAACTTCAGCAGCAGGTTTTAAAATCCAAAACGTCTATAAACCCAACCTATTAATAACTTAACAGTTTTCAATAAGACATCAACATTTGCATGCATCTTCCTACTTGTTATGTGCAGTACTACATTTTTTAATGTTTCTTGGATGCTGGCCAGAGAGTCTGAGTCCCTAGTTAGTTCAGCTATTACTTTCTTGCCACAATAGATCTGGGTCTTGGCCAAGTACTGGACTCATACTGCATACAAAAACATAAAACTGTCTCCCTTATCTGTTGATAGTCTTCACTTCCCAGGGAAGGGAGTAAAAATGGCATAAATTAAGATAAATAAGTAAATACATAAAAATTCAACACTAACTGTAATAGAAGTATTTTTAGCATTTTTAACACTATGTGTAATCAAAAGATTTCTTCATGTATTTATACTACTTTAGTCTCCCAAGAGTCTAATTCATGATTTTTCACCTGAACAGGAAAGCAAGATCTCTTCTTTAAATCCCTCCTGGAGCTCCTCAGACTTTCCACAAGAGCGACCAAGGTTACCTGACCTGAAATAAAACAGGGGAGGAAGAGGCTTCAGTACCATCCTTCCCTTTTCAGTGTTTCTCAGCCTATGGACTAAGAAGGGGTTTAAAGAGGCCATGAAGGGTTAGAGATGGCCTCTGTTTTACATTTGACCTTTTTATCCCTTGCTCAGAGCCTCTGGTGCCTTCAGAGGAAGATGGATGAACACAGAGGAGACACTTTTTGAATGAGGTTTGAAAACATTGTCCAGCACAGCTCTGGTGGCAAGGCAGTGAATGTTGCCTTTTACTGTGGGTTTAAGGTGGCAAATTCATACTTAGATTAATAAAGAGCAAGGAAAAAGGAGCGGGTGATGCGACGATCGTGGCTGTGGCTTTCCAGCCATGTTAATCCCCCGGCAGCCTGAGCTGTTCCTGAAAGGAACTGGGAAGGTTTTTGCCCACTTGAAGATTTGCATTTTATCAGAGAATGAGGAGGCTACAACTTTCCCTGACCCTAAAAATGCCCCTCGGTGCTGCTGAGCATGTGGAATCACCGCACTCCTCGGAGCGGGCAATGGCAGGGGGTTCCTTCCCTTGGTGACCATGGAACCACCAGGGAACCTGAGCCAAGGACACGTGGGGCAAGGCCAGGAGCAGCAGGGAAGGCATCTCACCTTCCCCCTGGGCTGCTGCCAAAATCACATCCCAGTCCACATGGAGCACTTCCTGTCAGTGTAACACTGATCCCAGCAGTCCACTGGGCTGACTTGGAAAATATTCCTAATAATATCAGAGTAGCTGACAAGGTAATAGAACACATGATTCCTGTACCTTCTGCTACAGTTGTGTGAGTGTTTTTTTCTGTTCATTTGCCCAAATAAAGCATCAGTGCCTTAATTTCTGTTGTTTCAGAAATTAGATCCTCTTGAAGAATAAAAGGATGCTGTGTTCAAGAGGGGTAGCGTTTTTATGAAGACATGTAATTAAAGGAAGCCACTAAAGATACTTGTAAAAATGATTCAGATTTTTATATACAATGACTAACTTATTATTGCTCTTCTTGGTCAGAGATTAATGGGAATTTCTTAAAGGATAAAGAATTATTTAACAAGCTTCAGGATATACAGCGCTTGGAATACACTATAATAATGTGAAAAATAGGAAATGTGGCTGTTTATTCCCTTAACTAATGAACCAATGCTAAATCCAGAGATAGCAAGATGTCAAAAAAATCCAAGCCCCAAACTAAAAATAACCCCAACCAATACCTAACAAGCAAGTGGATGTTTTTTACGTGAATCTAAACATAAACTTCTGCAAAAAATCCCTCTCTTTAAGAGAATCAGGTTCCCATGTGCTCTGACTTGAAGTGGTAGAGAAACACACCAGCATGAGCTCAGAAATGACTGAGAAGCACCAAAGACTATAGAGTTTAAAATCAGGGGATGCTGAATATTCAACAACTTCTTGTGAGGGGAAGGAGACAGCAAGGCAGACAGGACAAACCTCTACTGCCTGCAACAGCTTCCCGTGAAGAAATTGTCTTTACAGAGTGATGACAACAATGTGCATGGGCAAAGATATCTGTCCAAGCAAAACTGACTTCTAAGATCACAAGTAGCAGAGTCACTTGATGGTTCCCTTGATGACAGCACACATGGACAGCTTTCATTTTCCCAACTCTTCCAGGTTTTAAGTGACCTCAGCGTTAGTGACAATCACATCCCCTCTGGGCTGAAAGCCTGTGCCAAGAGGGAGTGGCACATCTCTAGGCTGACATTGGCACTAAGGGAAGGGAGCAGGTAACACTTCAGGAGAGAGGGAAGTGGAAGGCAAACCAGTTTCTTGGGCAGCTCAAAAGAGTGTTTGGCTCTTTTCACAACTGATTTGACAAGTGTTTTCTGCAGTAACTGCTCAGGGCAACAAACTCCACTGATTTCTGTGCCCAGGCGAAGCAGCAATAGTTCCCTCTCCCTGGCTGAAACAAATAAACACAAACCAGCAGATCCCAACCAAGCCAGGTAGTAGCAGTGAGCCTTCTGCAGCCTGACACCCAATTATATTAATATCCACTACATCTTCCCCAACTCAGGGCTCATTGGGTTTTTTTCCTTTAACTTTCTGAAGGCACACAAAGAATTGAATAACCTTTTCTCCGCGTACCTGGCTACAGCCACATCACTGAGGGGGGTCCTTTTGACATTTTAAAGGACCTGAAGTGTGTGACAACATGGCACTGCAGTCAAGAATCTTGCCGGGAAACAGAATAAGAAGATTTATTTTATTTTTAATATTTGAAAGATTTCAAAAAGCATTCAACTGGATTTCTCACTAAGAGGATGAGTGAAGAGAATCCTTTGTAACTAAGCTGGGAGGCCCAAGTCTTTTATCCATTGTTACACAGTTTTCCCCTAGGGCAGAGTTAGGAAGGCCTGCAAGCCCCAGCAGCTTAACAAGGCGAGTACACTGGGTGGGCTTTTCTGCCATTGCCTAAGCTTCTCCCGAGGAAGGAGCCGCTGGAGCTGAGTGGGTCCTATGCTCATCCCAGGCCCCAACAGGCGTTATTTGGGAAGATCCTGGTGGCAGCGGTGCTCTCCCAGCAGTGACTCTCCCTGGCCTGCCTGCAATGCACACACCCCCTCAGTGGCCACACATCTCTGCCTCCTCAATAAACCAGGAGCAAAATCATTCCACACAAGATTAGCAGTGAGTTGGCACTTGGATTAATCACTGTGCATCAGACTTTGCAAGCCGCCTCTTCCTGTCGGCTTTTTTAAACCCTCACACACGACTGGTTGGTCACAGATACCTTACCTCTTCCAGGATAGGCTGTGTAACAGGAGGAAACCAGTGTAACTTGCTGCTGACACCTTTTCTTCCCTTTTGTACTTTTAACATCTGTCTGTGAAAACCCTTCAGCCCTGATGCAAATGGGCCAGTGGGTTTTGATCACATGGACCGGGATATTCCCTGAGCTTGGGTTACAGCAGGGACGGACCTACCCACCTTTCCCAGAGATATCTGGGTTTGGCTGAAAGTGAGAACTTCCCTGGGTGATTCCCAACAATGTGAAAAGGAGCTCAGGGCCTGAAGCAGGACACCCAGGACACGTTCTTACCCCTAACCCCACAAACTCTGGTTCTAGGACTTGTCCAGTTTATTACAAAGCCCTAAATATGTAAGATCCATGTTGGTTGCATTTTGCTTGGCAGCGTTTCACAGCCCTGCCAATCTCTGTGAGAGGTACAGGAATGAGGAGCAGCAGAAGGCGAAGAATCGCCCTGTCCATTTGTGGCTCAATTGAAGCCTCAGAGTTCACCATTCAAAGGTGCTCTCAAATTAAAGGTGAAATAAAAGATTACTTCTAATTAAGCCCCTCTTTTCCTGACTTGCTATGAAATTTGTGGGACACTAACACCACTGAAATTTTGAGGGCAAATGTCTTATGTACAAGTACAAACAGCAATATTTGCTTCCTTGATCCCACTGAAATTAAAGGCCTGTGTTTTAGGTATGTGTCAGTGCCATAAAGCAGGATGTTCCTGGGAACTAGGTGCTCCATGTGTCAGTGGTGGTATTATGGAGTGGCAGTGGCCAGTTCATGCTCAAAGTTACAGAAAGGGTTTTACTGTTACAGAAGGGGGTTTACAGAAGGGGTTTTACTGCTCAGCTCTCCTGTTTATACTCCAACAAAAAGCTGAAGAGATTCCTAAGTCAGACCTGGAGCCATGGTTGAAATTTTTCTATAAAATTGGAAAGGGATTCCAAGGGATTCCAGCCAGAGACTTTCAAATTATGGCACCTTGAAAAAACACAGCTCACAAGCACAGACTGCACCCTGCCTGGTTTTCTCACACAGGGGTGAACCTAGGTATGAGCAAAACTGACAAAAATATTGCATCTTCCAAGCCTCTTCACCACTAAAGCCCAGCTCTGCTTCTCCAGCCTCACCATTGCCATGGAGATGCTGGGACAACCCAAGAAAAAAGCATCGTACTTATGTGCTATATTTTAATGTTTATGGTATGGCTTTTTGTATAATAGGAATAATCACTATTGCTTTGTAGTACACTTACAACAAATAGCTTTTGAGATTGCTCAAACACTTTAGCTCCACTTCAGCTCTTAATCAAACTCAGCAGCTGTTTATTGCAATTACACCATAAAGCAATAGACATTATCCCTTAACTAACTGTCTTATTAATATAGGTAGTTACACAGCTACTTCATAGTTAGTCTTAAATAACTGCTTTTAATTATTTTATTAACATAACCATCTCAATAAATTTAAATTAAATGCATATGTGAAAAAACGCAATTTAAAGTATTGCATAGAATTGCAGCTGTTTACTAATGTTTAAATTGATGTCATTGTGTAATTCAATTAAAGTGCAGCTTTAATTTATTTCAATTTTTGATGGCCATGAAACACCTAAGACATCAGAACTTCCTAAACACTGAAATGGGCACTCTCTCCTCTTCTTGTGCTGCTGTATTTTCTTGGCAATATTAGTTTGCTGCCAGGCGAATGAGATTTCTCTTTACCCACAAAACTTACAACTTAATATCCCCATTTAATTTTGTTTTCTTCTCATTCCCAAAGCAACAGATGACTGGATTGCATTTTGCCTTTTGGTTCAGTTGTGCAACTCTGCTTTCAGCGGAGAACAGGATTTTACTTTCCTGTGCAATGCTGGATCCTCCATGTCTTATGCCATTTGTTCTGCTGGGATCAAGCTCTTTGCCTTCAGCTAAAGGGAAGGCAGACATTGCCTGACCTGGCCTGAAATCCCCTTTTTCTTCCTCAGGGAGCCTGGGTTATTGTTCAGGGGGCTCATCCTACCCCAAAATCCCGCATTGCAGAGGAGGCAGCACTTGCACAGCAGCTTTTACCCCCCAGTGCCACAATGGAATGCGTCTCTGGAAAGGGACCCCAGCCCAGATTAGTGCATTCCATCCCTCATTTCCCAGAAGGCTCTGCACAGCACACTGGCCTGTTCAGATTCTCTTTGGAGGATGAAATAAAAACCTCCTCTCCTTACTCTGGTTTAGATGCCTCCCTCGAAGGATAAAGAGGAAAACACTTGCTGGAGAGCAAGGAGAAAAGGAAAGGGACTCCCTTCACCCCTCAGAGAGAACAGATGATGTTAGGGAGCACTGGGAGAAACTAAAAGTGGAAAATGTAAGGCAACAACAGGGTGAAAATGAGGCTGGAAAACATAAAGATGCAAAAGGAGGTGAGGAGGTCTCACATACTTTCCTGCCAGCTCAAAACTTTTAATTCTGTAGCTGATGTACGGACCTGCCAATGTGAACTGCTATCTCTCAAATCACAGCAAACCCCTCAAAAGCAATGGGATGTATTGAGAAAAGGTATTGAAGTCAGGAAAATGTAAAGCAAAATTTCTCAGAGGGTCTTGATTGGGATCTCAGCAGCTTTATAACTTTCTAAACTGTGGAAATCAAGGCATATTTGGCTCTTGGATGTCAGTCAATGCCAAAGATTTTACAGGAGAGCAATGAAGGAAAGGATTTGGTGCAATAATGGTGACTATTGCTAAGTAGCAAAGTCCATCCCATCCACTGGCTGCTCATCAGAGGACACAATCTCCCTACAGGGAATCATTAAAGAATTTCAAATCAGGTTTCAGTGCATTTCCGTGCAGGTATACTCTATGTCAGGAGGAAGGTGCCTCAGTGACACCAAGCCTATGGAAAAGGGGAATGCGGCTGGGACAGCAAAGCTGAAAACAGTAATTTATTGATTTTAATACTTCTATCCAAATGCACCAGGTAACATGAAGGAATAATTACAGGACGGGTTGTGATCTGGCAGACACACCAAGCTCCCCAGGAGACGAGCTCTTAAAACTTTACAGACTCCGCTGGGCAAAGACAGGTGACTCAGTACAAAGGTTTTTTACAGAAAAACTTAGAAAGTAGAGTGAAAGCAGACATGTTTAAACTTCAGGTAACTGAGAGTGATCAGGGGTTGGATAATTGAAGTTCCAATGTATATTTGCCTACATTGTCACTCACCTTTGAGCCCTACCTAGGCATCTTGACATTTATGTAGTCTGAAATCTTGAAAGCTCTGAGTTTAGACAACTAAATTGTTGCTTGTCAGTTTAGCCTTGACTGAAAGACAGGTGTTTTGTTTCAGAGTAACACTCCTTTCAGACTCCTCTATTCCCAAGCTCACATTACTGAACTAAGGAACTATCAAAAATGAAATAACTTACAAGCAGGCGAAGACATTTGCATACCTTGAACAAAGGAATTCTTTGGGCAAAATAGGGATTTTTAATTATTGCTTGTTTTTTGTCATGTGGGATTCTCATCTGTGGCTCTCTGGTGGGAGCTGGAGGAGCTTGGTGACTTTGAAGGTTCCTACATTTTTGGTACTGCTATGCAGTTTTACAAGCTCAATGCAAAATGCTGTCTGAACACAAATCCAGCTGAGAATCTGAACCAGAATTCTCCAAAAATGCAATTCTGGAAGCAGGCATACAACACACACAGCAGTCCAATGGCAACAGAGTGAGCAAGGGATACCTGTTAGACTCATCCTAACTTTACCTCTAACTCAAAGTGGGTCTTTATTGCCAGGCCTTCATTATCATCTCTAATACTTCAGGCTTCTTGGCATTGTGGCAGGGCTTGGACCTCAATCCCTTTATTTATGCCATTAAGTGTGCTGAAGGCCACAGAAGACATGCTTAATCACAGTGACCTGCCAATAACCTCAGCTGGGACCTGGAGGGATCCCCAGTTTTGGCACAGGTTAAGGGTCTCGTCTTATTTAGAACCTTAAGCTGGATTTGAAATGTAGCCCCAGAAGTAAAAAAAGCCAGCCTTTTTATCTGGGAAGCCACATGGTTCTGGCTTCCTGATTGGTACTTGTGACATCCCAGTACTGGCAAACCAGGGACATACTAACTGTGTGCTCTATTTTCTGCCCTTAATTATGGCCAGCCCATCTGAGTTTTCTTTCCTTTCCTTTTTTTTTTTTTTTTTTAAGGATTTGAGTGACAAAGTGACTATGCATATCATTCCACATTTGAACTGTAAGACTTCAGTATTTCTACCTCTAGTGTGTAATTGGATCAGCTGCCAGTTACAGAAAGGAGCTGGGTGAGTATTAAGTGTGTGGAAAATGAAGAAGAGTCCAAGTGTGAAGGGGAGGAATAATTTGACAAAGCCTGCAGTGAGCTGTACTTGGTTTTCTCATTCCAAAATGGAGTAGGTTTTGAAGCGCATGAGAAAAAACTGGCTTTGATTTATTAGCTTTGGTTCACAGAATGCCAGCCACAATCTTGGAGCAACTCAAGACATATGGAAAACCACAGTCCCTGCCCCAAGGAACTCACAATACCCACATTATCATACCAAGGATGAACCAGTGCCAGCCTAAAAACCACCCTGCTTTTATCTGTGTCTTGAACAACCTCGTCAGGCAGGGCATAAAGCTGCTGTCAGGGCTGGGGCTTGGTGTGCCCATGGTGTGGTGGCCCTCAAACCATCACACCCAGTGCTCTTTTGTAGGTCCCCACTGTAACACTGCCTCACTTGAATCTAGAGTCTCTCAAAGACATTAAGATGATGTACATATGAAACAGTCTAGAACCAACCACAGAAATCCATGGTAATCTCAGCCCTTTAAAAAGGTGATAAATAGTTGAAGACTGTGCAGTCAGAAAGTGATAGTTTTTCTGTCAGGACAACTTGAGTTCCAACACTAAGTACAGGTAAGGCAGGATCACAGAGACAGAAACAGTTCTTTATCCAGCAACTGTTCAACCATTTATATCTTTCAGAAAGGCAAGCAAATCCCCTCAGATAAGAATTGGGAATCTGTGGGTTCCTGGTCAAACTCTACTGGTGGGACCCAGAACATCCTTCATTTTGCATTCAAAGATGCAACTCAAGACAACAATCTAATCATGAGGTAGCCAATTTAGAGGATTAGAAGAGAGATCTGCAGCCTGAGATCAAGGAGAAGGTCACAACATCCAGAGAAAGAAGCAGAAGAAATGGCAGTTACCTGGAAATTCCCGGACACTTGTCCCTCAGCTCCAGAAATGCTCTATAAAATCCAGCATGCTGATCTGTAAGGAGTAAGCAAGAAAAATTTATTAGTGATGGAAATCAGAATTACAGATGTGCCAGGTGACTGCCCAGTGCTCCCCAGAAGGTGGAGAGAGCAAAAACTGATTGAGATTTGCTACCTCCCAACTCTAGGGGGCTACACCTCGTGGTTTGCTGCCCATAGGGTCAAACTGATACCCTGGGATTTGGAAATTGCTCTGCTCTGCCTTCAGCAGCAGGCACTAATTGAGAGGAGCAGTGTCCTAAAGGGTTCCAGGGTCATGTCCTTTCTGGTATAAAAGCCCAGCAGACAAGTTGATCAGGCAAAAACACAACAAAAAAATCTCAAAATAATTTCTCTCTGACTCTCCAAGGGGGTTAGGACATTAAGACAGTATGCCCTACCTCAAAGGAAGTCAAGATTGGATCAGAACATCTCAGAGAGATAGAGAAGGAGAGATGGCAAGAGGCAGCAGTGTAAAGGTTTTATCAGCATGAGCTGGAGATGACCACATTACTCATAGGTCACTGTGCTTTCCAGCTGACTAGCAATAGATGAAATAAGGAAAACAACGGCCTCCAGATTTCCAGGTAGCAGCTGCAGCCAAGGCTGCCTTTTCAGCTGCCCTTTTAGCATGGAATATGCAGGCACTGCTCAGAAACACCTGACTTCCCATGCAAAAGGGAACCATGAGGGCCCACTGTCAAGGAGAACACCAAGGTAACATTTGTGTTGTTAGAGGGAGGAAGCCTTCAAATGCAAGGCACCTGTTTTTCCCTACAGCTTGCATACTTCCAGTATTTCCTAATACTGAACCAGAAGTACATCAGAGATCCTTGTGGATCTCCAGCAGGAAGGCAGCAGGGATGGGTGCATTTATTATCCTGATGTCAATTCACAACTGCTACACCAGAAAACAGGCACAGTTCTTCATGTCCCACAGACTTTGTTACCTAACAAAGATGTTAGGTATCAAATAAATCAAATAAAGATCCTTTATGTATACCAAAGTGATGCCACTCTGCCAGGCTGTGCATGGAGACTTTGTCACAGACTGCTTGCATTCCTGGAAGGTGCCATCTAATCAGATACACATCCCAAGATCCTGACAGCTGAGGGGAAAATTACACTGCCATTCCTGACACTTCTCAAGTTAGCAAGAACTTATAAAGATAAGGATTTGTGGGATCCCTCTCCTGCCAGGGCTGGACGCACACGGGGTATGGTAATGCCCTCCTGCTCTCTGCTGAATTCTCTCACCCCACACTGCGTTGTTGTTTCCTAAGCTCAGAGATCTCCTACTTGTGTTTGAACTCTCTGAGTACTCTCTTTAGCTCCACACAAGGAACCAGAGGCCTTGGTAACCTTCTACCCCAGCAGTTCTTTTCCTGCAGTCAGGAAATTAGCTCTCTTATTTTGTTTCCCTTGTGTTTTATGATTGCAAAGAAGGGGAATTCCCCCTTCCTGTGCCTGGTTTCATGCAGGGCTCTAATAGCAGTAGTTGGTGACAGCAGCAGAAAAACCCAAGCCACAACACTCACAAACAACAGTGCCACACTTTGTGTAGGGTTTTATGTCAAAATTTTGATAATTTCAGCTATTCCACATTCTTACTGGTATTGAGATATCTAGAAAACAATGTATGCTTCAAGTAATTCAGTAAGCATCACTATAGGCCTGTGTGAACACTTCTTCGTATAAAAAACTCAAATCAAATAAAACTCTGAGACTTGATATTCAGCTGATATAAACCATTGAAGATTATGTAATTACTGGTATGACAGTTTTCATTCTGAAATGTCCTGGCCCCTCTGTCTCCTCCAGGTAAGCAGAGGGAACAGGTACCGGCAGGGGAAGGTTTCATGTCTCTGCCTCCCTGATGTTAGTTTGCACCAGGAGCTGCTTTTTACCCCAGCTGGATTTCTTCTTCCTGCATTCAAGAAATTGTCTTTTTTTTTTTTTTAATGTAATCAATAAGAGAACTTCCCTTTCTGTTGTCCATCTTTGGAAGAGGAGCCTGATTTATATTTTCAGTTAAAAATCCCCTCAAAGTCATGAGAAGATGCAATGGGAAACGGATTAGAGAGGAAAATAAGTGGCACCTCTAATACATTTTACCAGGATATAAGAAGAAGATAAATATGAGACAGACAAACAAGAAAGTTTGGGAAAAAAAGGGGAGAACACATGGAAGGTGTAGTAATAAAGGAACCCCATCAGTAGGAACAACTCGAGGCGAAAACAGGACTGATGGATAGCTGAGCTAGCATGAGTGAGGAAGGGTAAAACAAACCTTTTCAAAGCATGAAAAAAGAAAACCAAATTGCGTTCAAAAAAAACTAGTGAGAGAGGAAAAAAAAAGTCAGAAGACAAAACAGACAGGGAGGATTTCTAAGAGCACAAAAGCAGAGGTCAGTGCCCCATGGTCATTTCCTAAGAAAGAAGGAAACAGAAGTGAAGGAAAATACCTAAAAATAAAAGACTCCTTATAAAAAAGGGCACATTGACTGCTAGCCCATGATTTTTTTGAAGGTTTGCTATCAGCATATCTCCAATGATAAATGCCTTCACATGATGGCAGCTGTCTGCAGGCACAACTGCAGCAAATCAGTTCTGCCAGGCTGCAGACAAAGTGACAAGGAATCACTTCCCCCATTCCATGTGGCACGGCCCTGGTCTATGCACATCCTGAGGATAAATCCTCAGGAAAGAAGCACAGGGCAGCAGGGCAGGAGTGTCCAGCAGCACAGAGGAGGAGAACACAAATGGGGAACTAAATGGGCAGCCTGGAGCTTCATTCAAACAATGATTACACAGGTCCATCTCTGACCAAGGCTCCTCATTCCATGTCCTGCTCCAATTGCTCCTTTTTGTCTCTTGGGAACTGGTTTGTCTAGCAGAAAAAATACTTCTAGATTGTTTTTGCCACACCCACCAAAACTGAAAATTGCCAAGAGCATCCTCTGAATGGCAATGGCATCCACAAAAAAAGAGTGGAATGACAAGAACATGTTCAGGAGCTGTTTGGTGACTACTGAGCTCAGGCTGGTGCCCTGTCATGACAGTAACTTCGTGTCATTCATTAAACCCCCTAAGCTCAAACTAATGTCCCAAACTGCCTTCTGAGTGCCCTGGAGCACAGCTCCAAACTCAGTTTTCCATGGAGAGAGGAGCACCTCAGCCATCCCACTGACCTGAAGAGCCATGATAGGAATGTGCAGGCCCAGTGCTGGGCAGGGATGGAGCTCCATGGAAGAATGGTAGATGGAAAGGCTTAATTTTAAAAGTAAATATGTATGGTCAACCCTCAGAATTTATGCAGAAGCTTGATGGGGTTAAAAGTTGTGCCCACTGACATGTTTCCAAGGAACCCCCAGGCATTATCCTGCAGGTGGGCAAATGCTGTTCTCTCTCCCATCCCATCAGTGGGGTTCTATGATTAACACTGATAATTTCAAAGACAATATTCTGCCTATTGATCAGAGCCCCGTTCTGGGAGGCAGAGATTCAGACTGACACTGAAAGTTGAATCTGCAATGTATATGTGCACATTGATTTGCAACAAAAGAACCACAGATAGCCCTCTGTTTATCAATAACATCCAGTTAGATCCTGTGGTATCACCAAAAGACAACAGTCTGGCCCCAAAGCCTCAATTCCACTAACTCCCACATTGTGCTGCCACAAAGAGGAAGATGAGCAGATCATGCCCAGATCCTGCAGCCTTTACTCAGACCTCAACGGTCATGGAAGTACTGCCTTAACTCACCACAGCATCTTCACTACAAGTACTTCTGTCCAAACCATATTTGCCAAAATAAACGCTGCTTTGGTTTTGGGGAGTTCGGTTTGTTTGTTTTGTGGCTGGGGCGGGGAAAAAAATGCAGGCTAATTTTTTTAGTAGCAAAAAATGTGGATAGAAATCCACTTTTTTTTTTTTTTTTTCTGGAACAGACAGCTAAGAAACACAGAACAGCTTTTTTCTGTCCATCCACACCATTGCTCTGTACACCAACCCCTCCTTTAAGATTAACTGTCGGTCTGTGCTACCCTTGGGCCAGATATTTTTTTGATTTGGTTATTATATCAAGGTGCATTTGTGCTTCTAAATGGGCAGCTGTACTGTAAATGGAGCACAAAAGAGCAAAATTCAGCCTGCTCCAGCGTGGGTCCAAAGCCCGGTGAGTCTGTGATGCTGTAACCTTTTGTTTCAAATGCAGATAGATAAACTACAGCCTTTTTTCCATGACGGTTATAATGCAGAATATGAAAAACTCTTGGGATGGTTTAAGCTGCAGGGTATTCTCCCAGAGTTCTGTCCAAAAATAATCTAGTAAAAATGTGGACAGAGAACCATCGACCTCTGCTTTCCCCCGAACATATGCAGCTCTGATCAGTCTGGTATTTCAAGAAAAACAAGGTCCTGAACCCTAATCCTCAGACACATAACAAAGCGCACTTCACAGCTGTGATGCACAGCTACTATCAGCTCCGAGGCCTGAGTGGGTCCCAAGACAATGCCTCCTTTATCACCCAGAGGACAAATATCTAGACAGCAATATTTTCTGCTTGAATGCTTCAAGCATCTCTCGCAACTCCTGACTGAAAGAGAAAACTGAGCTGAGAGTGTTTGCTGAGTGATTATTTTAATTTACTACTTGATGTAAATCTAAATGAACTGACATCCAGCTTCAGATGGACAGAAAACAATCATTGTGAAAAAAGAAAGAAGGCTAATATTACAATATCATTTGAGTAGCACAGGTTTAGGCAACTTTAGCAGTGGCAATGTAATAGATAGTGAGGCACGGTTTGCATTTCCTTTTCTTCACTCAATTACCATAATAAGTTCTGTAATTTTAGGGCTGTTTATTTATCAGGCGACGATAACAAAGACGCTCAGAACACGGTGTCTGAATGCAATATTACAAAGCAGCCCAGTGATGGCCCCTGCATGCAGAGGGATTGCTGATTCGCATACACCTGATTATCCCTGTGTACCTGTGCTCAGAACCAGCAATATCCCCATTTTTGCTAATTGGCAAAATGGCACACAGCCCCTGGCTTCAGGCAGAGCGAGGGAAAGGGGCAGCACAGGAAGGAAACTTCCTGGTGAAGTTCTCCAGTGTTTTGAAAACCTGTCAAGTCACTCTGCTGAGCTTTCTGGTATGAACAATAGATTTGGGACCTGGCCTGCCTGCACCAGGGAATCTGTCACTGCTGCTCTCTGATCCGGGCTTCCAGCGTTTGATGGCTGCGTGGTGTCACAGAACAGCTGGAGGAGAGGCACCCCGGCTGCGCCAGAGACGGAGGAGAAAAACAACAAACAAAAAGCAAAAGCAGAGGTTTCTTTGTGAGGCAGACACTCGGGTCTGGGCTCTGCCAGAACCAGACGTGTCACCTGTGACGTGGCCTGTGGTGCCCTGCACTGAGAGGAACAGGCATTGCTGTTCCAACACCAGCGCCCAAAGGAGTGCCAGGGAGAAGATGCAACACAGCCCCACGGGGAAGTCCAGCAACAGCTCCCTCCCAGGGGGTTCACCATCTCCTGCAGCTCCTCACAGCATTTTTCCAGTGGAGACTACCTCCATGGGCCCCTCCAGTGGCACCACCAGTGTGGATGAGCGGGTGGGAGGCACCACAAGCCCATCACTCTGTGCCTCCCTCAGCACATTAAAGCCCGTGTTGCGCCCCCAAAAATGACTGAATGGCAACTCTTCCTTACACTCTGAGATGCTGGTGTCAGTTTTTGGGGGATTTGTGATTCAAAAGACTGATCTACATGCCTAATTTCTTGCCCATTGCCTTAGAAGTATGAACCTAATTTGAAACAAAACTCACAGAGTAATGTTCATTTTGCATATACCAAGGATCAATGGAAAATCCCACGATTGAATAAGAATAAAAGGAGTTGAATGAAAATGGAAATCAATGGGTTTCTGAGACTGCCACTCAACAGCCTGGAGGTTCTGGAAGAATACCAGACCTTCCTATTCAATGCCTCGAACCACTACCTTAAAGAAATCTCTGCAGTTCCTTCTTAAATTCTACAGGAGGCTCAAAAGCACGTCAGAAATATTTTTACTCCGTACCATAAGATGTTTTTCATCAGAGTAACATGCCTCTTAACCCATAGCCATATATTCAATTAAATTGCATGGGCATATGTGTGTTTATTTACATAATGTGTAAATGTATAGCTGGGTATATATAAACAAAAGGCTTTGCTAACAGGGAGGAACACACATGGCAGTGTAATTTGTGTATACGCACACTGTGCGACTGCAGCCGCTCACGTCAACACCATCCATCACCTGTATTCACCAAAACCCTGGCAGCTCTGCTCCACATGCTGCCTACAAGTCCACCACCATGACAATCTCCTTCCTCGATTAATTAAGGACAATTTAAATATTTTAAGTGAATTACATTAACATGACAAAACAGTAACATTTAAATTGTGGAGCTGCAAGGAAAAGAAAACCTGTGACAAAGTCCCTCTTTCAGCACAGTCGTGGAGAAGGATCTTACAAATTGACAGTGTACATTATGCACAGCCTAACTGTGGACATTTTCTGTCAAGCACTTAAACAGAAAGACACAACAACGGCTCCAGTGTGAAACAGGAATTATCTGTGGGGGACTGGTCCTCACTAAGGGCAAGCTTGACAAGTCCAAGCAGGCACCTGGAGCAGCATTTAAAATACCTCTGCCACACCAAAGAGGTTCATCACAAAGCTCTGTCTAAATTACCGGGGGTTTGCACAGAACCTCCATTAACTGCCTTTATGGAAACACACTATTAGTCTACTGGAAAGAGTATTTTTTAACTGCCCCTGTCAAATACTGCTCCAGTAACAGGGCTACAAATACATGGCATGAAGCGTCGCAGATGGAAATTTTTTTTTAGTTCTGTGGGGCTTCTTCCAAGTGATCTGAAATTTTACATTCAGGACTCAACAGTGAAATAGGGTTTTCCCTTCTAAGGACAAAATTCTGCAAGGAAAGTTTTCAAGAAATCAAGTTTGTATTTATATCCTCCCTGTGCAGCCACTACAGATCTCGCACTCCTTCCACCGATGAAGTGACTGATTAACACATCCCATTACTGGGATTTGCAAATTAAAGGCTGGATCCTGCCACACGTCTGTGAGTCAGCCTTAATCACATGAGCAGCCTCCAGCAGGAGCAGGGATTGGGCCCTTCCAAAGGGAGCAGAGCTTCATGAGCCCCTCCATGTGCCTTGATAAATAGACATGTGCTAATGGAGAGCAATGATGCAGGTACATCCAAACTCAGGTTACTTGTGCCACAGATCTGGGAGGGATCTGGGACTTCCAGAATACAGGCAGATTATGGTGAAGGCCAAGACCTGTCCACAGAAGGACCTGAAAGTCCTCAGAGCTCCTGCTGCTTTTTCTCCACGAAGCTCAACTGTGCCCAGCATGTGATGTCATGTTGTAGGAATTATGGTGATGTCACAAAGCACAAGCTGAAACTTCCTGAAAACCCAAATCCTTGGCTGAAACCCCCCAAGGCAGTTTTCCTGCCAATGAGAATTGGAGGACCAAACACCCCACCCCTGAGAGAAGAGGGTTGGCTTACCCAGGAAAAAAAATATCCAGGGTACCAACATTTCACTGTGAAGACCACACTGCATTTCCTGTTGGCAATTCTTAGCTGTAATTATGGAAACTGTTGCAATTAGGTTATTCTAATTATGAAAATCTATTTCCTTTTAAAGATTTCAGAACAACCTTTTTTTTTTTTAAATTAAAAAGAACACATAAAAACACTGAAATCCTTTGAATTCCTTCTCATGCCACAAAATCTGAACACAATTTATCTAGATAAGTTTTAATTATACCCTTTCCAGAAAGACAGTACTCTGTATAAATAAAAGAAATATAATTGATAAATGTAGTCAGATGGTAGCAGGTTGTTTAAATAGACCATTAAGTTCAAAATGTCTAAAGTTAAATTAGATTGTATTCTCTTTCACCTAGGGCTTTTGTAAGGCACAACTGGCATGTATAGTCTTGTCCACATTAATTTTTACTGCCACGGTCAAAAAGCAGCATAAGTCTGCAGCTTGTGTAGAATTTTCTGTCTTTATTTGACGTGATCATAGTGGATGAATTAGCTCCCTTGGTGCAGAGAGTGAAAGAAGGTTAGTTGAGGGAAATAAGGAATTTTCAGAGGAAAGAAAAAGTTTGAGGGAAACATATGGTTTAAAGGCTCTAGCCTATTTCAGATCAAGCTGAGAGAGTTGAGATCTGTTGGTTCAGAGATCCAGTTCACTGCACATTCCTACTGTGCCTGCCTACTAATTGCATCCCATGTTTGTCAATCAAATATTTGCAATTAACAAAAATATTCCCTTAAGAGACATATAACAGAGGCTGCTAAGGATCCATTGCTTTGCTATTAGACTCGGCTCCAAAAAAAAAAAAGTCTTTAAAAATATTCTGATGATGATGACACTGCCAGACACTTCCAGTCAAAACATTAACAAGCAGAATAGGTGGCATGGGGGCTTTTCAAAGAGATTTTTTTCAAAGAAGAAAAACTTTGATCTTAGTGTTTCTGACCCATCCTCCACCTCTGATTCTTCAATCTACAAGTGCATATAGTGGTTTAATTTCACTCAGTGCATAACTTGCCTAAGGAGAAACGTTGATCTAGATTTTTTTTATTTAACTCCAATTTAACTGATGCTCTAAAGCTGCCCTATCTGTGCATAATGCACACTCACATGAGGTTTCTAAGCAGAAACTGAAGAAAGCAGACTAGAATAATAAGAAATGCACAAGGTTCAGAGGAAACATTAATTTGTAAATAGGTAGAAACACCAGTAATTTGTTGGGAATTGAAGACCTTCTGTATGAAACAGTGAAGCTTAGCAGCTGTGCACTGCTGTTTTATAAATCAATATTACATCTGAAGGAGGTGTTTGAATGCTTGCATCATTGTGGTTTGAGTCAAACAAAGTTCTGTGATAAGAAATGATGAAACAAAACAAACAAAATCCCTTCCCCTGTCTCACCGGATAAATTCCAAACATAATTCCACAAGAGGGATAGAACATTGAAATCATCCACTTTTTTATAATTGCATAAACCCCTTAGTCACAGGAAGATGATTGGATTGGTGATGGGCTATTGTATTCTCAAAGACATGGCTCATGCCAATGGAGAGCTCCTGCAGAACGATAACAGTGCCAGCATTTTCTGTGTGACCTGTGGTGGGCTTCAAACCCCATCCCAGCCAAAATGCCGTGCTCCAGAGCGAGCATTACTGGGGCCAGGGGACTCCAGCCTTCCTTTCCACCTCCACGACTAATTCCTTCAGTGCCATGAGCAACCTCTTATCCTCACTGCTGCACTTGCTGCTGCTAAATACAGAGTATAATGCACAGCCAGCGTGTGAGAAGAGCTCACGCTTCGGCCAAGCCTATCCAAGGAAAATGTGCCAGCCCAGCTCGGCAGGTACAGCTTGATTTGCAGATTTGCCTCATGTCAACACAGCCTGCACCTGCAAACAGAATCTTTTTCCAATTCTCCCACAGAAAATGAAGCAGAATCCCAGCAATGTTAATGATTTTTCCAATCAGACGTGATCTAAAATGCTGTGTGCCCCCATGACTGACATTGCTTCCTTTCCTCAAAGCCTGTAAGTAATCATGAAATGTTCTGAAGGCACAAAGGAGCTGCCTTCCCTTGCCTTTTTTTTATCTTTATAAACAATTTCCTTAATTTAGGCTGTGGCTTAAAAAAACCTCAGCATCACAAAGCTATGTCTTTGGGGCTCTAATACTTGCAGAGAATGGGCAAAGAGACAGCATTTCTCAAAACACACCAAGCCCAGTTTCGGGAGCCTCAGGAAACAGAGGGAGTTGGGAGAGCGATGTCTGCAAAGCAATATCCTGGGAGACATCTGCTGGCCACGCCGAGCTCCGATCTCCCACTGCAGGCACTGAGATCGGGGCTCGGGACTTGGTGAGTCAAGGGGCAACTTGGTGGTCACACAAATCATAACTGCACAGGAAACAAGGATCAACCAACAGCCCTGCCTTTGGGCTCCATAAAGGATTTAGCAACATCCTTATTGTCTGACTGATTGCGAAAGGAAACAAATCCATCCCTGCGACTGTAAGGAAGCAGAGAGGCAGGACAGCTGAGCAGCAGCCTACTCCAAGCCCGTGGGCACCACTCCAGCCCAGTGACCAGGGACACTTCCCTGCCACTGCTGGATAAACACACTCCAAACCTGGCACTGGCATCCCCCAGCTGCCTCTGTGCCCCTCGTGAGGCTCCAGGCAGATTAAGCTGGGCGGTACAGGGAGCAACAGGGACAAGGCAGAGCCTGGCCAGCCTTCACATGGCTGCTGCTGGGGGGATTTTTAATCACAGGCTTGCATCGAAAAACGTAAACACCCAGCCATCATTTTGCAAGGACTTGTCAGAATCTTATCATCAAGTTTGAGGTGGGAAAAGAAGAGGAGGAGATGGAGGAGGAGGGTATTTTTGTTCCTGTCCTTCATTTCCTGATTAGGAGACACTTTTGATCCAAGAGATTTTTTTCTTTCTTCCTTTTTTTGTTTTGTTTTGTTTTTGTTTGGTTTTTTGGTTTTAATCTGGTAGTAGAAATTCAATTCACAAGATGCAGGTGTTTGAAAAATTTAAGAAGTTCTGTGGTTTTGTATGCCTGGGCTCATTGATGAGGAAGCTTACGTGTGATGACATGGTGAGCTGAAGCAATGATTAAAAGGCTATTGCATATGCTCTTCCCAGCTGACTTGTTGTTCTTGTTGTTGTTTTTAGAGCACGCAGAAAGTGTCTGCACCAGCTGCTAATAAGCTCTTTTGCGACTCTAACATCACGATGTGATCACCCCAGAAGTGCAGAGTGGGAGCTGAAGAACTTGGTCTCAGCAATTTGACAAAAACATCCCTGACATATTTCAGCTACTGCAGAAAGTTTGTGACACTGAAAGGAAGTGAAAATGTATGTGGAAGGTTGAACAGGAGTGTGGGGATTGTGTTTGTGTGCACGTGAGATTTAAAGCCATGGGCAGAGCAGAGCCATGCATGTTTTCAAAGGCACAAATGGGAATTAGACACACAGCTTCCATCAACTTCCAGTGAAAGAACTATCCCTCGTGCCTTTGAAATTCTCCCCCTTCATTACTGTACTTTGGTAAAACCAGGGCTGAAAACCTAGTTTAAAAGGGATTGGAGCTAAGGCTGCTTTGGGATCTTGGGAGGCACAAGACAAAACTGCCCCAAGATATATTTTATAATGTCCCAAAAATCAGCTTTTAACACCAAGTGGTCAGAACTTCAAATCTAGGGTTCTCTAAAAGTACCACTTGACCTGACAGGAGGCCAGTTCGGGAATTTCCACTGGAGGGCAGAACTAACTGTTATCCCTTGCTGGGCATGAAGAGCAGGGTAGTCACACCTGAAGGTCTAACTCGTGGAATACTCCCAGCTAAACCCAACCTGTGCTGTGTCAGAGGAGGAGAGAGGTCTGTGCATTGAGGGCAGGAGTTCTAAGGTGTTTTTGGCTCTGATTTTGGTGAAGGTGCTAGGAGCTGCTCAGTTCGTGTTCTCACAGTGTTGTGCTGTCTCTGCAGGATGGCTGTGAGCAAACAGTCTGAGGATGTTTTAGCAGTGCATAGAGCTGCATATATTTGCCATAAATAGGAGTTTATTCTTTGGCAGACAAGCCAGCATTAGAGCTGCAAACACACAGAATATAGTAAGTGCTGGGGAAAAGAAAACCAAGCAGAGAGACAATCTGTGAAGCAAAGGAAATAAATAGAGACTGAACAGAAAGAGAAATAGAAGGATGAGGAGAAAAACTAAAAAGTTAAGGTGAAAAAGAAAGAGGAAGAGAAAAAAAGAGAAGTCAGGAAAATTTAGGATTCCTCTATTGTGGGTATGGCACAAATCCATCAGTGATGCTTTGCGTAACTCTGGACACCCCAACTGCTTCTTTACCCAACTTCTTAAAAAAGCAGCTGATTCCCAAGGCAATAGCACAGAGTACATTAATTTTTATTAAACATCATCCATAATAACTAAAACTGACCTATTAAAATAAGTACCACTGGGTTTGGGGTTTTTTGTTCTTTTTTTTCAATGAAGAAGAAACAAAGAAAAAAGGCAAACCAAAAGTTTTAAGAGGACAGCCAAGTCATGATGAGCAGCACCCATGAAGTGCAAATGTCCATCTGTGCTTAATCAAGAAGGAAAGTTGACCAGTACAACGTGTGAACATCAATTGTCCCTACCCATTCAAACAGATATAACAATAAATTTAAAAAACAATTAAAAGAAGAAAAGAAAAATAAATAGGCCATATAATTCCTAGTTTTTCCTGGTGTTTTCTCTGATTTTTAAAATCCTGTTTAAATGAGCAGAGATGACAATGGCAATTTCTGCTTGAAAACAAAAAACTGAGCTCAACAATGAAAGGCCAGCAAAACCCCATTCTTTTCCTAGGCAGAGCTGAACTCAGCATTAATTAATTTAGGACACAACTTTCTGGAGCTCAGCTATTCCCTTGGGCAACAACTTTACCTCACATTAATTTACAGTTCAATGGCAATTTTATGGATACTTGAACTTTTATTACTGTCTAACCTATACAACTAGAGTTGAACAGATTTTGCTAGTAGGATAAATGATCACTTGGTTGTAAAATGAGTTATTGGAATTGCCTTTTCCATACATTACAGACAGTCAGAGGTGGCTTTATCTGTCCAAGACCCTGAGACCAGGGAGGGAACGCTGCCCCACTACCCCAATACCAGCAGGACAAAGCTCCTGGCCCACAGTGACCCAGACAGAGTCTCAGTGCCCAAACCCAACACTCCCTCTCTCCAGAACTGTATAAAAAATTAAATAAAAGAGTGAAACAACCCCCCTGTTTTATAAACCAGGCAACTTTGGGAACCAGATGACCCCAGAGCCACACCTGAGGGCACTGGTCTGTGCTGGGTGGTGCAGATGAAGAGCTGGGGTAGAAAAGCCTCTCCCAGAGCTCCTGTGACTGTTAAAAATGATTACTATGGGCAAAATTATCAGTAGCTTATTATTCTTAGCTCAGAGTATTTAGCCTATAATACTGATTTTATTAGAGAAAACTCCTTTAGTATGTAATAGATACAATTAAAATTGCTTTGCACTGCTGGCTTTAAAATAACACTATAATATTTAAAATAAATGTGGGGCAAATTATTTTGAGATTAGGGAAAGGACAAAATCCAGTGCAGGGAAAAACACCACTTTTTGAGAAAGAAAGCAGTACAAAATATTAATATCACCTCAGTCAATATTTTAGTTTTAGATAAAATTCACCTTGAAATCTAGCCATCAATTTCTTATAACACCAGAATTGATTTTTTTTTAAAATCTAGTAGTAACTTCATTTAAATCCAGTCTTTTTAAGTCTACTGCACTTCAGAAAATGTAGCTGAATGGAAAAAGTTGGGGGTTTTTCAGCTTTAAATCCATTTGGCGAGTACCTAAAATAATGCAATCTGCACCTCAACTGAAAGAATCTGTGGTGCACATAAACTTGTGGGGTCCTCCAAAGACTCCAAATATCCCCTTAGTGCAGGATCACTGCTGGATGGGAGGGCCTGAGATTTTCATCTCCAAGCTCCTTTTAAGAACTTGGGAGATCCAGATACAACAGTGAAAAGTGGGAAGGAGTTTGCACTTGAGGAGAATGGCTTTATGAAACCCTTCAAGTATTTAAGAATTAGAGCTATTAAATGCATGATCTATGACTTTTAAAGCTCTGATCTGCCTAATCTTTCTTGCATCCCTCTCCCCCAAAAGGCATTAATAAAGCCCAAATTAAGCCATGCCAAATCCTCATTTTCCATCTGAGTTTGATGTTTCAAAGGCTCTGCTGTTCTACCTTTGTTTTGACATACAAAAATGTCACCTCTGCTAGGAAATGTGCATATTTGGCAAGAAAAGAGGAAATAAAGACTTCCCCTGCTTTGTAAGCTGTGTGTTACAGTCTGTCAGCAATCAACAGGGGCAGATGTTAAACTCACCATCCTCTCTTAGAAACTGGTCTTTAATTAATCAAATGCCTTTCTCTCCCCTAAGGTATCTCTAAACCAGGAGGTCCAGCATATCCATTAGCCACTTTCTCCAGAGGTGTGATAACAAACGATCCCAGACTTAGATGGACCCAAAAATCACAAAATTGAGTCTATGTCTAATCTAGACTTCACCTGAGCTGTGCAGACATATCAGCACATCATCAAAGAAATCCTGGGCTTTCTCTGACTTAGGAACTAAGTGGAACCAAGTTCCACTTTTGCTTCCTTTCAGACCTAAAGAACGACTTCTGTTTCCAAAAGCTCTTCTTTCCCCTTCTGTAATTGTTATTGGTTTGATAAAACATTTTATTTCCCTTCACAGCATGATTATAGTCAAGGAGTATAAAGGCCAGAGCAGCATTTTACTAATCCAAATAAGATTATCAGAGATAACATTGTGCAAACCCAAGTTTTTTACCTTTCACACACAGGTAGTGCCACTTCCCCACCATCACTTTTAACTATTTCAGTGGAAAGAAAAGATTATTTCAGTGGAAAGAAATGGAGAATAGAAAGAGTTATTTCCACCTGTGCATCCCCCAGTGCCACCTCTGGACAGGAACCATTCAGCAGCAGGCAATGGACTCCAGTAGCTGGTCCTTCCAAAGGCCTTCCAGCTGCAGCTGGACACCTGCCCCCTTTATTTCCTCCCTTCCAAGCACATTGTGTTCTCCACCCACCCCATCAGGTCCAGGGCCAACCCTAAAGCCCCACCTGAGTGCTGAGGAGCTGCACTGGGGAGTGCCCACCTGCCTCTGTCTAGTCCGTAAACGAGCAGTACCCATTTCTCCACTCCCCATTCATTTATTCACTAGAGGCAGGCATTTCATACACTGAGTTTTAGTGTCTGTTATTTGATGGTAATCGATTAATTTTTAACTATCTTTCAGCCCTTTGATTTTCTATAAATAGCCTAAGCTAATAGAGACTTCTTTATACTCAGAATGCAGATCCACTGTGAGGTTATTTGAAAGAAAAGGAGTCTGGTGTAGTATGTTTGTTCAATGTGTTATTAACTCAGAAAGGAAATTGAGCTATAGTGAACTATGTAGATCTGATTCTGACAGCTGCAAACAATTCATAGTGAAAATGACTCAGTCTAATTCACATTTTTAAATTATTTTCTCCCCCACTTTCTTCTGCAGACAGAAAAAGGGTTCAAACTGACCTTGAATTGAAAACCCTGGATTTGTCTTTGTGTTTTCTTCTTTCTTAGTGCTGTATCCAAAACGTTCTTACTGGAAAGTCAGCAAAATCAGGAAAAAAACCCAAACAACAAAACACATCCTGTCTGATGCACCTCTTCATTTTGCTTCAAATACTTCCCAGACAGTGCTGTGGGCAATGTAAGTTGCTCTTCAGAAATTTAGTTTGGAGGGATAGGATAGACACAAACCCTCAGTTGTGGTAGGGAACTCAGAAACATTAGTGGCCTTTTTTTTTCTTAATTTACATTTTCCCTGTTAGTTCACCCTGAGATCCCAACGGCATGATTTACTAATTAATTACTATTATTAGCTAATGGCAGTGAAAACTGAAATTACTGCCTGCCTTAAGCATAACAGAATTGACAATAAATCTTTGGTATGTGAATCACTTCCTTAACCAAATGCCAGCAACTTGATGGCTTGATGCTTTCCACAAAAACACCTGGCACACATGGAGGCACAGCCTTCGTGTTCCGGAGCAAGACAGGGGATGGGCATTTGCGTTCCTAGGCACTGCCAATACACAGGCACCACCAGCTCTGAGAGGGCTTCATCCTCTTTTTTTGACCAAAAAACGTGGGTGCTGCTTCTTCAGAAATATGGACTGGACTTGCCCCTTTCGAGCAACAATAATTTACCTCCTCTTTGTCACAGCAAGTGGCAGTCACCAAGGTCGCTGCAGCTACTGGCACCAGCTACTTGCTAAATGTATACAAACATTTTAGGGTTTACACATGGGGCAGTTTTTAATGTCCAGATTCTTAAATCCTCTCCAGATGCTCAATGAACACCCTGGTTTGCAGAAGCACCGAGTGAGCTCCTCTGTGACAGTCTCCAGGAGAACTGCTTCGCAGAAGGAGGTGTCCACTCCGAGAGCAGGTGTGTGCCTTTGTGTGTGCACGCTTGAGGATGTCTGTGGAACAATTATTTTCTCTCCCAATCCCGAACAGTGGGTGGTCACTGATGTTAGACCGAAATCAATAGGCAGAAAAGAGCTTGTTTACAGAAGCATGACAATGATTGGGTCACTCAAGAAGAAAGTTTGCATCGTTCTGAGAAGATATTCAGAAGAGGGTTGTAATTTAGTGCCTCGATACCAGAGTGACTGGGAACTGCATAGACAGATTAGGCAAAAATTAAATTTGCTTAGACAGATAAGATGCAAGAGTCAGATCAAAGAAATCAACTTCAATGTAGTGCAGGGAATACTTTCCTACCCTCAAAAAGTGTACAAAAGAAAGCAAAACCAAGAAGCTGCCAGCCAAAATTACCAATGCAGTTCCATTTAACAAAAAATCAATATTACAATAAGATGCCAGTAATGAAAGAAAAACCACAGCAGTATCTCAATAAAGATTACAAATCACAAGATTATAAATGGAGAGCCACAGTCATTTTGGACAGACAAATATGACCACAGTACAACTGGAGGCCAAATGATGGTTTAGGAAAAACGCCTGCAGCTTTCAAGAAAGCCAATGGGAGAAGCAAACATGCATCTCAGGGCAGGATTTGGCTCTACGACTCGTACATGAGTAATTGTGGCAGGGAAATACAGAAATAAAAGACCTGCTCATTAGAAACCCATCCAGCCAAACCCATGGGGACAGCCTGATGTAAAAATCTCCATCATCTGTTATTTTCAAGAACCTGGTGCCAGTCTTGAAATATTTTTAAGGTAACAAAACTGGGGTATTTTAATTGTAATTTCTCTTTCATCCATAGAGCTCTTAAGTAATTTACAAGACTTGGACAAATGCTCTAAATCCTGCCCCTACAAAAGCCAGGGTGAGGATGATGCTGGATCCATCTCCCCAAAGAGAATAAAACAGGTAAAAACACACAGTTTGTTCTGGAAACTACAGGAACCACAGCTAAGGAACATTCCAGTTCACAGTCTTGCAATGAGGCAGAAATAAAGGAGAGACCATAGGACTCTTGGCTTGCAATTAGCTGCCTTTGCCCTCAGCCCATCTCAGCTGTTGTGCAAAAGCTGATTTAAACAAGACAAATAATGAAAACAATAAAAATCCCCACCTCACTTTGACTCTGGCACATCCCTTTCATCCAATCACTGTATAAATAAAAGGCAAAATCTGCCCTGTAGAACTGCGACTCCTTTCTGTTCTTGCAGTGTCACCCAAGCCCACCCTTAAGAGATGTTTGCTCATTCTTGTCCTCTTTATACTATTTAACACACAGCAATAGTTTCACAGCACAGAATATTGTCAACACTTTTATTTCTCAACAGGCAAGTTGAAGAAAACCCAAACCAAACCAGATTAGAGGGTCAGGACAGACACAAAATGGAATCATGAGAGGGAATGGTGGAAATGACTGAATGAAATATGTAGATAATAGCTCCAGAGTGAGGCAGAAAGTGCAGGTGGTGCCATCAGGGCAGCACACACTACAATGGAGTGGGAGATACCTACCAGAGCTGGGAAGATAACAGATCACAAAGAAAATATGGATTGAAGACAATAAACTGCAAGAAAACTAAAATCAAAATGATAGGTGAAAGAAATGCGTGTATCTGCATTGTGAGTAGTCCATTGAATTGAGCAAATGATACTCCTCCTAGGGGAATGATTCATTACCATATGGAAAAGACCTAGCCTATGATAAAGGGTGGGGGGAAACCACTGAATAGCAGAATCTACCTACAGAAATTGAAAAAGAACGTTCTTGTTGAATTGTGGCAGAAGTACTTCAAAATTCTGACGGGCCTGACTAACGCAGATACGGAGGGGAGGGAAAAAAAGCATGTTAAAATATGTGATATCATGCCTACAAGCAAGGGTGAAGGTCGAATCAGAGAAAATTTAAAATGCACTGAGAAACAAGCAGCATCAGCAAGAATGGTGCCAGAATGAACAGATTTTATTCATCTCTACTTCAGGACCAAAAGAGGGGGGCAGGGGGTGGGGTGGGGGGGAAGAAATATTGGAAGTCCTCCTTACTTGGGGGCTGTGTCTCCATGCCACTGACCTACTTCTACTTGAAGCAATCTGCTTGGAGAGACTCGCTAACGCTCGAGAAAAAGGTCTTAAACCACAACAATATTGTGCTATAACAGTGCCCACAGTCTGGCTGCTCGGGGATTTATAAGCCAAGCTCACAAATAGACAGTAATGAGTTACTCACCAGAGGCTGTCAGCAAAGTTGCTAATTAGTACAAATGGTAGTAGATCTTGTAATGCTGTCCCCTGCTTTAGTGGGAAGAGTTCCAAGACCACCTAACCTGTATCTCACCGGATTAAAGACAGATTGGCTCCCTTTAGTCCAGCCTGGCATTTCTGGGGGTCTTAAAGCATGAGACAGAATCAGAGTTACAAGGAAAACTCAGGTGCAAACTTAACCGTGCAAACAAAGTGACACAGTTCCTGGGGAGACACCCCACGTGCAAAAAATAATTACTTCTCCCTCTCCTCATGGAAGAGCCAACGCACCCATGTCAACAGAAGCCCTTCAATTGAATTTTGCAAGAACTGGGCCAAGTCCCAGGGCTGTCAGTGCCAATGCTGCCATGGGGAGCAGCGCACCTTGAGCTCTCCAGCCTGCAGAACTGACAAAAACCTTCTGCTAACCAGCAGCTCTAAGGCTTCTAGTACAGATGAAACCACCAGAAAAGCCAATTAAATGGGGCACAGTTTTAATGTTCAGTCTTCAAACAGGGAAACACTTCATCTTCTCAGAATTTCACAGTACCATTGTAACAAACTGTTGACATGTTAAAGCCACTATTAAGAAATATGATGCTAAAAGGGCAATAAGAAGAATTATTGACTGGTTATTGCAGTTTAAATATATTTATTATTTAAGAAATGCACCAAAGTTGCATTCCTGTTCTCTCTGCCAATGGATGTACAGAAAAACCAGCACATCAAATTTTCTGGTACTACTTCCTACAAAAAGAACCAGGTTTTTAAAACCACTGACCTGTCTGGCCATTGAAAATATAAGACATTTTCTATTAAAATACACCTTTCTATCAGCAGAAATATTTTCTGTAATATTTTCTGCTGTAAAAAGTCCTAGGAAATTAAAGCAGATCAAAACCATTTAATATGTATTAAGAAAACAATTTAGACAAAAGGGGTCAGTAATGGAAAGGTGAGATATCTACGACTGGAGCCAAGTTACAGAAAGGGTGAGCCACTGGTAGCCAAGTTAAACAAGACACAATTAAGGTTAACTTGGCTCCACTGGTTTGTATAAACCCACACATGAGGACTGTGGGGGGCTGTGACAGTTTCAGAGTGACTTATTTACCTTGGCCTTTTCCTGGACTGTGTTGTAGGCCGACTCTGTCTGGAGACATCACACCTTTCCACCCATTCCTCACACCTGGCTTCTTATCACACCCTAAATGTTTGCCCCAAATGATGCATTTTGTTGAGAAAAACAAAGGCTGATGGGGATGGCAACCAAATGTCTACCAAAATATTTTTCAGCAGCGCAGAAGTTTTACTAGATGAAAAAAAATTCCCCCAAAATGATTTCTTTCTACTAAAAATCTATCTATATTGTAAAAAATGAATACCTTTCAGTTCCATTCCCCTCCCAAAGCAAACAGGTGTATTTTATACTGGGGTAGTTCTGTCCCGTGTTATCTCACAGACACATCCTGTGGCAATTCCCTTCTACCACTTTGCGGCCCTGGCACAGCACACATGGAACCACAGAATGTCATCATGGAGGGTCCATCATCCAAGGACCTCCAAGAACCTCATTTCAGGAGTGCTGGGCAGCTTCCTCCCCTCACCAGCCTGGAAGAGCCCCAGCACAGACACAAAGCCTGGCTGGGGAGTCAGAGCCTGCAGTGCCCAGAGAAAAGAGCAATGTGCTACAGTTCCTTGTAGTAACCAGGAATAACACACTTTTTTCCCCCTCTGTTCAGTGATTTCATTGCAACTCAGGCTCCTAAATGCTTTTATGGATCCAGGCCAGACATATTCAGTAATAGATACTGAAACAGATTATTTCATGAGCCAGTTCTGTAGGTTAATTCACATAAGTGAGAAAACAGTTGTGATTGAAGGGCGGAGTGATTTTTAAAAATTTGATTCATACAGAAGTGTTAACAGCCTTTTGCTTATACCCACAATTGCTGAACAGAATAGAATCAGTGGAAATGTTATTTCCAAGAACTGTGGTGTAAATAAAACCTCCTCTCTCTGACTCACATAGTGAGTCATTTTTGTCTGTACATTTTTATGCCGAGGAGGGATATAACTCCAAGCATCCTCCTCATGGAGAGCTTCTCGTCTCAGATTCTCTGTTGCTCTTGGGCTTTGTGGACTCTTAAAACCTCTAGCTCTAGTCATTTCCCTCTTGTTTACTGTAACCTCATCCCACTTGTTCAGCTCGCTGGCACGAGTGAAAAAAGACCTGAAGTTATATCAGTTACAGAGTTGGCACTTGGTAGGGAATGATACAGAAAATGATAAAATTAGCAGGTAAAGGCTGCATTAGAGCAGCAACACCTAGGCAAATTTACACCTTGTGCGTGCAATAACTGTAGGGCATCTCCAATTACTTCAGCTGAACATGTCTCAACATCTCTTTTCTAAGGACCTCGCTACTCACGGTTTTCACCAAATCATCCTCATTTGTGCTCCAAAGGCTGGCTCAGCCAATGTGTGAAGGCAAAAGAAGAAGAGGAAAGAATGGAACTAAACCCAGCCACACCCCAGCACACATCTGTGAGTGTTGTCCCTATTTTTAGCCTTGTGAGAGCCCTGTAGGACAAAGTGAGATGTAACACACCTCACAGCAAGGATGGGGAGTAGGTGAGGCTGTCCCCCCCACTGCTGTCGTGGCTTTGTGGTGGCCCATCCCTCACAACACCAGCCAGGCTCAGAGCTGGGGCTCAGGATATACCCACCCAACATGTGCCACACTTGAACAGGTTTGGGATAACTGTTCATCCTTCAAATACCCAGAATGCTAAATGAGACAAGAATCTAATGGGGGAAAATTCATTGTTGTCAGGTGCAAATGAATAAACATATAACAGAGCTACATGCAGGAGAGGGTCTTGATGAACAGGTTTAAAATACAATATATTTTATATATATATATATATATATATACACACAAACATACATATATATATATCCAAAACCCTTTACCTATATATATAACAGAGACTTAGTTTGTGGAGAGGGTGCTTCCAAATCCACGTTACCCAACACAAGGAAGAGTGATGCTAATTCCTTAATTCTGGCAGATTATGATGACCTGATTTTTTTACCTTCTGTAAAATAAATGAGAGCCAGGGCAGGTTTTGAACAAATCAACCTCGTTTGCCAAACAAATCAGTTGTTCAAAAAGATTAGACATTAACAGCTGATTACTTTTCTGGTTACGGATTCTTGGTGAGGAAAAAAGTTAAATAGTGGGTATTAGAGGAATACCACGTGTAGCAGCTCGCACTTAACACATGGGGAGTGCACAAGAATACTTTTAGTTTACTCCCCTGAGTAGATCCAGCTTTCCCCAGGGCTTCCATGACAAAAGCAGTGTGTTCCAGTGGGCACAGCTCTCTACAATTCCACCCGGTGGATCAGCTGACAGCCGAATACATGAGATATGCACCAATAAAGCAGCTAGCAGGTGTTGTCTTGGAATTCCTTAAGTGTTCTTAGCAAACCAGGTGCCCACAGGAAAGAGGCAATTTAGGTATCAGTTATATCTTTACACCTGTTTGCAAATGCTGATCCAGGCCCTCACACTGAGCACTTAGCCAATAGGAAGCTAATGTACAGCAGTGACTAATTGATAATTAAAGAAACCTTTAGGAATACCATAAAATATCTGGCACAGGATTCTCTCATCCACTTAGCAAAGGCTGTTCTGCCATGCACTTATCATCCCGCTCTGCTAGTTTTCATAACAATTAAGATGGTGAATCTGTGTGAATCAGGGGTTCAGTTGCAATTTACAGAGCACTGCCTGTGTTTTATTATTGTCTGATGGCTCCTTCTTTAGTCTGTGGAGGGGATCACTCTATTACTGTGCTTTCGACAGCTCACAGGTTGGCCCTTGCCCCTCTCTTTCATAAAGGAAGTATAATTAGATGATAATGCCCTTCTTGTCAAAACTTACTGCTTATTTAAGCCTGCAGTAATAATTTCGATTTATTAAAGATTTATTCAGATAACATTATTATCACTGTTTATTCGAACGGACAATCTTTTTTCTTTTTCCTTCCAGGGGAACAAAAGAGATATTTCCTGCAAACAGATGTAACAAACCTGTCAAGTTCTCAAATGGTTAAGTTGAGCATTTTACTTGGAAAGGCTGACAAATTTTCTTCACTTCAAAATATCATTAACACCAATAACACATTTGCCCAAGCCTATTTCTAAGTTGTAAAAAAAGATTGCTACAGATTAAGACCCTTGATATAATGCTATAAGCTCCTAACAATGGTATCTTTTATAGTGAAGAGCAACTGCAGACACAAATTGCCCCCTTTCCTGCACCTTTTTCACAAAAATCAATATTAAAGTAGTAGCTGCCTTAACTCTCCCATAGACTATATGAGAAAAAACCACAGCCACGCTTAGGACAGTTTAGGTCAATAAAGAATCAATACTGTGGTTGAATCTGTAGAAAGATAAAAGACTTGGAACTCACTATACTGTGCCCTATTGTTTCTCTCTATTTTGAAAAGAAACTGAAGTGCTCACTTTTTTTTCCCTAAACCAGCAATGAATTTTGTGTTTGTGGGAAGCAAGGGAGGTCACTAGAGGCTGCATGTGGCTTCAGTGCCTGCAGACGAGGGGTCTGATCTTGTTCACCCACACCTCCCAGCCAGTTCCAGGGGAGCCCAGGGAGCGGCAAGAATGCGGCGCCAGGCCCCGGCGGCCTGGAAACCAAAACACTGCTCCGGCTCCCATCAAGCCCAGCTCATTTATTAACCATGGAGAGACTGCCCAGAAGAACTGTGCACTGCAAGGGTTCTTATCGTGATTTCCAGCTCCCTGTCTGTTACGGAGAGGAGAGCTGATTTTGAGCAGAGAAAGCTCTCAGATGTACGGGCAATTGCCAGGCACATAGATCCTGCTCTAGGGCTGAAGGCAAGCTCACCCTCCACATCTCATGTAGTGATTAGACCAAATTTCAATCCCCATGTGAAAAAACACAGGTTGAGAAGCAAATAAATATCTCACCAGGCACACAGGCACACACACATCTCCCTACACGTGGTTTGGATTTGTTTCCCTCTGCTTTATCCCTTTCAGTGCACTGTGCCTCCTTTATAAGCCTGAGAACTGCAACCATATACCTGTCTGGAGAGTAACTGAACATGAAAAAATATTGGTTTGTGTGGACTGGAGAGTTCAGATAAAAACAATTTATGAGCCCAAATCTTCCAAATTCTTTACGTGAAGATGCACTTTGTTATCCTACAAGGGGCAGCTTCCAGCACTTCGCTTACAGCCATAGCTCCTATTTGCAAAAGCTCAGGGAAAATCTAGAAAAAGCTGGAACTGCAGCTCCTCACAAAGATTGGTGAGGAAGTGGGTAGCGACAGAAAGGACAGCCACAGTTTTAAATGCACTTGCTGTTGAAAGAAATGGCAGCACTCTTGGAACACTGGGGCTCTCAAATTCACAGGGAACACTCCCACCCTCGTCCATAGTTTAGTTATGATTAGAAAAAGTAAACGGGTGTTTTTAACATTGCAGACTGAAATGTTCCTGCCTCCAAGATGCACTGGAGAACAGTTAACAACAGTGTCTCAAGGACTTCCCATGAAGAACAAATGCAATTCTTCTATTCAGCATTAACAGGCTTTTTTTGCTAAATAATTAGTTGTTATTAATAATAATTAATACTAGTATTAATATTATCAGGGTAAAATTCTCTTTCATTATATTGTCTGTCTCTTTTTCTACAGCACAAGATCCTGACCTCCTTCTTTCCCACTGCAAATACTGGAGACATGGAAAAAGGCTGGTAGTAAATGCATAACCACAGCAAACTGATAAAGGAGTGTCTGAGGTGCTCCCAGTACTTCACACCATGGAGAAGTCTGAGGAGATCCACTCTCTGCTCTAGTCCTGGCACCATGATGGGAAAGAGACAGGTAAATATGCAAATAAGCAGAGTCTTAGGGTTAGAATCTCCATGGTTTTAGCAGGACATTGTGGAGATCCAGTGGAGCCTTCAGCTAAAGTTGCCTTGAACATCCACCATCAAAGAAAAAAAGAACAACATTTATCAATTCAACCATTTTACCTCCAAGCCTTGGACTTTTTTTTCCTATCCAAATACGCTCTTCCTAAGTCTTTGTGCCTAAACAGTGCTTTCTTTCATTTTCTGCCATCTCCTTCCCCTGCTTCTCTTCCCATCCATCCTTCATCCCTCATCACTCTCCCTAGCCCTGGCTATGGTTTTCATCCTCACTGACCATTTTCTCAGCTCCTTCTCCAGGGTCTACACTAAGCTTCTTAGACCTCTTCCAAACTTGAGTGAGACTCTGCCACAGCATTCCCTTTGGATGGCTCTGGTGACATCTGTCTGCATGCTGGAGTCCCAAAAAAAGCTAGACAGGGAGACGAGGTGGGAGGTTTAACACAGCTTGTCAGGCAGATTGGGCTCCAAAGAAATCAGACTTTATGATGGGAGGTGGAGAAGAAAAGCAGAGTGCAGTGACCTCTTTCAGTGTAATGACACAGAGATGCAGTCACTCTGCAAAGAGCTGACATGGGTTCAGATTTTAGGGCCCTTCAGTTGATTGTTACCCCTGCTCTGCTGGTACCTTAAAGGGCCAGTGAAAGCAGCTCGTTCCTTTTGTGCTGAGGCAGCTCAGGGAGCTCTCAGACACCCACCCAGCTGGGAGACTGCTCCAGTTTGCACCCAACAAGGCATGAGCCCCAATTATGGCCGGGATTTTTTGGGTCAGACTGTGGCTTCAGTTTTAAAAAAAGTCTTCCTTTCCTCAACTTGCTACTAACCCATTTCATCAAAACCACACCAGACAAATTCAGTATTTCAGCCTTGCAGCACAGATCAAACAGCAGGCTCAACAAGACAGTAGGCTCTGAGCAATTCCCCCTCAGTTCCTCTGTCCCCAGTTGAACAATGCCAGGACTAATCCTGCTCTCCCTGACTTCAGCAGCACAAGGTCAAGTGCAATATCATTATCTCCTGGTTTGATATACACTAAATTATAAAATCAGGGCTTTGAATTAAATAGTGTGCAAACATCAAGAACTTAACAGTTAATTTTCCCCGTATCTCCAACAAGATCTCTTACACTTCCCCTTTTCAATTAACACCACCTTTCTGAGTCAGTTCCTGAGATGCATCTCTGTGCTTATGTGCTGGTGTATAGGGCATGCTAAAAGTCTGATCCCTATTATAGCCTGGAAGACAAAAATAATTGTAACCTTCCTTGATTTTTGTTAAAGGCAGAAACAACAAAAATTAATCTTTACACAAACAACCCAAGGGAGCATTCAGTGGGACTTTTCAATCTATTCATGAGCTGTAATTCCCAGCCCCCAAAGTTTCCATGTTACAGCTTAATATCTAGGGACTCCATATGTTGAGAGAACACAGCAGAACCAAAATGAGATGAAAAAAGAATGCATTAGATTCAAACATGGGATAAAACAGTACCCAAGGAGCCCTTGTTTCATTTTCTCTACCTGGAACCATGGGACAGTGCAGCCATCTCAGTCTCATTCAAGTGTAACATTTCTTTTGAATATGACAGTGGTGGTGACCTTGTCATTAACTGATGCTGGTAGCAACACTTCAGCTTTCATAATTCAGTTAATTTTCCAGCCAGTGGTTACTGAACCCCCAATATAACTTCAGTGTAATTAAACTGTATTAAAAATAATAATAAAAAATCAGCCCACCTTCTGGTCAAATACCAGTCAATGTTTGACTTGAATTCACTAAAACAAGGAAATTTTTGCAGTTATGGTGTCAGGAGAATTTGTCCAGAATTTTTATGGACACTAAGACGGTAGACAGTGCTGTCCTATTGTGGCCAAGCTTCCCGGTGCTGTGAGCACATAAGTGAGGCAGGGAAAGCATTTCCTACACCTTTGAAAACCTGACCCTAATCTCTTTTTTTCATACAAATCCTGTGCTAAGCACACTTAAGATCCTTTATTTCTTTTTCCCTCCCTCCAAAATTGGCAATGACCACCAGAAACCTGAGAATGTTGCTTATTTCCTGGTGGATTTGTGCTCTCCTACTTGGCAAGACAAGTCATTCTTCCCTTCCATTTTGTCACTTTGTTCCCCCAAACTACCACTTCTGTACACGTGCACTCAGTGAACTTTGCAAAGCAGAGGCTGATCTTGCTGCCTTTCCTTCATGGCCCCCTCCAGCACCATCCCTGTTCTCTCCCTGTTTCCTCGCACTCTGGGAACGTTTGTGGATTCAGTAGGGGTCCTTCACCGATGCTCAGCAGCAGCAGAGTGACATTAGAATTAATCCCAGAAAGGAAGGAAAGACAAACAGCCACTTTAGAGGTGCCAACAAAGCTCTGCCATGTCCTTCTCCTCTCAGCTTAAATCAAAAACCAGGTTTCAGTCATTCTGCCTCTCCCTCTTTCTTGAGGGGAAAAAAAAAAAAAAAGCTTACCTGAGAAAAATCCAAGGGCCTACAAATTCAGCCCTCTGAAAGCTGCAGAGTAATATAAATATTAACCCATCCCCTTCCCATCCTCTGCCTGTAGTCCTGAAGCAGTTACAGGGTCATCTCCAAAGGGACTCGAGATAGGTATTTTTCAATTGGTAAAACCAAAATCTTATTTTTGCAGCAACTCTGCACACCATGTTCCGGCTCAAAGACAGCATTTTGGGGCCAGGCTGACCCCTGTAACAAAGATTTGAAAGGTGATACAGCCATGCCTTTAATTACACTGCTGGTAGCAGATGCACTTCAGCAGCACATACAGAAATTGGAGAACACGGAGCTGGGCTCAAACTAGAAGATGTTGAGAGTTTCAATTAACACAATCCTGCATGATTTAAGAAAAATATTCAGGAGCAGTATTTATTTAGCCTGCAGCCAAAGTCCATTACTGAGAATTACTCTTAATTAGAGTTGTGCGAGGTTGGAAATATCCACTCCTATTGTCATTCTTTCACCTACCACAAGAACTACCAAATCTGCTGAGCCTCTGGCAATTCTAGGCTGGTTAGAAAAACAGCCAGATGATAAAAGGATTACTTTAAACATGATAATCTAACCAGTAACACATAGAAAAAAATATTTGCTTTACTTGTCCTTATAATCTGACAGCCAGCATCATCAAAGAGTTTCTGTCTAAAATACTGCCCCAAAAAAGATGTGTGAGAACAAGGTTAGCCAAACACTGAACCACTCTTAAAGAAACGCTTTGTTTCAGGTTTTCCTGTCATTAATTGATAATTTCTCTTCCTTGGATAAACACTACCTGGACCATTCCCTTTTAAGTGGCAGCTCTAACTCAGGACTGGATTCAACACCCAGTGAAATTTTGGGCAGGGTAACAAGGACTTGTCCTCACCAGCAATGTGAGACAGGTATGGAGTGTGGAACTATGGAGGAATATCCAGTTGGGAAGAACAACAACATAGGAGCAGAAGTCAGCCTTCATCACTGACAAAATCCAAGAGGCTTCAGAGAGAGTTGGAAGGACTGCCCAAAGAAACTGTTCCACAGACAGCAAGGATGGAGTAACCAAGGAATTAACATTCATCCATTTTCTGCATTAGCAAGGAAACATAATTACAAAGAACTAGACCAAAAGGGTTTGAGTTTGGTTCAGATGAGCTCAGGAAATATCAGTATTCATTTGGGACTCTCAGACACACAAAACATGGCTTGTCTCAGACACACAAAACAGGCAGTACCTGCTTCTTACTGGTTTAAATATCCCTGGCCCTGTGGCAGAACCTCATAAGAGAGAGCTAGACAGAAAGGAAAAAACCATGGACAGGAAAGACAGGAAAAGATTGAGTTTCTACAAACTTAAACTCCTAAGAACAGGCTCGGTTTAAGCCTAAGGGGAGCTTGTGTCATTTCATCTGTTCCTAATTGCTTTGCTCACTCCTGGTGAGAGCTGAGAGCCATTGTCATGTTAAAGGATAGAAAGAGGCCAAAAATTCAGAGCTAGTTACTACATCATTACAAGGAGAGGAGGAAGCAGTTGAAAGCCAAACCACAATTTACCTTTTTGCACCTCTCCACCCAAATCAAACCTGCAGAGACACAGTCACAGTCCAGATCTATGACTGCTGGTATTGATGCAAACTTTCTTTTCATTTCCCAGGTTTTTGGACAAGTGATCTGTGAAGAGGGCATATCAGTCACCTGAGGTATCACCACAAAACCCTGCAGAGTTTCACATCCAAAAGCTACAAGCACCCTGCAGCATGAGGCAAAATGATCTTCATGTGAATGATTGTTTCAAACCACAGACTCAAAACCCTGGGGAAAATTTAAGGGGCAATAAGACTTTAAAGTCAGGTAGAGCCAGGAGTCTTGAGCCTTATTAAACAAAAACAATCAGAGTATCCACATTTTTGTAGTCCTACTGTGAAGTTCCAATAAACTTTACTCAAAAAAACTCCATAACACTCCTTACCCAGCTTCATGGAAAATGAGAAGTGATTCCAGAGGTTGGCCGACTCTTTAATACCTCTTGTAGTAGTTAAAAAAGCCACTTTCTTCTTCTCTTTCACACTCTTTTTTTAACTTTTACTGCAAAACCATTAAAGAAAGAACTAGTTCTAGTAATAAAAGGTAGCTATATTCCCACCGGGAGAAGGGGAATGGTGGTTCCTGTGTACCCTTAGCACTCTTGGCAGGGGTACTTATAAAGAAGGTGAAGGTCGCAGGAAAGAGAACAGAGTATTTTCTGTTCAATGGAAAATGGAAACTTCCAAATGTGAAAAGGAATTTTAGCAAGTTTTTATTTCCTTCTTTTACAGCCCTGACATCATATTTCTTCACAGTGACATCATGGCTTTGAAGTAACAGCTTCCAATGACACCAGTGCATCAGAAGCCTTACAAAGCAAATGCATTTGGTGTTCCTGATTTTCCAAGACATTGATAAAGTCTAGGCTTTAGCAGATTTTCTTGCTCAGCCCATTTTCTGTGTGTTTACACACCCCTATTCAAATCCTGTGAATAACTTGCTGAAGTGCCCAGGACCAGAAGAGTAGCTTTAATGGAGGGAAGTTAGGAATAAAACAGTTAAAAATGCACAGTTGGGTTCACCCAGTGAGACATAATTTTTCCTCTACTCTCTGCTTCCTCAACCAGTGACACCTAGAAGGAATTCCTGCCGGGACTTCTCCCCCAGGGAAACTGCATCCAAACCTCCTCTTACTGCACTTTCAGAAAAACATGGTTTTTAAACTGTGTTGTCAAACTTCAAGGCAGCTATTTGGTGTGAGCCTTGATTTTGTGTAGATTGACACTGCTGAAATGGACATCAGGATTTGGTGGCCTTCTGTTTTGGACAGATCGTCTTAGAACTGGGAATTTGCTGGTCTCTGATGCTTGCTAATAAACAGATGCAATTGCCATTCCCAGTTTAAGAGGGAAGGAGTCAGAGCCAGGCAAGAGTTCCAAAGAGGCTGAACTGCCTCTCACCTGTACGGATGTGATTATATCTGGCAGAGTGCTCTGGGGGAGCAGCTTTTACCACTGTGCAGAGCTATGAGACATCTTTCCTTTAAACTCCTGTGCCCTTCCTGAGCTGGAGCACTCACTGGACAGCAGGAGACAAAGCTGTGCATTTTCCAGCATGGACAGCACAAACCATCCAGAGGCTGCATTGTTTGCTGCATCCACACACCCAAAAAGTACATGGAACGAAGGTAATGCACTGTAATTAGCCTGCACCAAGCTAATGAGCACTGGGGGTCTTAATGCTCTGGCAGTTGGCATTACCATTTTCTGGAGAGTTCTTTTGTCACTGGGATTCACAGAGAAAGGGAAAATGCAGAGCCTCCGTTCAAAAAAGTCTCTGTGTCTCCAACAGGTAACAGCTGTTGCTGTTTTAATACGATCTCAGGGCTCATATAGATGTGACATCACACAGAACTGAGGCTTGGCCATCGATTTTACTGCCAATATACCTTAAACTGTGGGGATTTTGTTACAAATTTGTATGTTGCCTGTGTGACAGAACAAAATCCACAATTGGAAACCTCCATGCAGTTTCATCTCATCCCTTTGTAGTAATTGTGAGCCATAAATTGGTTTCATCTCAGAATTAAAGCCTGTATTAATTTTAAGATGAATAGAATGAGCAAGAACATCACTATCAGAATTTATTACACATCCAAACAAAAAAAGTTTTGAGATTTGACTGGTAAGCTGGCCAAGCAAGAGGAGGTGGGGATGGTTTGTATTCTAATTTCAAACTGCAGGGCTCCCAGGTGTATTGTATAGGATTTCCTGTAATTTACAGGCAAAATAAGCAGTCTACAGGAAAATGTTTGCCACACCGTACATGCGTATTAATTACACAGCAGGACACAATGATTTCTTTGTGATAGGAAGTGATGGGATCTACAGGCAAACTATTAAAGTGAGGTGGAAATGCAGACATTCTTCTGCCTTTAAAAAGGGCTGTTGGATTCAGGGAAATAAAATCAGCAAGTGTCTTGTCACACTTCATATTCCCAGGTCACTGCCAGGCTCCATGGGTACTGGGGAAAGGGAACGAACAGGCTCCAGGAATTTCACTGTCTTGGCCATCCTACTTCTGCACCATGAGAAAAGCTTCTCCCCTTCAGTGAGAAAGGAGATTTTAACACTTCAGGTGCTCATTGTTCAGCACCTTAGAATGATGCATTGAATCTCCCCAGGTCCATGGGACAGATACATCCCTTCACCTACCATGGAGCTCTGGGAAAGCAGCGCTTTCATTACCTCAGGTTAGTACAATGTGAAACTTGTTGGAGAGGGACAACAGGGCACATCACTACCCCCTTAAAAAAGATGGGAATTTCTTTTTAGATATGTAATCAAGGCTTGAGGATATGAGAAGAATAAATAAAATATTCAGGCTGCCTTTTTCAAGACCAAATCTGGGGTAAGTGCTGCGGCATGTTCTCACTGTGAGATGAGCAATGCTCGTTACGCTTGTGTTCAGATGCGATTTCGGAAGCAGAACTTGATTTTTTTTAGTTGGTTTCTTTTTTTTTTTTTTTTTTTTTTGCCGGGTATGAAGCAGAAATCTCACCCTCCATACGCCTTTCCCCAAAGAGCTGGGTTTGCCTACATATGGTTGGCATTCAGGAGGGAGAAGCTCAGAAACAGCACGGTTTTGTTTGACTGAGGCATTCTTTAAAACCTTCCTGGGATAGGGCAGGAAGGCTCATCTGCAGATGAATGTGGACATTTAATGATGCCCAGTATTACTTACAGGCCAAAAAGCCAGATTGCCCAGAGAATCTGCATTTTAAAAAGCTGTGAAGTCATCAGCCAGAGGAGAAAACTATTACAGAAAACTATCAGGATAAAACCTACCCAACTCCAGAAGAAATCATGTTCCTGACAAGCACAAGGTTCTGGCTTCAATACTGCAGCCACTGGCTGAAATTCTATAACATACCCAGGGTCCTTGTGAAGACCCTGCAGCCCAGGGGTCCCTGGGTGGCACTGGGGAGGCCATGAAGGGAGCAGCATCCACAAGGGTCCCTGGATCCCCCTTCCTCTTCAAGACAGGAGGGGGGAAAAGTATTCCTGAAAATTTCTAGACAAAATAGAGTTTAATTTGTTGGAGGTGTTTTGTTGACAAGAAAATAGAAAGCATGTGTCTGTGCTTCTCTTATTGTAGTTCCAAGTAATGAAAGTATTTAAGGAGGTACAATTATGGACTTGGCAAGCACCTGGAGCTCTTGGAAGTGCTTTTTCACACTGAATAAACACTGCAGTTAATCTGTTTATGTTACACTGCACTGGGAAACTATCTCCAAGAAAAGGTTGCAAATATGTATTTTTCACTCATTTCCTTTGTTTTTAATGTTAAATTAATAACATGTTTAAATCAGTTGATTTTCTCTCAGAACATGATAGAGGTATAGTCCAAAGCAACTTCGAGTGTGGACAATATGATTCATCAGAATAGACTAAAAGGAAACCATTTTGTACATTCTACAGCAGAACTGAGCCATAACTACCCCAAGTACAATGGGGCCTTAATATTCATGTTTAAAAATATGCAAACATGTCCTTTATTCCTGATCTGAGCTACAACTATGAGCAAATCTGGAGAACATTACACAAACAGTGCAAGTTAGCCAACAGATGATGAGCATGAAAGAGAATCACTGTGCCCTGCCCTGCTGCTCTCAGACCCAAGAAAAGAATGGCCAAGATTTCAAACCACAGCTAGAAGATTTTCTTTTGAACTCTATAAAGTTGTACACTTCATCTTTTTCTCCCACTTTAGGCTCCAATCCTAGAGTTTAATTTGAGTATAAAGTACCAAAGCAGAAGTCAGCAAGAGCCCTTTTATTAACTTCAGTTGGCGCTGTATTTGGGACTGGTGTTTTTAAAATCAGAGAAGCACAAGGAGGTAAAAACCGCGCGTCCATAAGGTTAAAGAAAAGTGTGTGTTTAAAACATTGAAGAAATTCTTCTGAGAACAATTCATCTTTCTGAAAATATGAACCCTATGATGCTGCCAAGGTCAGGGAGAGCTGTGATAATTTAGTGTTTAAGTGCTAGTCATCCAGCACAATGCCACATTATTTAATTTGGGAACACATTCATACAGCTGCCTGACAATAGCCATGGACGGGAACACTACCTGTGGGCTGGGGTCAAGGCAACACAGTTTAGCGTTAAAACAAAGGAGCTAATGGGATTCCTGTTCAACTTCCAGCTTATTATGGGATCCCAGTTACTTCTCTTCTTTCTGCCTCAGTCAGCTCCTCTGGAAAGAAGGACCACACTGTGATTCACGGCTGAAAGAAAAATGCAGTGCATATGCCTGGCTTATTTGGCCATACTTCCTAATTTTTCTGTGCCTTTTAATTTTTCTTTTTTTCCCATACAACTCTGGTTTGTGTATTCCAGGCCATTTTCCTCAGGGAGCAGGAATGCAGCTCACCTTGTGAAATGGGAAGGACTAATATTAAAAAGGAGAAGCCATCTTCAGCTGTAAAAATTAGATGCCTTGCTAATGCCAAAATTAATAATACAGAGATATTTGGGGCTTACACTACATTCTTACAGCTGGTAGTGCACGGAATATTTTATAAATAAGACTACAGCCCATGCCCAAACCTTTACAGAGACAAATAAATGCCATATCCTTTCCTGAGAAGTATAAACACAGAGCAGGGAAAAGAGTCATATGAGGAAAGTGGACAAATTCAAAACTGAAAAAACCAAAGCCTCAGAATTTTTGCCTCTGTATTACTAAATTCATAAAACAGACTTTCCCCTCAAAAAATGAGATTAAATAATTTAATTAAAGACGTAACCTTGTTTTAGATTAAATCAGGTGCAAAGCTCTGCTCTGTTTGCAGAGGAGCTGAGAGTCACCCTCTGCAATGACTGCTGTAAAGAGTGACTTTCAAAATAATATCCTTTCAGTGCACAAAAGGAGAGAGCAAAAGATGGATGTCCTGTGGCTTCACGTGGATGGCTGTCTCCAAGGAGCTCACACAGGTCATCACAGCAGACTGTCAGACGCTCAGGAGTGGGCATGGCAGGAGGGAGAGCAGCCCCAGCTCAGAACCTGGACAGGCTCAATCACCACAGAACTTCCAGAGGAAGGCACAGGGAACCCCTCACCTCACACCTCTTTGCACCACAAAGTTTGGAGCTGCAGCCCTTCCCTTTGGAAGTCCTGCCCTCCTTAATCCCCTCACACATGAGCTGCCCATAATTCCCAGAGCAGCATATGCCAGTGTTTTATTTTGGGGCAGGACCACTGCTGGGCTCATCCCTGTATGCACAAACTGATAAACAGGCAGCTCCAGTCCCCGCAGGCTCAGCTCCAGTTCCCTCTGCAGATGTATTTTTGTTATAAGCTGTGGCATGCTGCTGTGGCGTGTAAAAATGGAGTTATTCAAAGAAGTGGTTTTAAATTCAAAGATAACGTCATGTTCATTTGGAATATAAGCATGAGCAACACACTCCCAGATACACTCCCTGTCTCCCTACCTCCCTATCTCAGCTGTAGGCAGGGTGGTAATATATAAAGAGAGAGCAGGTGGGATTTTTTTTTTAGGTGGGGAATTAAAAAGGCTTATAGCTCCAAAGCTGAGTTCCCTTCCTATCCCACATTTTGGAAATGAAACAAAAATGTCTCATGAATTGAGCAGAGATGCTGTAAAATAAAAAGAAACAATAGTATGCAGAGAAATGCAGGAAATTCACTGATTAAAACGAAGGATTTTATTTCAAAATATTTTGGGCAGCATCTCCATTTTTTCCAACTGTTTCTATCACCTGTGTGAAGAGGCCACTGGACTTACACATACAAAAGCCATTTATCCACTTATATTTGGTGTCCTGCAAGGTCTCAGTCCTGAAGGGGCTCAGAAATAAGGAGCTTTCAGGTTGGCGCCTGCCTGAATAGCCTCGCTTGCTCGATGTAAATGGTCTCCGTGCCACAGAGATTTTGCTGAAGGCTTTTGCTCTGTGCACGGAACTCACACGATTCCAAGGAGCAGGGCTTGGACTCTGATATCCCTGTGCAGCCAGGGGAGAGGGATAAGCCCCCTAAGTGGGATGAGAGAGAACTAAAGTGATGATTTAACACACTTTCTGTGAGCAGGCAGCCCCAGCCTCGGAACTCCAGCCTCAGAGCCCGCTCCCTGCCTGCTGCGTTCCATAAAATGCTTGGGGAAAACACTTTGCACGTCATCTGCTGCACATCAGCAGTGCAAGACAATTAATCAGGGATTCCAGTGCCACGTCATAAATTATGGCACCTTCTGTCACTGACACTTGAAAGCCAAAATGTGAGAATCTGTCTGTACCGACATCCTTCAGCTCAGGCAGAAGCACTTTAGGTGTGCTTGGGGCTGGCTTCCCGCTCCGGGGCCTGATCCTCATCCCACTGCTTCGGCCATGCAAATTACAGGGGCGTTTGTCACCTATGTCACATCAGAACGGAGCCTTCAGCAAACTTTTTACAATAACACAGGAAAATAATCTCCCCACTACTTATTCCATTATCACCGACTAATGGGAAGACCTGGAAAAGTCGCTCCACGTCATGAGCTGTCCCCCAGACAAGAGAGCTGCAGCACATCAAATTCCTCACCACAACAGCTCTCTGCAGCAGGAGCTGAAGCCCAGCTGCACCTTCTCCATTCCCATTGCCCGAGAGATGCGCAGCGGTGAAATATCTCCAAATTAAGCAATTATGTTTAGGCATACAAACACACAGAGACCTCCCACTAACTCAGCAGATTCTTTTGAAAGTTGGCACTGTCAAAACAAAAACAGTCGCCTGTAGCACCCTTCCCCGGCTCCTGCTGACAGCGCTAGTGAGGAGGAGGAGGTGCTGAGTACTTCGTTATAATGAGGAGGAGGATAGTGTTGGGAAAGGTGTTGAGTTTGACACAGAAGTATCAAGAGCAGGAAAGCGAAAGTCAAGGAAAACAGCCTTGTGCCACCTAAAATTGCTCTGGCACTAAACCTACAAAAATCAATGACTCTGCTTTCACAGGCGGTTTCACATAAACCTGAGGGAGCGTACAGCACGAGCTGCACCAGATGGAAAGTCTCTGGAAGTGGAGAGTGAGACAGGAGCAGTGCTGGTATCTCTGAGCTACATCAAACACAGAATTCACAAACAGCAATTAGGGCTATTCACATCTATCCCTTCCTTCACTTCTGCTGTACCAGGGAGGAGGGAGAGATAGCACCGAGAGAAAACCAAAGTGTTATAAACGTATCTACAGGTAGTAAAAACATTGTCTGTACTCATGTATTTGTGTCTGTTACCTGAGTAAAAATTTGGTAATACAGCAGTCTGAATTTTAGGTCAAAGTTATTTTTCCTTTGCTGCACCTTTTCAAACTAATTTAATCACAGCAGCTTGTCTTCCTTTGCCCTCCCTCACAAAACCACCCCTCCCCACACCACAATTCAAACCTTCTCACAAAGAAAACTGAGGGAAAATAATTTTTGTGCAACTTATCCATCTTTCAAAGCAGCTTCTGGCAGAAGGGAGCTGAGAGTGATGAGTCCATAGAATAATAAATAATAACAATATTGAGCAGTTTTGCAGAGCAAATGTATATTGAAAAACTTTTCCTCTTGAGTGCCTGACATTATTAATTTGTTCTCCAAACACACTGGCGAAGGGAGTTAGCCCATTTCTACACCAGGGAAAGTGAGCATATAGATTTCAATAATTGTTTAGGACACAGAGGAGTCAGTTCCACAAACTGGGCAGAACAACTCACGGAGATCACAGTCCATATCCACGGCAACATTTGGGCAGAGCCTTGTCACCACAATAATTGCTATCGGCAAGTGACACGTGCTTGGGGTTTGTGACACCTGTGAATAATATCCTCCCAGAACTGCCCTTCCCTGTGGTCTGGAAGGAGCATGTCCCAGGCCTCAAGGAGCAGCAAAAGCTGGACAGCTGTAATTATTGATGACAGAAGTATTTCTAACCCCTTCCCAGCTTCTGCTTAAAAGGGTTCAAACTTGTAGTAATCTACTGCTTAAGTAATATGTGACATCCAAAGATCCCATTTTGAGTTGCCCAGACACTCATGTGGGACATCCTTTCCTGTGGAACAGCAGCATTTTTATTTCGTACCACAGGACTGTGTTTTCAGCCCCATTACCACAGAGATTTTAGATTAATTGAGGGGAGGGGGGGGAAGACCTGAACTGACTTCTTGTATCCACATGAAATGGCTTGTGAGTGACCTTGTGTCCAACCTTTTCACATCTAAGACAAAAGCATGGAGAAGCTGAACAAAGGAAAGCAGGAAAGCTCCCTGAACAAAGTGTGCGTGGTTTTTGTTTATCTGCATAGAGATACATTTTGAGGTTGAGAAACATACATTATTTTAAAGTATTTTCATGTTTTATAGTACAGAATCACATAAATATTAAGAATTTCCAGGACCAGCACAACACCAAACCCAGGTGAAAATCTTGCCTGTCACACCCACACTAACGAGCTCTCAGAAATCAGTGGATTTAGGGGTTCCTGTGTGGACAAACATAACTTGCCCCAGGTTCCCCTGATAACAGCTTGGTGATGAACCCAGCCTTCATCCTCCCTTTTCATAACAGTATTCCTTATGAGCCAGGTTACAATGCAAAAGTGAGGCAGGCAGGGGGATGGCTCTTGTGTCAACCCCTGCTCGCCCTGGGCAGTGGCTGATGCTGGCACACCAGTATGATCTGCACAAGCTGATGCACTGGGGCTGCTGCTTTGCTTTTTAGAGCTATTGATTTCCTGCCCTTTCTTGTAAAGCATTCTGTGAACTGGAAGCAGTTAAAGGTTAACAGCAAAGATTTCATTAAAAAGAATATTTTAGAATTGTTTAAGATCCGAAATCATTAGTAGCTAAATGCCCACACCTAAAAACTATTCTGAAATTTGTGTCTTCAGGCAATGAAGCTCCAATAATCACCTGCCAATATAAGCAGCCCTGACTCTGCTCCAGCTCAGCACAGGCAATTCCCAGCTCTCTGCCAGGATCCCAGCAGTAGTGGTGCAAAAAGGAAAGGAAAAGTTAAAGGGACAACAGGCACTGGACAGTTCTGTCAGAGGGTAGAAGAAGTGATGGAAAGTGTGTCTCTGGTGAGACCCCACCTCGAGTGTTGCATCCAGCTCTGGGGTTCTCAAAACATGGACCTACTGGAGGAAGTCCAGAGGAGACCACCAAGATGATCAGAGGGATTGGACAGCTCTGCTGTGAGGAAAGGCTGAGAGAATTAGGATTCTAGAAAGAGAGAAGCTTCAGTGTGACCTAATTACAGCCTTCCAGTACCTTACAGGAAAGATGGAGCAAGAGTATTTACAAGGGCCTGGAGTGACAGGATGGGGGAGTGGGTTTAACCTTCTCACAAAGAAACATGAGGGATAAGGTTTCAAAGAGATAGGTTTTGATTAGCTATTAGATAAGAACTCTTCCCTGTGAGGGTGGTGAGGTCCTGGCACAGGTTGCCCAGAGAAGCTGTGGCTGCCCCATCCCTGGAAGTGTTCAAAGCTGGCTTGGATGGAGCTTTGAGGAACCTCTTCTAGTGGAAGGTGTCCCTCTCAATGGCAGGGGGTGGAACAGGATCATCTTCAAGGTCCCTCCCAACCCAAGTCATTCCTATGATTCTTTGAAAGGAATTGCTGCCCGAAAAACACAGTGCACACCCACGTGTGTGCATTGAAGGGGATTTCACATGCATCTTGTTTACAAGCTGTACATTACAGATGGACCTTTCTGTTACTGTGCCTGTGTTTCCGCATTTTATGCTCTCTTTTTAATGCACAAACCTAGGAAAAAGAGGGAAGTTTGCTGTCTGGGATACACTTTTCTCACCTGCAGACCTGCACAATCCGTGTGTGTTAATTTTAGGAGGAACGTCCTGAGCAGCATCCACTGCTGCTGACAGCACCTGGCAGAAGGGCTACATCCTGCACATCCTTTGGCAGGTTTTCTGGGAAGCAGCTACAACAGAGCTGCAGTACAGATGGTCTTGCATTTGGGGGTGTTTGGATCCAGACCCTTCAGTTGGGTCTGTCTGAAGGGAAGCTGCCTTCAATACACCCAAATATTTTGGGTTTAAACTTATACAGACGTGGCTCAACTTATTTCCCTTCCAGTTCCACCTCTCATTTGGGCAGTGCAAAAGCTTTCAAAGCCAAAAATCCTCTGCTTTCAGCTGTACATCACCACCCAAACCCCAACGCTGGCACATCCAGGCTCCAAGGGTAGGACACCCCAGCAGCCTCAGGGGCTGAAGTTCCCTTGGGGACACTCGGATGAAATGTGCTCTACAGTGGGGCTCTGCCATTGGAGGGGGAGCAGAAATGAGGGGGAAGGTTATTTTAAATATCCTGGTAGGATCCATCCTCGGCAAAGGATTCAGCCACAATAGTTCACTCAGACTTCTAAGTCATTAGACTATTTCCAGCATTATTTTTTAAAGATTTGTTCTGTCTCCTAAAGAATTGCTTCTCAATGCAAAAGCAGAATGATGAATACATCTCCCCTTTCCCTGCTGAATACAACTTAGGAAAACATAATGCTTCTCATCTGATTTCTTCCTCAAGTCAAAATAAGCCAACCAAATCCTGCTGTATACACCTATCAATACAAACAAAAGATGCAGAGATGGGGTTGTTTTGTAGCAGAAATAAACACAGTTTAAGGAATGATTTTCCTTTCATGACAGCTTAAGGTCCTTCAAACTTGACAGAATTGATTATTGAGTCAAAGCAAAGGAGGGCAGGGAATGGAGATTTTGTTGCATACACACCTGTAATGTTACATGCTCTGCAGGCTACGAGGAAGGAAGTGGAAGGCTCGAGCTGTTAGAAAGAAAACCCAGAGAGGAAAAAGAACAAGGGATATCTTGGGATTAGCTTTAGCATAACATCCCACAGTATGTTTACTTTGCTTCTCCATCTCATATTTCTTCCTGGGATCAGTCCCCAGCCCTGCAGACCCTCCCAGGAGTACAATGCCCCTTTCGTGTATTGTACGAGTGGCACTGAGAGCACAGCAGCTTCAAAACATAAAAGGAAAAAAAGAGTCTCCCTCAACGCCATCATCATTTTTAAAAAAGGCAATTGATGTCGCCTGAAGCAGCAGCTATGAAGCCCAATTATACCACATTTCATTCAAGTGTCAAAAATTGGAATAATAATAACCAACAACGAGGAGCACATATAGGAAATGATGCTGCCATCTTCTTTTGTTTTGGCCACGCGTTTTCATAAATTCAGGCTTTGAGCAGACCCAGTGCCACATTCCTTCAAGGACTTTCTTGTTCACTATTGTTTTCAGTTCTTAACAATTGGCTTGCCTGACTACTTTCCCCGTGTTGACAGTCGCTCACAGAGCCTCCATATGCTCCCACTACTTGGGTAGTCAATCATTTGTGAATTAGCTATCCAATCAAAGATCCACAAGAGGCTGGTAGTGTTTATTCGTTGCTGGTGTTTTGAGTGAGTGTATTGCTCGCAAAAGGTGTCAGATTAAACATGCAGAAATGAATTTATTTGCAGGATGTGGATTGTGCAGTTGGAAGCAGAGACACAAGCACTGGCCAGAGCTCACACAGAGTTATTTGGGGGGTTTTTCCCCTTTGTTTTGTTGTGGTTTAAACCACACCTGAGGTAAGGTGTCACTGGACTCAGGAAGACAGCAACCACCTGCTTACTTACAATGGAATTTTTGGGAAGAGGCTGGAATCCTGGCTGGAAGCTAGGGAGTGGCTCCAGAGGCTGCCTCCATGTGGAGGACAGAAAGGTTAAAGCAATCAAAGGCACCCTGATGGAATGTTTTCCTCATCTTACATCATGGAAGTGCGCACTGCAGCCTTGCCAGACTCATTCCTCTCTGCATCAGCAATATTCCTGCATTCCCAGCTGCATGGATGGAGCACTCAGAACCCCATGGAAGCACTTGTACCTGATGCTGGGAATGATCTCGGACAAAATCCGTCCTTCTTTTAAGATCTGCCTCAAAACACCAACACAATAGTCCCCTTAGCTGTCATTTTGGGGGAATTTAAAGACATTTTAACACTGGCCAACACAGCCTAAACCAAGCAACGCCAACTTGCAGAACAGCCAGTTTTCATCCAGCAGAGTTGTTCCAAATCAGGATTATCACTTGCCATTGGAGACACTGCCTAATTCAGAGCTGGATGCAAACCTTGACAGAATTTAAACACACAGCTCATGTGAACTTGCCTCCTTTTATAGGAAAAGGGGGAAAAAAGTTGACATAACAAGGTTGTGTTTGGAGATCTCACTTTACAGCCCAAGTTTATGCTAAAAGATGAGTAACATACATATCTATATATCCACAGGGGCTCCGTATTGTCACCTTTACCTGACTTAAGAGATCTATTTATAAGCAAAGAAAGAAGAAAATTTTAACATCCAGTCCAAAGGAAATGTCACTGATGGTGAGAGAATCAAGCTGATTTATTTTCTTCTCATGAATCAGTGTCACAATAAAGGGTCTGCGTGACAACCTGCCCTTAGCAATCACTGAAAATCCCAGTTCCTTTGAAATTATGAACAGGCTGGTCCTTATATTGCCAGTACTTGGTGACGATGACAGTGATGCACAGGGAGAGATCTAACTTAGCTACTTGTCATAGCTCTTACTTCAGCTGACTTCCAGCAGCATTTACTATTCTGAATTAATAGAAATTAAAATATTAAACACTTACCCATTAAGGTATGCAGATATGATTCAGAGGGAACTGGTAAGAAAATGCCATTTTTAAGTGGAGATACCACAGTGAAGAATATTTCAAGTTAGAGCTTCCCAGAAGAAATATAAAGCACTTGTTTATTCAGTATCAGTTGGAATAACAAAAATTCATTCTACTGGTGATAGTGCATCAATACATATTAAGCCAATGGCAATTTTCCTGAAGTTTTCCCTTCTTCAGAATTCATGAAAGGAATTTAAAACACTCAAGGCAAATGTCAGTGTGAGGGACAGTAATGTAAAGAATCAAAGTGGAACTACCTGGTATGTACATTAAATAAGAGGCAGAGAATGAGCACTGAGTGAATTTTTATATGTTCACGTTACAACAAACCAGTCAAAGATTCTGACCTCTGGCACTGGAGAAATCTTCCCAGTTTTGATATTTGCAATAAGATCACTCCCAGGAGGGCTGGAAAAAAACCCTTTTCCTCTCCCTTTTTTTAAATAAAATGAGACCTCATCTGTATTATGAGGAGGAATACTAATAATTTGGTAGTGTTCTGAAGTAGCTTTTGTAAAGCTTCTGCCTGGGGTTTAATATTGCCCAGGAAGTCCGGCAGATTTTCCTGGCTTTGCTGGAGAGAGAAGCCTGCGGCTCTGGATGGAGCACTCACCTCCCAACCTCTGCCAGGAGAACGTCAAGGGGGTGTGCTCAACCCTTGTGCAGATAACCCAGGGGGAAGAATCCAGAGAGTCCCATAATGGGGCATGGGTGGGTCCCATCTGCACACAGGAAATCTCCTGGTAAGTCCAAAATGTGCTCCCCTACACTGGAATTACTCCAGAGCTTCTCTGCCTTTATAGCAGCTCCTCACTGACTACCTCTGGGCTGATCCTACACAAACATTTGGGTGAAGTGCAAGATTATTACTCGAAGGAAAAAAAAACAAAAACAAAAACAAAAACAAGGCAAGAGAGTTGGCAGTGGTGTGTAATAACAAATAGGTGCATGCCGTCAAAACAATTAATGTCACTTTGCAAGGTCTTTTGGAAATATATCAACAGAGGGAACCCACAGATGGCTCTTTTCCAGTGCATTTTGGAAGGGGGTAGGATGGGCCATGCTACTGGAAATCCCAAGCTGAAAGATGAGAAGGAAAAAAAAAAAAAAAAAAAAAAAAAAAAAAAAAAAAAAAAAAAAAAAAAAGAGAAAGAGGAAAAAATGTATCTATTTTTTTTTACTCCTGAAATTTCTCTTCAGAAATAAAAGGAAATAAATTGGGTGTGTGTAGCCAGGGCAGAGAATTTACTCAGAGGTTGGATGGTCTAATGCAACAGATACACCAAGCTGACCCATAATGCCATAAATGCTGGATAGAGGACCAGAATTTTCCAGTGCTCAGCACCAATTAAGGCCAGGTTTGCAGAAATCGTCCTTCCCAGGAGGGCCAACGTAGCAGAAAGCATTTGGCTCCCTCTTGATGTTTGCAGAAATGTTTTCAGAAGACCTTCTTTTCCTGGCACGCTGCCCTCTTTCTATACGCAGGTATTTAAACAGGGCTTTAAAAGGCCGAATTATTGCCTCCCTGATTCTCAGTTTCCTATCATTAAATCGGGAATAAAAATAAACTTCTTTCACAGCCAAGGAGCAAAGAGGATAAAAGCAGAGGTGCTTGGTGCTCACACATCTCAATGCTGAGGTTCAGATAAGGATATGATTTTTGCACCAGCAGGTCTTACTTTGCTCTTGTGATGGTGTTACCTTCCTTCATTAAGAACTCAAACATTCAGAATAAAATCAGATCCTAAAGCAACAATGTTTTCTGTTCCCAGAAATCCTCCATTTCCAAAGAGACTGAGCTCACTCAAATTGTCTGTCCCCTGCAGACATCCCTTTGGTTCCTTTTCCTTTACCCTCAGTTTGCCCAGAGCTGAGCCCTGCTTTTTCCAAGCAGGCAGCTGATGAGCTGGGCAGGTAAAGAGCATTGCATTGGTGTTCGTGGGGTGTATATATTTATTTGTACACGTGCACATCTATAGCTACACATGTATGTCCACGTTTAAGGCTGAGTCATCACTTCAGTCCTTTCTGAACACCAGGTAGGATGTGTCAGAGGGGTGGGTCACATCCCTGGCTCAGTGACAGACAGCAGCCTGTTTGTGGGGGCTTGTTGCCCTCCCTGGCTGCATACAGGTAGCAATGACCCTGGATGCTGTAATTCACACAGTGCTGGCAGGCAGCAAACACTGTGAAAGCCAAACTAAGAGGGGGAAGAACTATCCTTTTGCTCTGATATTTCCAAGCACAGTCTTGCATTTCCTTATTTATCACTAGTTAGACACAAAAGGGACAAAATAGGTGAATTTACCAGGTACAGCTTTAGCTCCCTCCTTGCCTTTTCCTATAAACATCCACAAACGTCCTTTAAAAAGGGGCCAGTTCCCAAGCCCAGAGGGGTCAGGAGCCTGTTGATGAAGTTCTGAGGTAACTCCCAGCTCTACAAGTCTCCATTTGAGCTCTGAGTAAGCCCCACACACAAAAAAGCCAAACTGTACATGGGTTCAGCAGCCAGTGGGAGGTGGCTCTCAGTGGGCCCAGGGAGGACAGCAAAGGTGACAAGTTCTGTGGAAGATCTGAAGAGCTAAGGAGACACTCCACAGGTGTCTCGAGTAGGTCTGTGCTTCAACACCCTCAGTGGGCAAAAGCTGCTAAGGAAGAGTGGAGATAAACAGAATCACTTCCATCATTTAGGCATGAGAATAATTATTCTGGAATGATTTCATCACATAAGTCATAGCCACAAAGAGCCTTCCACCATACTAATTCCCTGTTAAAATATTTGAAGAATTGTGCACATCTGAAGGAAAGACTTAGAATAAAAGAGGGATCCTCCTCTCTATTTTAACAATGACTTCTGAAGAGCATTTACCATGTTTTACTTCACAAGTACATTTCTGAATGTGTACTGGTGTAAGAAGGTTCATCAAGTTTGGAGAGAAAAAGATAAAAGCTTTTAACATTAGCCAAGGACACAGAGTAGTTAAAGCGCTATTTCCTTCCCCCTGTTTAACCAATTACTCATGCACTCCTGTACATGATTTCAGACTACTGTTTCAGGAAAACCCTGGGAAGAACCCTTTGCTGAGGAAGAAATACATATTTTCAGCACCTGTGAATCTATTTCCTTGTAGTTTATTAAGTAAACTGTGCTCCTTATGTGGAGCCTGGTAAACACAATGCAAAAAAAGTTATTTCTGCTCCCACGCGGACAATCAGAGCCTAAGAGGTCTGTGGTGCTGCCTCTGGGATGGGCAGCGATCTCTCCAGGAAGTTTTGCTTTCTTCAGGACACTTCATCCAGCATCTTCCTGCCAGGGTAAACTTTTAGCATTTTCCAGCATCTGAGAGTGCTGCTTGGAGGTGTGTTTAGAACAAGAAAATAACCCTGTGGCTTTCATGGTGCCCAGCACACACCAGCCCCCAGCTGCTGCTCTAGCCTTAAACAGACAAATGCCACAATCCTCTTTCCTTCTCCCACCTAAATAACATGAGGTTTTGAATGAGGTTTGTGTCCCTATCCAATGAACTATGAGCTCCTTCAGCTGCTCCTGTTCCTCTTCAATCCTCTCCATACACATTCTAGAGCACCCCACATGCCCACCCAGGACATTTTGCTTCATGCCTGCACTCTGGCTCCGCAGCCCTTGGGGAGGTTTTCCTCCAGGATTTCAGGGCACCACAAAGAGCTCGTCTCTCCTGGACTGACTTCACAGTGGTCTCCTTAACTAGCACCAGTTTTACAGAGAACTTAATGAACAGCTAACCCAGACAATAGAATGGGGGAAGAGGGTCATGGGGAAGAGGAAAGATGTCAGGAAACAACAAACATGGAGGGAGAAGAGACAGGCATGGAACCAAGGGAAATAGCAGTCTTAAGGGACAGAATGGTGATAGGGATTGCAGTCGGAGCTGGAAGTGCTCATGTGTTACTTCATCTGGGTCAAGTGAGCCAATATCTCCCTCAACTGTCATATTTTTTCAAGATTAAGGCAAGGAAGGCTTTGGTGTTTCTTTTTCATTCTGTGGTGCCTTTTTATCTATTCAGGAGCTTCAGTGGTTTAATTTTTGTTTTTCTTTTCTTTTTTTTTTTTTTAATTACCTTGATCTTGCTTTCCCCATTCCCCATTTGGTCACTGTTTGAACAGGAATGAATTCCCAGTCTCCAAAGCCCATATGTGATTTCTATGGAGTGATCCCAAATTACCTAATCTCAGCTCATATGCCAGTGCACATTCACAGTTTAACATCTTTTTTTTCCTTGGAATTGGGCACAGGAACTGCTACTTGGCTCAGATGTAAAAATAATACTCAAAACACCAAGGCCAAACCCTGCACAATAAGTCTACATATGTGGTTGGGCACTAACAAGCAAGTAAGAAAATGATCTATTTAAAGACTCACTTCTGATTTAGACATTGCTTTGAAGCAATGAGACTAGCCAGCAGAGTCTGATCTCCACCACAATTTTTCAAATATAAAAATTAAAAAATGATTATAATTATGCATTCTGAAAGCTGGATGGGGCCATGCTACACTGAAGCATATTTTCCAATGTAATTAAGGCTTTCAGCTGATTCCTTCTGACTGCAATTGTTATTTCAAATGTGAATTAATAAATCATGTCCATCTAGTTAAGAATTAAAATCAGTCTCAAGTATTCCTGCTTAGACCAGCAAACTTAAAGAGAGAGAGGGATGAACGCACCCAAGAAATTCTCAGTGGAGCAAAGAAGAAAAGAAAAAACAGTGAAAGTAAAAGAAAGGGCCTCATCTATTTAGGGTTTTCCAGGCATCTAAGAAACACACAGGATGAAGTTACATGACTCACACATATGGAAGCATTTTTCTAGCTTTATACCAAGACAATATGCAAATAGTCTACCCCTACTTTCACTCATGACTGGCTGCAAATACAAAATTCAAGCTGAATAATGTTAACTGCCCACATGCTCTGCTCTAAAGGATCCTCAAGGGCTTCTGGTCTCCTGTGGTATCCACAGAGCACTTTAGCTATCACAGTGAATTAGTGTAAGGCCTGGTAATGCACCTTTAAGTATGTGAGCCCTTTTAAGGCACTTAGAGGTCAAGTCTGTGGCTATATAAAGTACAACCTTTGGAACATTTATTTTCACTTGCCCATCCAGAGGCTCGGATGGCACGCAAAGGTGGTGTTTAATTTCATAAGAGCCCTTCAGATTCCAAATTGTCAGAGTCATCAACTGGCTCTGATAGCCAACCAAAGTTTAAAGTAATGTAATAAAGCAAGGTAAATATTGGCAGTCAGGCAGCGGCTGCTGAGCGTGGCTGCATGGGGCAGGAGGAATCACCATTGTGAGAGAAAGTTGTCATTTTGCAAAGGGACCTCTAAAGAGTAACTCACAAGGCAGAGCAAGTCCAGATGGGCCTCTTCCCTGGAACATAAACACAGACACTCTGCTCAGCCTCTTCCACATTTCTCAGCTATCCCAGGCCATGAACAGAAGCTCCTGATGTGCCATCAATCAAAAATTCCCTGTGAGTAAAGAATTCCAATGCAAACATTGAGTGTTTTTACAAACATTATCACAAAGAGATGCCCAAGCAGAAGTTACTGAAAATAAAAAGGGCCCACAAGAAAGGAACTGTAGATATCAAAGCTAAAGATATTTTACACTATTCCCTCAATGAGATGGTGCAGCACATAAACAAAGCATTATTTGATCACAGACTCACTTATAAGAGAGCACAGTTTTACTCTGAATATTGAAGCGGGGTTTTTTTCTGAGAGTAAAAATGAAGTGCGAAAGGCACAGGATGTCCCTGCTGTGAGATAACAGGAGCTGCCATGTGTGTGCCTGGAGACACCCGAGCTTCCAGAGCTGGACAGCTCTGAGCGCTGCCAGGCCAGCCCCACTCCTGGCAGAGGAACGCTGTCTTTTCCTGTTCTGCTGGGAGGGCCCTGGACCCTTCTGAGAACAATCCTGATTTGCTCCAAACAGCACCCAGCCACTCCCCATGCAGAGCCTTCCCCTCTAACACTGGTTTTTTGCGCAGTTTCGTCCATACCTGATTTTGGTGAGTCCTGGACGGCCAGTGATTAAAATAAAAACCTATATAAAAAGCAAATAAAAGGAGAGGGCTCTCTGTACTTGTGACTGAGTGGGACATTAGCAGAAACACTCAGATAAGCCCCTGTCAAATAGAGGTCAGTGCCCTGTGTCACCTGTTTTGTTACCTTTTGAGGAACAATTCACTGAGCGGTGAGAATTTACAGAGCAGATCTGTGGGCATGTGCCAGAGGTATCAGAGCAAAGCTGCCTTCTTGTGTATTTTTTAGTGCATCTGAGTCTCTTCTCTTTATTTAGTTCATGTCATGTATTTATTTATTTATATGAAACAGGACTTTGATATCTAATGATACTCAAAAGGAAGATGAAGAGTTAAGAATCTGGTCTTATTGATCTGGATATCTGTAATGCAAATGAACAAATAACACCCAGAGAGGATGTTTGTTGGTTTATGTCATGTACTCAGTTATCGTGTGTGCTGATACTAATCAATGCACTACTGAGTTTGTATAGACTCCTTAGCTGCTTCCTGCACACAGGAGGTGCCTGGCTGGGAGATTGTGCCATTTTGAAGTTTTGTTCATTACTGAGTGCTTGTCTTTGCCCTGAAAGCTCCCTGTGTCAGGCAGGATTTCTGTGACTTGCTGATTTGTAGGATAAGGCTTGCTGTGAAAGCCATACACTGCTCTCTCAGCACTTCAGAAGAGAAGCTTGGAAGCTTTTCTACCTACCTGCAAACAACACCATTCTCCCAAAGTTACTCCAAAGGCTGATGTGAGGATGCTCAGTACCCTTGCATAGTCGAACTGTTATTCAGTTTGCTGAGTGCCACTGCTGTCAAGGACAAGAAATACATTCATGACTCCATTCGCTGGCTTTAACAGTATGAAATGACATGAAACAGTTTGTTTCATGTCAAGAAGCCCTAAAAAAATAAAAAGGTTGAAAGGAAAGGAAGGACAGTGGAAGAAATGCATTTAAATCAAGCAGGGAGAAAAACTGCTGCACCCTCACCCTTCTTGTTCAAGATAATGCCCAGTGGAAATTGGAAATTGTCACACTACCACATGGAATAACAGTGGCCAAATCAGTCCCTGGTTAGCACAGAGCCCAGGAACCACTGCAAGACAGGGCTGCAAACACACAAAAGCTCACACTACTACACGTGCAAAATTCATGAAGACAAATACCCCATCAGCTGTGGGCAGTGCCTGTGCCTGCCTTGCAGCAGTGAGCCAGGATATTCACTTCCCGCCGAGGCTCCCTCTCCCAGGCAGGGAAGCAGCCGTGCCAAGCCTCGAGCGACAGCGTAATGACATTAATTTTCCAAGCACGCTGATGACAGCTCTGTGAAGGCTGGAATTTGAGTAATGCAGGTCGCACTGCCATTGTCCTGTCTCAGTGCAGAGGGGTCAGACTGTGGAGGTTGCTTTATGTGCAAGGAGCACAGTTCAGCCCAAAGCACTCCCTGGAAAAACGCAGTGGAACAGGAACGAGACACTGCAGAAAACACGGCGGTTTTGTAGAACTGATGAAAGGTGTCATAGCTGACTAGTAGTGACATGTCCCTAACACAGGGACAGGACAGTCTTTGTCCCCGCTGCAGCTCACAGTTGATAGTTGTGAGATTGCCTGGCTTACAAAGGAATGAATGTTTTGGTTCAGCCCAGGCATGTTTTGCAGCACTGCCCACTGAGCTCCTGACCTTTCCAGGCAACCCCTGCAACAAACTGACCAATAGGTATCTGGCTGATGGACAAAAATAGTCACATATTCATGGCTATCTCCACTTTTCCCTTATCCCATTCCAAGCTCCACCGAAGATTTCTCCCTAATATAGCCTCTCCGTAACTCACTGTAGTCTGTCATCGCTTACAAAAAGCACACGAGACACTTTGTTGATCTTTCCCACTCCGAGTTCAAACCCCCCTGGTAACAGCAACACTGTCCAGAGCAATTGCTAATCCTCCCAGTTAAACCTGCAATGTTCAAGGATGGCCAGTTAAGCTTCCTGCCCAACAGAAATGAGATTCAGCTCAAAAGTCACCCATAATGCAGAACCAGTTAGCCAGGACAACTCTAAAAAACTGCAACTTTTATTCCTCTTTTTGCTTTAAGGACCCACCACTGCACAATACTAGCAACACCTTCAGCTTTCTCCCACAGCCATAAGTATCAGGTTAAACCCCGCAGCATCTCTCCTAAACAACACCAGAGCAGCAGAAGTTCAGCTGGTAGAGCAGAGCATGGGGTCCCTCTGCTCAGAACTACCCAAAGTGACCTGGAAATCAGGGTTGCAGCAGGAAAGAGCTACCTTGGCCATGGCAACATGGAATTTGCTTGGTCATTACAGCTCCTATGGATTCTGGCAGTACAGAGCTATAGCCCAGGAGAGAGATGCGCAAGGGCTTGCTGATTGCCATCTGCTACAGAGGGAGACACTGAAGACTGCTCAGTTACTGCTTCAAATCCTGAGCAGATGCTCTACAAAAGAGAAAATGTGCCTGCCTCTCTCTCTAAACCTGGCCCACAGCAGTTACTGACCACATGGCACAACATGGGATTGGAAGGTTTGAAGTTTAGCCAAATGAAGACATTCTTGGCTTTATCACAAGCATTTAAGAGCTACCAGGTGAATCTTCCTGGGCAAGGTAAGGAGTGACTTCAGCAACTGCATTTACAGCAGGCCAAAGCAAGTTCCACAGGATTTTCACAGCTCTCAATGTATGTTACACGTCATCCTGCATTGCTAGTAGGCTATATTTGTTATATTTGACCATTCAATTGTTTCTTCCTTGCCTATCTCTTCCATTGCTGTATAAGCCATTAAAAATAGTTCCCTGTTCTGCCAGCAAGGTGAGACACGTCCCAGTGTCCCTTTCAAAGTGACAATTACCTTCAATTAACACAAAAGCAATGAAACAAACTTCAAGAGAAGCAACACACCAGTTGTCTCCACAGTCCTTCCACAGGGATCAGAATCAAAGATTAAGCAGTTTCTCAGGGTCTCTCTGGGGATGTTTTAAGAAGGTGAGAATGAATATGGGACCTAAGATCCATCCAGGAAGCAGCTGTGGAAGACGAGCAATACTAGGCTGGAGAAGAACAAGGAGATGAAAGACCATCTTTTTGAAAAGGAAATACATCTCAAACCCAGCATTTGTAGGGACAACCAGTGAAGCCAAAAGCATTTTCTCCTTTCCATGCTCCCATTCACCACAAACCCCCTAAGATCTGCCTGCCTCATCTTGGGAAAGTTAGCTCAGGGAAAATGCAAGTAAGCAAGTGCAGATGAAGCTCCTATCCCCACATCACACAAACTCCTTCAAACAAATCTATGAGGTTTGGGTGGTTTCCAGCCCCTGCAAATCAAGAAACATGGATTAGTTTGCAAACCTTGTCATGAATGGAACTCTACAGGGCTCACACAGCTCTAATTTTAACCTGTGCCCCCATACTCTGCACAAACCCACATATCCATGAGACAGAACACCATCCATATCTCACACTGCCTATTTGTTCATTGCCAACATGTAGATAAGAGTTCAATTCACTCTGATTAAAGGATTGGACTGATCGGTGAGCCAATCCTGATTTTTGCCCAACACCACTTAATAATTTTTCACTCACTGGCCCAAGCTGATCCTGGGTTTTGTGTGGGCATATAAACTCTCTTCTCTTGTTTTCAGTGCTCCCTAGGATGGAAACATCTGCAGCACCCAGCCATCAGGTATGGATACATCCTTTATGGCATGGACCCACAGGGAAAAGGCCCATCCAAGAGGACCAGGAACACAGCAAGCAGAGTTGGAGAAATGAACCTGCTGTGTGAGGGTGCTCCCTACACAGCCACTGCCATCCCAGCAATCCCCACAGCTGATCCTGCTGGAGCAACTGGCTCTTCCCACCCTTCTGACTCCACACAGACCCCACACTCGCAGCACCCGAGGGAAACTCACAGAAAACAAAGCTGTCACAGCCATGCCCTTTCTGCTCCCGTGCCAAAATAAGAGTCCTCCCCTGCCATCCGTAGTAGAGGAAAGGATGTGAACCTGTGAGCTCCTTTCACTCGCAGTGCCAACCAAAATACTCCAGAGGTAATTTAAAAATATCTCCTCGGTGTGTGCAACAGGAGCAGGCTGTGCCTGAGCTGCTGTGCTTCTCTCCTCTCTGCAGTGGCCACCTGGGATGCAACCAGCATGTACTTCCTAAGCTCCAGGGGTGGCATTTGCAGCCTGCCACAAAGATGCCTGGGACAGCTCACAGCTGAGGCAGCTCCCTCCTGTGTTGTTCAATGGGGACAGGCAGGACACGTCCTCAGCCCTATCCTGCTGCCCAGGCACACTGTGTGGGCAGGGAGTGGAGGTGAAACAAATTCAACCGGATGGGAGAAAATGGCAGCTCAGGATTGACAGAAAGGCCACTGCTTGGAGCTGTGTGAAATCCTGAGCCCCCAAGGACAGCAGAAAATGGGAAACTCAGGCTCGGTTTCCAGAAATTCACATCCACAAAAATAAACCACAAAGTGACTCAGAGGAGCGTGTTTTCATACACAGGAACACTGTGCATTACCCTGCTGCCAGTAATGGCAGTGACAGAAAGGCACAAACACCAGGTCTGTATTCTGTGGACAATTGTGCAATGTGGAATTGTGCAATCCTGCCTGGCACAGCTCTGACCACATTACTCCTGCCCTGAAGGATCAGGTGCCCCCTTGAAAGTGCATTAAACTCCAAGTTTATTGTCAGTAATCACCCTTATTTCATACTCCCATATTGCTATTTTATCTACTTGTTCTCTTGTCTTTGTTCACATAATTATATTTTGCTTTTCTTTTTTCCCACTAACTCTTAATCCCCCTCACATGTCCCCCCAAGGTACAAGCCGTTAACATGATGTGGCCAAGCATGGTCTTAATCAGAGCAGCCAGATTTCAAAGGGGTGCTACATCTCCCTCTCTCTACAGCACCAGAAACCAGCTGACAACACCACAGCCTTTTCTTTGAACAGACCCACTGATACTTTTTGCCATGTATAAAAATCACTCAATGTGGGACAGATGTTTTTGTCTAGAGATGATACAGCCATGTACACCTGTGCACAGGCCACATTTGGAAAAGAAAACTGTTTCAGCATGGTGAGCACTGTATCCTGTGCCTTTATAGCAGCTTTCTAAAGCCAAATCCTTCCTCAGCTAATGTTTGTTCTAAGTCCAAGGAAGCAGGAAACAGCCTGTGAAGTTTGCCACAGGTCCCTAACATTTATGTGCACTGCTGTTCTTTCTCCCTACGTATGTTGTTAGTTTTGGAGAGCAGAAACTGTGGGGCAGTTTTTTCGGCTGAATCTCTTCAGGGTTCCTTGTTGGACAGTATTGGCACAAACAGTGTTTCTGGGAACAGTGGCAGAAGGAGGGAAGTTTCATCAGGGTGGGTAAAACAATCAGCCTGAAACAGTGCTACCCTCAAGCATTTTCAACAATGGGCTCGAAGGTCTGAGGATAGAGGGATGTTTCCAGAAGCTGTCATTTTGGGTTTTGTTCCTTTTCCCTGATGCCACGAATCCTCTGCAATACCTGTTCTCACACAGCCACGTCCAGTGAGTGCTGCATTAGCACATTTTTCTTGGAGAGGACAGAGGGTAGAGATGAAAAGGCCATTTTGGACCCATTCATTATAACTGTGTTTTCTAAGGCAGTACATGAAACCTGTCACTATCTCTCCTGTCACTTCCCTGCCCCTTTGCTGGTTTGGTGGGGGTTTTTTTGTTTGTTTGTTTGTTTGTTTGTTTGGTTTTTTTTCGGTTTGGTTTTTTGTTGTTGTTGTTTTTGTTTTGTTTTGTTTTGTTTTGTTTTTTCCTGGTTGCATATCATGACCAAGAGGCTGGATCATGATGCACTAAGGAAATATTAATTCCTTTGCTGTTGCATCTAAAAGTTAAGATGACGAATTTCTGTGCCATGCTACATTATACGGGGATAAAGGAACAAAAGGGTGAAGGACAGTGGCTGCATGGTGTCTTAATCAGATGCAGATCAGCCTAAGAGCATCAGACCATCAAATCCCTGCTCTGCAGCAATTGTGCACCTTTAGTCAGGCTCTGAATGGGCTGAGATAGATTCAGGGCTTTATTGAAAGATCATACAGGATGACTGCAAAATCCCATTACTTGTTGATTAAGTATTGATTGCCTCGGTATTAACAAGCCAGCTAATATGAAGTGACCTCTGAGGCCAGTGGTTGGAGGAAAAAAAAGACAATTTACTAAAACAGGCAGGCAGATGAATAAGAGGGCTAGATCTGCTCTTGGCTTTTAGCTTCGGTTAAAATGTCACACTTGATAGTGCAGATCAATGCCCACTTTATTTCCTTGCAGCCGTCTTATTACCATCATGAGGCTGCCTCCTTTGATGCTTTTTAATGACCCTCTGAACCGCGTGCTCTGCTTACCCACTGCCTTTGACTAAAAGGAAAGGAAAAGCTTTTTTTTTCCCCTTGCTGGTGATGGAGTGGCTGAGAACATGACATTGTGCCAGTATAAGTGGAGCAATGAGGTTTCTCGGGTCACCGGTGCTGCGACTCTGCTCTTTCACTTGGTTTCTAGCTTTTCTTTCTTTCTTTTCTAGATTTCAAAAAGTCTTGCTCCTTTTCATAACTTCAAAACTGGTGAGATATTAAAAGACCACCTACTGACAACTTCTGTCCAACACTCTTATTTGTGTTTTTAAGTGCAATAAGTTTAGCAGCCCTCGTTACATTAATTCTCCTGAAAAGCACCTCACCCAATTATTTTGAATCTAATTTTTTTTTTCTTGTTGCCACTTGCAAATCGAAGAATTACTTTTCATGGTGAATAAAGAGCACTGAGGAGATGCAGTTCAAGTCTCCTGAATCAAAATTGGACCACATTAAGAATCGTGGAAGATCCGAGACTTTCCTCTTCAGCATGTGCAGAGTCTTTTAATCTAAGCTTACGTATTGAGTCAAACATAAACTACACATTAAAGAGAAGACAACAATTCTATATTCAAGATGCTACAGTTATGTAAAGCATTTACATAAGCATATTTAGTTCTAATTTAAGAGATTAACCTACAAATAATTAAATGTTTTGAAGAAGTAGTCAAATGCTAGGAAGAATAGGGATGATTCAATAACTATTGAAGGGCATAAAGGCTGTTTGAAACTCCTAGATAAATTAAGGACATGAGGAAGAGAAGACAAATTAGTAAAACAGCTATTCCAACAGCAAAGATTTTCTTTTCCTTGTGGAAGCCTGTGAAGCTAATGAGCCAAAGTTGAACGGATGTTAATGGAGAAATCTCAGGCAGCCATTTGTAGGCTGAAGACCTGGGGAGGGGGAGAGCAGAAAAATGGAAAAAAAAAAAAAAAAAGGATGACTGCAAATACCACCAGGGTGGGCCTCAGTTTTACACCAATTGCAAGAACAGGGGCAACTGCTGCTTTGGAAGTAGCCAGTGGGAAGCAACGTGGTCATGGCATTGCCTGATGATACCAGCCTGACCCAAAATCACTGAAGAGCTGCCCACCAGTTCCAGCAGACTGTGGTACTGAGAACACAAAAACATCTCTTGTTTTTTTGCAGTAACAAAAGGACACAATTCATGTGCCTCATTGCTTTAAATTCTCTCTCTCCTCCCTGCCACTCTTCCTTTCTGTGGTTTTGTGGTAGAAACATGTATGAGAAAAATAATAAGCACCATCAGGAGGCTCTCTGGGGAGCATGCAGAAGTTTTGGTACTCTGCAAAGCCACGCTTACCCTCAACTGCAGAATCAGCTGCAAACGCATGTGCTGAAGAGGAAAGTCTTGGATCTGGCTTCTTATTCCCTCCTTTCCCTCCTATCGTCTTCAATGTGACACTTAAAAATCAGAATAATGCGGGTAATCCTTGGAGTGTGAGACCTTGATGGGATTACTTAGATTATTGCTGTATTACTATTATTTATATAGTGCCATAAACGTGCAGGATGCTTAGCAGAATACAAGACATTCCTCCTGCACCAAACTGCACAGAGCCCGGTGTAATGCAGATGGATAATTTCAAACACACACACACACACACACACACACACACACACAGAGGCACACCCCTCCTGGTTCCTGTACCAAAGGCTCCAGAGCTTTGGGAGATCATTCTTTTTTTTTTTTTTCAAATTACTCACAAAAAGTTCCTCTTTAAACTGTAAGCCCAGCTTGAAGGCTGTTGGCCAAATGGAGGCATGTAGGGGCTTAGATCTGGAGCAGAGCCTAACAGGCTTGTCCATAAACGTATGCCTCTCCAGCATCCTGCCTGCTGCAGCTCTAATTATAAATTACCTCTGTAGACACACAGGGGTTCTAGTGAATTAAGCAAAAAATTTAGACTGGCTGATAGGAAAACAAGTTTTTGCACAGCATTCCCAATAAGAAATTATACACTTGTTATGCATTACAGTCTGTGCTCAAAATGCTATTTCAGCATTCTGGGTATTAAAAAAGGAAGCTTATGTGGTCTTGTGGTGAAAGACTGTGAAGGATTATTTAAAGTAAACTGTAGGGAAATATAAAACAAACCCAGTTAATTTATCACAACAGCGAAGATGCATAAATAAGATGTTTATGAACAACAAGGACAGTTTACCTATTATTCCAAAGAATTCATGTTTTCAGGAGCAAAATATTTTTTTAAAGAAAAACGATGCCAGTTTTTCTAAGGTCAACAGTATAAAAGTCTGTATGGAAAGCAGCCTGAAAATCTTAGTTCAATGTACTTTTCACTATTTCTAATTATAATCAAGATCTCTTGGGCTGAGTGACAGGACAGCACAGCTTTTGAAAACACCTGCATTAGATCAAAGACAGAAACTGGTGCCCAGAGAGCTTTGGGAAGATGCAGTGGAAACACATCAGAACAAGAACCTCAGAAACAAGAATCAGCAACATTCACTGTCTCTAACAGAGTTTGTGCAGCTCAGGGCAGATGAAGTCCTGGCTAATTGCACATAATCTGTATGGATCTTTAAAACAATTTTAACAAGTGATGAACTCATACACCCTGTGCTCTAGGCTACACTTCCTCAATGGCAAAATCACAAATGATGTCAAACCCAATAATCAGGGCCTCGATACCAGCTTGATAATACATCACTTGGCTGAGTCATGGGTCAGCCAGAAGTGCAAATCCTGAGAGCCCTTAAAGAAGTTTGAACCAATACAGAACTGTGGACACCAACCTACATTTTTATGAGCACACTTTATATCAGAAGTGCCCAATTCCATCTCTGGCTTATTTGGATTTATGCCAAATTGGTGCTGTTCCTGGTTTCCGAATGGTGTCTGCAGTCTGATATTCTTCCTTCCACGTCAGCTGTCCCAGAGGTCACCCCTCTGTCCAGCAGGTGTGGCCCTGGTCAAGGTGAGCTGTGCATTCACCCCATGTGAGCATTTGCTGAACCCAGGACTAAAGATGAGCTATAATAAACTCCTGAGGGTCAGTGGGCAGCACCCTGGCCTTCTTCAGACAAAGGTTATGTGCAGCACATCAAGGCTGTTCTCTTACCTGCCTGCCATCCAACTCCCTGCCTTTAAACCAATTTAATTTAATAACACAAGATGTGCTCCTGCCTTAAGAACTTAGACTTGTTCACAATCTATGAGTTCTGCAGGGTGAGACTTTTATATTGCATTTGTAATATTTAACAGCACAGCACCCTGAGCTTTTTAGAGTCCACACATATTTTGCCCCATCCCTGGAAGTGTCCAAGGCCAGGTTAGACAGGGCTTGGAGCAACCTGGGATAGTGGAAGGCATCCCTACCTAGGCAGGAGGTGGAACTGGGTAAATTTAAGGTCCCTTCCAACCAAGGCTGTTCTATGATGATATCACAAGTAAAAAAGCACGAGATAGGAAGCAGAAGATTTGTCTTTAAAGCTTTATGGCTCAAAGTCAGCAGGCCATTGAAACAAATTGGGGCACCTGATTGCCCTCAAGTTGCTGTCTCAGGCCACATTCACAGTCACACAAATACCACTGTGTTGGTTTGCCATCTCTTTCTAACTGAAAACCTGCTTTCTTAACCACACAGCCTGGGGAGTGACTGGATTTAACTGAAGGGGGCATTCAGAAACAGGAAAGCTCTGTCTGGAGAAATGCTCTGCACACCAAACTGCTCCCAAGCCAGCCCAAATCCACCCTGGAACAGCTCTGTTCCTTCCTAATGGAAACGTGAGCTTCCATCCACGTCCCTCCACCGAGCGGCAACATCCTCTTTGGGTGGTGACAGTTTTTGTACCTCAGGTAGCACCTCCTGGCTGGGTGTGTGCAGACATTCCCACCCACAGCAGCTGGCCAGCAAAGAGAGAGAGAATAGAGAGATCACATTTCAGTACAGTGGCTGCTTCCTCAGGAATGCCAATTGTAATTTTAAAAACGGTGACAAGTGCTTCTTAGCCTGTGAACTTTCCTATTGCTGGGCTGAGTGAAATGGGGGCAGTTTTCCTTTAAATTTTGCCAGTAATGATATGGTACACAAAGTGACAGACTACAGGGTTTGGGTAGAATGCTAACATTGTTCTTTTTCCTTTTTAAAGGTTATGTGCATGAAAACCTCTCTAGTTAAATCTATCCATTTAAAAATCACCATTAGGTCACAGAAAGCAGCCTCAACATGCTAAGAGTCTTCAGTGGAAAACACATGCTAGGGTCCAGCTCATACAGAGCTGCTGGAGGCGGTGATGTGTGGCAAGGTGTGCTCCAGTTCTGCTACAAAATCCTGGATTTGCTTCTCATACCTGTTTTTAGCCTCTCAGATGTGACCAGATTTCAGTACCTATCCATTTTTAATTAGAAAGGAAACAAGCAGGTGTTGATGTGTGGAATAGAACTGCAACAATTCCAACTGCATTTGTCTAATGGGGATGATGACATGTTTCAACAAGGTATGCACTGAGGTATGATGAAAATAGGACTGAAATCCCCTCGTGATTTGGGATCCTTGGAAGTATAAATTTAAGTTGCACTTTAATTTGTTACAGCACGCTGTTGAAAAGTAACAGCATTCAGAGATTACTGAGCAGACGCTAATGTGGTTCAAACAGACAATATTAGTAATCTTGATATTACTTAATAACACGTGTTTTCCCTTCAAAGACTGACTGCAGAGCAAGAAGCACACAGAAACACTGACAGGGAATTCCCTTGCAATGCAGATGGCAGGTCCACCCCTAGTGCAGAGGGCAGGGAGCTCTCCCAGGGAGTATCAGCTCCATGAGTCACACTGGATACTCTGACACTGGCACTGATTAAGAAATAATTTGGTTTTTACTCCTGTGCAAAACATTTTAGCAACAGTAGCTGTTTACAGAAGAAATGTGTGAAAAAACCCATTATTACTTAAGGAAGTTGCAAGTGCTCTGTCACCAGTGGAAAACAGATCACATTTGACCAATCACCGTGTTCTCAGTCTCCAACTTCGGTACAATACTTCTTCTCATGAGATAAGAGTTGAGTTAGAAGGACATCCTCTAATCTAAGGAGTTAAAAAACCCCAAAGCATTCATTGGATCCTTGGGAACAGAAATTCCATGCTGGAACAACTGCTTTGCATTTTCAAATGAAATAATATTAAATACTGTGGTGTAGCATTGCTGGGTAAGCTGGTACTGATTTTATTTATGCTAAGCAGTCATTTACTTTGGAAGTAGCCAAATTTTTTCCAAGAGCTCTGCTGATGTGTGGATGTCCCATAATAAAAAGCACATTTTCTAGTCAGGATCAAAATTCATAACACTTTATACTCAATAGTTTTTAATTAAGTGCCACATTAATGCTGCTTGCATTACTTTCTCATCATGGACCCAACTTCCAAATGAGCTCACACACACATTTTCAAGTGCTCAGTATTCTCTAGGTTTTAGAAAATGCTCAGCTCCCATCTCAGTACCTAAAAAAAGCATGAGTGTTTCAGAGCTGAGCTCTGCTAATAAACCTGTCCTATACATCTGAAATAACAACAAGCACACACATCACTCTGTAAATTCCAAACATCTTTTAACACAGCCTCCTGGGAGGTGGTGTACTGGGATGACTGTGCTTTCCACCACTACAATATTTGAAAAGCTCAACTATTTCCTTGGACTTGTAGGCTTCCAAAAACAATCTTGTAAAAAAAAAAACCAAACCAAACCTCCTCGGCTTCTATTGCTGATTACTACAATTTTAGAAGAAATACATCCCACAGAAAACAATTAACATCGGAAGATTCCTCTGCCTGCCCAGATGTCTTAATCTGGAAATGAATTATAAATTAAACTTATCACATACATGCAAAAAATACACATGTAGCTGCCCACCAACTTGAGATAATGCAAACATGAAGAGAAAGACTTCTGTAAAGATGACTGCATGAAAAGTAAAAGGATTAGCTTCAAATGATTATCCCTGGAATCTGACAAACCATACACACACCTTACTTTAGATCAAATTTGCCCTGCCAATCAGGCTGTTAAATTACATAACAATTTGATGCCTCTTAATAAAAGACGGCATCCCAAGCATTAGCTTCCATTGTGGCAGTCACAAGAAATTGCTGTCTATTTCCTGCCTACAGTATTTTTTTTTTTTTCCTTAATTTTACATTTTTTCTCAGAGATATATTACTTCTCTTTCTCTTCCTTTTTTTTTTTTTTTTTGTGAAACACTCCATATTCCCTATGCGGTGTTACTCATTTTGTTGTGAGCACACACGCAGAGAAAAAGAAATAAATAATTCTTTTCAGCTCGTTCAGGGATCCAGATGAACATAATCTGTGTTGTGTTCACTTTGTTATACTTTATGCAAGAGGTGACACAAAACCAGCAGAGCCAACGCAGAATCTTGAGATACATATGCTGCCTTTCTGCCTTACGCACACTCCCAAATACATGACACTTGTTAAGTGGCAGCCACGTACCACGAGCATCTCATACATTTTATCTTCGTGTGTTTATGCTGATTATGAAATACAAGATGTTAAAGAGTTTCGTGAGCAAGGCAGAGGGAAATGGCTTTACTTTGATTTTGCATGGTGAAAATGAACATGAGCCAACACTCCACGAAGAGCAGCATTCCTGTGGCACGAACAAAGGGAGCTGCCAGGCTGGAGAGATGGACAGCAGCACGTAGTTCTCTTGCCTGCTGGGTCCTGTGGGGGCAGAGCACAGACCCCACTGCAGTATTGCTGTGCTGTCTTTCCTTGCACCACCCGAGACTACAATAATCTGGGCAGTTGGGGCTATCAGTTTATATGTTAAAAATGATGATGCGTCCACTTACCTGTTCTCCTTAATGGCTTTTGGCAGTTATGAAGATTTCTGCTTTTTTTCCTGCCTGCTCCAAGACACAGTGAGTAGGTAGAGAACTCACTGTGCCTGGAGGCTGCTCACTCACTCCAGTGTGCCTGGAGGCTGCTGGTCATCAATTTGAGAGACCACATGTGAGGGGCAGGTCAGCCTGAGTGCCAGATAGGCTGCTCATGGACAGTGTACCCACAGCCAGGGAATGTTGTTAATGGACAGCTCAGGATGCCAGAACCCCTTCATGGCAGGCTACTCAAAGGGAAAACATTCCTCACTGGCTTCTGCCTCTGCACGTGACTCATTTTTGGTTCCTAGCACCATTAAATATATTGGAGAGTGGAAAAAGGCATTCCAGCCTGCACCCTCACATGGTCAGAGCAGAGCAACCTCAACTTCCACCAAACTATCTACAAATCTAGGTTTACACTTGCCTAGACTATTCTTGTGTGTGTGTGTCTGTGGCCTTGATTCTCCTCCTTTCTTCATGTTAAGGAACTTCCAGTGAGAAAACAACCTTCCACTTTGACCTCTGCCGGTTTCCCCCTCCTAAACCTGCTGCTGCCCTAGGAACAGTCCCCACATGGCACATTTATGTAGGGAAGGTCTGCCTCCTTGAGTATGTTCTCCAGTGCACCCAGTGTGGCACCAGAATGAACGTGGAGGGTCTGCAGACATCTGAGAGAATCACAGAATATCCTGAGCTGGGAGGGACCCACAAGGATCATATAGTCCAGCTCTCAAATAAATAGCCCAGACTGGGACTGAACGTGCAACCTCGGCATTATGAGAACTTGCTCTAACCAACTGAGCTAATCAGAAAAAAGAAACATCAAAACCAGAGACTCCCTCCCTCTGATTCCCAGTAGAAGGAGTGGATTTCATTACCTGGTCAAACCCCTGGAGCTCCAGTACCACCAGGTATACAGGGAATATGCCCCAAAGGACAAGAGGCCCACACTGCCTTGGGTGAGTATTGATTTTTACAGATCCTCATTCTGCACTGAGCTTGTGTCTGACTCTAATGCCAGATCTCTCTGGTTTACATGCTTGGCAGTCAAAATTCTCTGGATTGAATCGACTGAATGCATGTTCAACAGTAACACACCTAAACACACCTAAACCAAATGCATTTCACTTACAGTCTTCCAAACAAAGTGCATACCAGGGAACACAGTCTCATCACACGGGACATTGCGAGGTATTACACTGTTCAACCTAACCTTACTCCACAATTGTGCAGAAAACAATAGAAAGATCTTGTCTTGTTATCCTTGAAGCTGGTGGGATTGTTCAATTCCTTCTGAGGGTCACGTGCACAGCTGGAGCCCTATAAGATTGGGTCTGAGATTTTGCCATTAGCAAAATACTTGTACAATAGCAGGTGATGGGATCCTCACCCTTTTTGAGCGATCCAAACAGTGTATTAAGACCAAGCAAAACCACTAAATCCTCACTATCAACATTTCCTTCCACAGACCTGGAGACTCCAGTGCCCAGGAGTATGATGTTGAAGGGGGAAATGTGCAAATATGAGCCACCTGCAGGCTCTGAGAGGTTCAGATTTATGAGGAGGGAAGTTTTCTGTATGGGTGACTCCAATTTCTGCTGCTTTACAATAATCAGGCCCATCTCCTTAGTTTAATCATCAATCTAAATGCATAATCTTGGGAAAAGGAAGGATCTTTCCTTGCCTGAGCTGTGTCTCCCAGAGCAAGGTTCAGCTGGACTCAACTCTGTCAGCATGCAACAACCTGGTTAGAGTTCCAGTCCTCAGCCTCCCTCCAGGTTCCTTGGCCATTTCTCTTTCCTTGTCCAACTTCATATTGGCAGAAGACAGTAAGGGTTGGAGGAGACTGTTTTGGGAAGGAGAAGATAAATCGCCTAAAAAGAAGATGAGATTTTCTATTTGCCCTGAGGTAGAAGGAGGGCAGGGGGGGGTTGAAATAACAGGAAAAAGACAAGTATAGCTGGAGGAGAAAAATGAGATTCTGCCTGGTGTTTCATTAAACAAAAGAAAACAAACAAAAAAAAAAGCAATTGGTTTGAAAAAAAAAAAGGAGAACAATTTAATTTTGTAGGCAAAAGGCTCCTGGCTTCACTTCCTAGTGGAACAATTTGGTTTTATGAGAGGAGACTTTCCAAGCCAACCGTGACTGTACATATGGCACAGCTTGATACCTGCTCTCTGTATCCTGATGGCTCAGCTACTGAATTTGTCACATTCTTTTGCTACTCTGACTTTTTCAAGAACTGCTGTAGTGCTTCCTGCTCTTAGGAGTTATTTACAGCAAATTTATGAGTCTGCAGAACTATCTGCCAAAAAGTAAAAGGGAAAAAAAAAATCAAGTAAGCTATTAACTTCAAATTATTTCTCAAGCTCCTCTTGCCAACTCTTCCAGATGCAGACCGAAATTTTACCACACCAAAACATATTGTCCAGGAGTGCCCTTTCAAATGCCTGTGAATCCTACAAGATCAATCTGAGGTGCAGGAGCATGGAAAAACACCGTGGTAAAATGGGACAGCAGCAGCTGCACTTAGGACGAAGATCTACCTGTAACATCCCAATGAAGCAACCTCCTCAACACCTCCAGCTACCACCAGTTTCCCATTGGGATGCTGTGCATTAGCACTAGAAAATCTACCAGGGTGGAGAGTACATCCAGATGCACTCTCAGCACTCATTTCAGCCGTCCACAGGTTTTTTCCTAGGGTTCTTCCTTCCACAGGCCCTGTCCCTGCACGTCGTGGCACACAGCTGTGTTTATCTGCAGTTCTTCCCACCCCAGCAGACCCTGGTGAGCCATCATCCAGCCAGCATCATCCAGCCAGCATTTGAGTGCCTTTGTGCACTTACCCTACAAGAATACCCCAGACAATATATTTTTCTTGTCTTCCTGCATGATGAACAGCCACACTAGAAAGGACTTCTGCTGGGATGAGCCAGTTAAACCTTTTTTTTATTATTATTTTACATTTACAGTGTCCACAGGATTGGAATAAACTGTAAATTAGGTGTTACAGCACTGTAGTTTGGGTAGATGTGATGTTTTAGAAATGTAGCTTTAGTTTGTTATAACATAATAGCAGCTTTGCTTTGTTGTGACAATGGCAATAAATAAAGTTCCCACAATGCATAATGCTGTAACCAACCAAAACTAGTCTAACAAACAACAAATCAAGGGGAGCAATACCCACCCAGCACTTTATGTACAGAAATATTGATGATCTCTGCTTAAACTTCCCAGGTTAGAAAGTATCCATTTTTCAAGAGATCAGATGATGGTGATCTCCCTCTGCTCCCTGAGGTGAATGCCAAAACAGGGTTCTTGCCACTTTCATGCACTGATAATAATGCAAACTAGAGATATTTTCTTTTTCTAAGTAAGTAAAGATTTCTGGCAGCTCCAACAGCCTTGTTACTATTGCACGTTAGTCACAGTTTATTCACATCAGAAGACCAGTGGAAGGTTGAGACAGGCAGGGAACTAAAGATGGATCTCTTCTATAGTTATAAAAGGATTTCCATTTGTTAACAGCTCTGCATATGAAGTATGCAATGACATTTTCCTACTGTGCTATTTTCATGCCTCCTGAGATGCCAGGTTATAATGCAAAACATCTGAATCATTAAATTTATACAGTTATTTAATAACCCATGTAAAATACATGGCAATGTTGCTTCTTTTAAAACACATGCACCTCATAAGAAAACAATTTCCTGCACTATGTGGTGTAGTCAGATTTCAGTATTTTCTGTCGGGCAGAAAGGGTTCAAACTTCCATCTTCTGTGCACCCAGGAGCCATGACGCTCAATATCACCAAGCTGCTGCTGGCAGACCCTTTTGGAGGAAATCTACTACCCTTTAGAGATGATTAGTCCAAAATAGAATATGTATTATATATAAACATGTAGTGATACAAATATACAGCCAAAATAATCATAGCTATCAGGTAGTAATAGTGCAAAGGTGAAACACAAGCCTTGTCTAACAAAACATTAAACACATCCTTCACCTTAACCACGAGTGATTTTTCATAGCCATAGCAGAACAGGTCCCCATGAACTTCTTAAGCCTCACTTGGGGTCTAAAATGGAATTTGGCTTCCTAGGAATTGGATAAAATTCTGGGTTTGATAGTTCCTTCCTCGCTCCCATACTTGGAGATAAGTTCACTCAGTTTCAGGATAGATGCTCCTTTAATGAGAGTGTTCGAAAGACCCCATGACAGAAAACTGCTAATATGGAACATAATGAGAGGAAAATATTGCTGGCCAGGATTCAGCAGAGAGAGAGTCAATCCTGTTTATAGACTTGCTGGAGTTTTTTGGTTGGTTAAAAGGCTGACAGACTGCATTACAGCTAACATTCCCATATTGATTATACCATTTCTGAGGCTGCCCTCATTGTGACAGGAACAACATAATTAGTTTTTTCCTTGTTAAATATTTGCAAATCATTTGTACTTTTATGGGTAACGTAACCTGGCTGAGAGCTTCCAATAATCTTCCTGGAACTTGTTTAAATGTGGGAAAAAGCTGTAGGGCCTGGTTTGTGCCGTCCCCTGAGGGTGGAGCAGCAGGAGGGAGGAACCTCTCCAGGTTCTGCAGGCAGCAGACGGTCAGTGACAAGTTTGTGAGAGCTGCCAGTGATGAGCCTCAGCAAGGGTGATGGATTTATGATGTAAACCAGGGCCCCAATTCAGCAGGCACTTAAGCACGTTTGTCTCACTGACTTCGTGGAATCAAGTGAGTGTTTAAATGCTTTCCTGATCACTGGAAAACTGTACAAGGGAACAAAAAGGGGAAGGGGAAAAGGATAACATAATGAAATCATAGCTTTTAGGATGGAATGGTGGAAGCTGGTTTAGAGTTATTCTAGTGAAGATAAATTGTAGGGAATCTAAATACGAAAAATGAGAATTTCACAGTACAACTAAAGAGACTGGGTTATATGAAAGTATTGTTTGAGAAACCTTTTCATCTCTTTTGTTGAGTAAGCAAATTGAATTATAATCACAGCAAATAAAGGCAGAAGACTTACACATGATATTTCCTTGCTTTTTAAGATTCCTGCTCCCTTTGCATTGTATAGACATTATGATAAGAGCTTAGGTTCTTCGATGCACCATTATTAGCATTAATCAGATTGAAATGATGATGCAAATTGGATGAATCCCAAAAAAGGCTGAGCTCCTTTCAGGTAACTTTTCAGGATTGAGTGAGTTCTGAACTTTCTTACTGTGGCAGGGTCAGAAACACCACATTACCTGAGTAGTCCTGTCCCTAAAGCAGGAGGTGCTGAAGCATGTGAACATACAGTGAGAAAAAAACCCTCCCAAACTGCAAAAAGGATGAATTTAGCAGAGGTTTACCTGATGGTAAATTCTCACTACCCCCAGAATAACTCCTCTCTCCAGAGTATCCATGGGAAAAAAATCTTCCAGTCCACAAAGAACACCCTGATGTTGTTATTCCATACTTTCTTTTCCCTTTGTTTTTCCTTTTACACACTTCTATTTCTCATCCCTTTTTTTTTTTTTTTTTTAATTTCTATGAAAGACCATATAAACAAACCTGTAACATCAAGAGCAGTTTTCTGATGAATCTGAAGCAGATATAAGAACCTGTGGAATTCTACAGTGGCCAGGATCCAAAATTAATTCTGGATCAGTTTTACTTTGGCAATTATTTCTGTGATTGGCAACATGAGTGTTTTAAATCAAAGCTTGAATTTGGGGTTCAAAATCCAATTTTAGGAAAATCCCAAATGCAAACAGGCAATGGCTCCTGCCTTGGGGTAAAAAAAAATCAAAGCAAAATCTCACATCCAAAAACCCTCAAAGCTCCAGAATAACAGATTAACACCAAAAAAACAGACCAAGCTGCTGCTAAAGTCTTTAATGGCTGTCACCCGTGTCCAATCCCACCTGCTCAAGCACCATTAAGCACCACTTGCTCCAGCAATCTCCAGAAGTGGGCTTTCCAAACACTCTCTGCCCTGCTCCACACAGGACAATATTTAGATACTTGTTTCCATCAGAAAACAAAGGATACACATATAGTTTTCACAACTGAAAAGATAATCACATTGCCAATGGTATAGATTTGTGCATGGTTTTCCTCCAATATTGACCTGATGTTCAGTGCAGGAAGTGATTGATACAGTTTGGAAGAATCAAAATAATTTTTTCCTATTTCCACCATTTATTCTATAGGAGATACTGGAGCCTGTTCAATAAGAGTAATAAGCATAAACTGTGGCACTTACAATACTATTCACTAGATTAATATAGAGCAATATTTATTTTAAATGCCACTTAGAAATAAATGGCTGAATCTCTTTCAAACTCAATGTATTTAGACTGAATCAATCCAAACCTTGAAATCAAATTCAGAGACTAAAATCGATATTCTCCCTGCTAATTTAGTTTGCACACACCCTCCTTGCAAAGCACTTCAAAAGAACAAGAAAGTAAAGCCACATCTCTGGGATGCCCAATCCCTTTTTGAAAGGATTTTCTTTCCTTTATAAACCATTTCTCCAGACTTGTGGTGCAGACAATTCTCTCAGAAATATTTTTCAGATTTATTCTCTTTAGGTGATTTGACATCTGTACTGTTTGGTACTGACTAAATTTCCAAGTCTTGGGAGACAATATCTTGATGATGAATAGCAGTTGCAATTCATCAAAACCCTAATGAATTCTGATGGAATTCTTGGGGACTGGTTTTCTGTCCTCTCTGTGGAGGCACTGCACAACACACCCTATGTATTTAAGCCACATTAAAAGACTAAATGTATTTAATCAGTATTGCTCAAAAGAAACCTGAAGAGCCACATGCTAAAGCCCAACAAAACCACCCTCAGTGCTATCACCAAACCAATGATCCTACAAGCACAGCAGAGGGAGACTGACTCCATGTATCAAGGCATAACCAAAAGGGATGGAGAGATGAGGAGCTGAGTGCGAACAAGGAGTCAGGAAAAAGTACAAGAGAACGATGATCTACAAACACAGAAGGGCTCACTGTGGAATAAGGTGTGAAGGATGGAGGCATAGAAGGCTTTATTGAGTGTTCCAAGAAAAGTATTGGTTCAGGTACCTTGTCACATACAAAATAACTTGAATATCTTTAGATATTTTGGAACGAAAATGGAAAAACTAGGCACTGTACCAGCTGCTTCTTGGTTCAAAAACAACGATCAGGTTTTATTTAGATTCTCAGTCTACTTAAGCTGGTTCTCGGGGGAGTTGGGGACTTGAGCTCCGTGATTTGGGAAAACTTATGGGGAAAGAAAGAATAAAAAGGTAGTTCATAGAAGCCAGATGGGGAGGCCAAGAATCTGGCAAATATCCCTTTCCCACATTTCTTCTAGAACTCAAAATAAATCTGAATCTCTCTGACATTTGAAAAGAAGTCTGGCTATTTCTTCCCACATTATGTTTTCTTTTTGCTCGCTTTTGCACAAGGTCTTACGGGAAGCAGAGCCTGGTGCCAAAGTAATGCAAGGAAGCAAGCTGTGCTGATAATCTCAGACTGGCCCCCTTTTCTCAGGAGATGTCCAGCCCAATTCCATGCACATAGGCAAGGCTCACTGGTGTGCTCTGGCAATGTGAGGCACCACAAACCTCTCTGAGCTGGGCAGCACAAGGGGATTTGCAGCTGCTTTGTATCACCAGAGTGAGGCAAAGCTGCCAGAGCCAACCAGGGAATCTGGCTCCTGCAGTTTGGAGAGACTTGGCATCAGTTTGTGAACTTTCCAAATCAGGCCTCCAAATTTTCTGAGATTCACTTATTGCTGTGAAACAACCCAAATCTCTGTGAAAGACATTTACCATAGGACACAGGACTGTGCCCAACTTCAGAAGCCATAGGAAATTTGATCCCATGGTGGTTTCACTCTACCAAAGCACCTTGCCTTAAAAGAAGTTGTTCAAAGTGCCAATGTATTTTGGGCCATGCAAGCGTGACAAATAAACATAAGTAGTAACTTCTGGTACATAACAGACAGATTTTTCCTGTGTCTGGGAGAACTAACAAAATTCAGGGCATTTCACTACGAGTGAATCTCTAATGAGGGGGTAGTAAAAATGTGTGCCTCACTGACTATCAGGGGATATCAAATTCGTTCACTTCTGACTCAGTAATTACCCACCAAAAATGTAGATCAAGTGGTCATCACCCAAATTAGTACCTGCCAAAGATTACTTTTGGAATGGCTGTCAGCTAAGAAACAGGAAATGAGCTGCAAAATATTATTAAAACTCGAAAATAACAGCTTTAAGGTACGAGCCACCACTCAAGCACACAATGGAGCAAGGGTAGAAAGCAGAGCCCACGCGGGGAAGGGAGCAGGGAGAGGGGCTGATGGCCGGGGACTCGGAACAACTGCAGCGGTAAAAACTGACACATGCTCACCCGGCATGATAATCTTGGAATTCCTGCTGAGAAAACCAAAACTAAAGAGCCGGTCCTCCCTAGGACTTGGGATAGAGGAATTCCAGCCACTGCTCTGTCTGCCACGAGCCTTTTCAGAGAGCAGCCAAAGCCTCCCCCTGCACCAATTCCCCATCCGTGAACTGAAGGTGTCTCTGTTTGGCAGAAGAGCTGTAAGAGAATTAATTTCAATAACTGGAACAAAGTACAGCCCATTGAAGTTATGGTAAGTGCTGTATAATGACAAAACCAAACCCAGGCCATTAACACCCTGTGAGAAGAACAAAGCAGGGCCTGACCATTTTCCATGTTCCAGCAATATTCAGATCTGAGCCTGAGGTAGTGATGATGATGATGATAGTAATCACTGTATGATGCACCTTGCAGCACCAAACTCTTTGCAATTAGCTGCAGGCAGCACCATGGGCTTGTTACCTTCTTCTTGTGAAAGGTGGTGACCAAGTGGTGGAAAGGGAACTCAATAACAGTTCTGAGAGCAGGACTGGCTTTTCCTTTTGCTCCTGGAACCTCAGTGCAAACCATCAGTCTTAACTGCAAGGAAACTCATGCTATATATCCACTTATCCTGGCTGGCCGGCAGCTCTGTTTTGAAAGCTTTAAATTGGGGAAGGCGAGGGAAAAAAGTCTCTTTTCAGTGAGCTGAATAAATCCATCTCTCTTTCCTCTCTTTTTATTTTGGGGGGGAATATGAATAAGGCTGCCAAACCTGCCAGTACCTGCACCTCTATTTCCTAATCCCACCCACTCCTCTGCACCACAGCTGACACGTTTGCAGCCTTAACAGACCTGTGAACACTGTTAGAGCTCCAGTGCTGGGTATCACTGGACATCTGAGGTCAGAGTTAGGCGTATGTTCCCACACCCTGTGGGAGGGCTCTCAGCAGAACACTTGGAAATAGCAAGGCTTTGAAAATAAATCTGTATGTTAAACAAAGACAGCCAAAGACGGAAACAAGAGGGTAGAAATAAATTGTTGATTGCTAGCTTGCTAAAAGGCTCACCATGAAGTGCTTCAGCAGTCAGTATTAGGACTGGGGATGTTTAATATATTCATTAGTGTTCTGGAAAAGAGAGGGGAAGGTGACAAAATTTGCACAGGGCGCAAAAATATTTAGGTTACTCGTGATTACAAAAGATTATAAAAGCTAGACAGATGCGCAGCATGAAGACAGATGAAATCCACTGTTCATAAATGCAAGGTAATGCATATTTGAATGAATAATTTTCAAAACTCATGGACAAGGATAGGTTGTAAATTAACCAACCACTTGGGAAAAAGAGAGGGAGGAGAAAACATGTGCCACTCTGGACAACTCAACAAGAAAGCTGAAGAATTGGGAGCAGCAATCAAAAAAAGTAAATATGTTGTTGTGCTGCATAAAGAACGGGATAGGAATTAACACTAAATTACCACATCACTGAATAACTGGACAGCATATCTGAGATGCTGTACCAAACTGCAATCAACTCACTCAGAAAAACCATAAAGCTGAAATAGGAAGGCGCAACAAAAATGATTAGTGGCAGAAGAAAGGACTGTGAAGATTGAGACTGCTTAGTTTATTGAAGACAAATAAAAAAGGGACATGAGAGAGTTAATAAAAGTTACAGAGAAGATCAATTGACTGGTCCTAGAGGCCTCTCCTCCTAACGCAACAATGCTGAAAAACAACATCTTTAAAAACCAATAAGGGAAATATTATTTTACGCAGTTCATAATTAACCTATGGAACTGATTGCCACAAGATATCCTTCTGGCTCAGGACTTAATATGATATAAAATAGTTTAATTTAGATGCTTATGTGAATAATGAGGACATCCCAGCTAGGATTAAGATAAATATCTTAGAAAGGCTGAAACCCCTAATGCTTTGTGACAGAAATGAACCATGGGCTGATGAAGGTTGGAGAGAAACATCTTCTTTGGGCAATAAAAAATGTCTGTGTCTTCCCTTAAGCAGTTTGGTACTGAGCATTCTCAAAAGCTGCATTTGGGGCTGGATAGACAGACAGTCCAGTCTCATCAGGCACATCTAAAGCAACATCCCTTTGTGTTGATCTGATGCTGGTACCTCCACTGTCCTCACTGAGGCCAGGATTTCAGACTTGGATTTTGGGAACAGTGCTGTTTGCCGTGGTGACAAGGGGAGGAGAATTTTGGATACAACACTGAGAGACTTAAATAGTTTATTAAAGTTTCTTAAATACACTGAGAGCAAAATAATACCAAATGTAGTGCACACTTGAGAGTGGGGGAAATGGTGTTTTCTACTTTATGCCACCAAACCTGTCCAGGTTTTCTAATTAGTTTACCATGCTCATTTTGTTTTGTACATGAGAGCATCCTGTTAACACAAAAGTAAAAATAAAGCTCTATAATCAGCTACAGTGTGAGAATCCCGGCAGATTTCAGTGCATCTATCCCAACCTCTGTGAGCAAAAAGGGGGGGGGAAAGTTTAAAAATTAGAAAAGAAAAAAGCTATTGCCACCTAAATCCCTCTGAATGGAACCTGATCTCTTGGGTACATTTGCAGAATGAGATCTGGAGCTTTGTAGCAGCTTTCTGTAGAAATTACTTTGCTCAAAATATGGCCCACCCAAGTACAAACAGGTTTGTTTTTTTTACCTTTACAGCTACTAGTTAAGGCAATGTCTACGGTACAGACCTAAATCTGAATCAATGATTAATATGTAAACAGAATTTGACTTTCTCTTCTTTTGTGTTTATCGCCAAGATACAGTCTGGCACAACAGTTTTGTTTGATAGACAGCCCTGGCCTATGCTTGTCAACTAGCCAATATAAAATAACATTATTACTGTATAATCTTGAATTAGGGTGTAAAATTTTTCAATTGTATGACACACATGATGAGAAGATTTTAGAGTTCTCACATGTTTACATAATTAGCACTGCATATTTGTTAAATTAAGGTATCACTATCACCTTTATTACCATATCCCTCCTCCTCCACTGCAGTGTCTGTGTCTTGTGTAACCTGACATGTCTTAACTTTTCAAAGGCAACAGAAAAAGGAGCCTGCATCTCTGTGAGGATTCTCCTGCTTCTGTGCAATTCTAATAAAAGGTATCAGAATACCCACCCTTTCTCACAGCGCTTCAAAAAAGTAGCTGCTGAGGTGCAACTCAAGTAAGGAAAAGAAAGCACAAGAGGGAAATGGCCTCAAAGACCTGACTTAAGGTGTATTTAATCCTTCCACTACTGGTTTAAAAGTATTAAGTAGCCATAGGCTATCCCTGGGTAGAAAGACGGTTCAGTGACATCCCTTTTGTAAATATGTAGCTGCTCAGCCTCCTCCTAAACTCCACATTGAAGTCTGCTGCTTTTTCAGATTAATTCAGTTTGAATACTGCTGACTGTCTGTCACTACAGTCATATGTCAGTGGTAGCAGCTCAGAAAGCCTAACCCCTTTCTCTAATGTCATTGCACACAATTCACTTTTAAATGTGGTGTAATAGTTTAGGAATACCAGTAAAACAGTGGAGGGAAAGGCATTTTCAGTTTAAGGGCTGTGTAAGGCAGTATTAATATTATATTACAACACTGTATTAGATGAGCCAAGCATGCTTCCTTGAGAGGGGCACATATGGTACAGGTGAGACTTGCAAAAATATTGTTCCAATAATTANAACCACAGCCACAAAACCAGGCTTGGCTCTGTTTATCCCACCAGGTTTGGCTCAGGATACTCTGACGCCGGCCGTGAGCCACAGAAAAGGTCCCACGGGTTTGGCTGTGGGGCTCTGACCAGGACCTGCTTCTGCAGAGACACCCTTGGCTCTCAATTCACTCTCTAAAAATATTTGAGACAGACACAAAATGAAATCTGGATGTGTTCTTCCCCCAGTTGTGCTCACCATATCCCCCCTTCAGCTTCACTCATGCCAAGGAGGTGGCGAAATAAATGGCAGAATGAGGTCCTGCCAGACAGGCCTACTGCCCTCACAAAACAGGCTGGCTCTGTTCAAAACAAACACGCAGCACGAGCAGTAACCCCACCAAAGAACTTCTTAAATGTGGGCTGATCTTTCCCAAAACTTCAGCTTTCTGGCTTTCTGATTTAATTCCAAGTGCAATAATAAACACACTCCTCTGTTTACAGCTCCATAAATAGTGCCTTGAGTTTTCTGAAACAATGCAACTCTGGGCTGTCTCTGTGATCGTTTATTTTATATAATCCTTAAGTTGCCATTTATTTACATTTCTGGAAACAGCTACCCCATGAAACAAATGGCCTGTTTTGTTAAGTCATGGTCAAGGATGTTTCCTTCAACTTATCACATCTAGAAATGCCACAGACAGAAATGCTTTCAGGCTATTTGCTAAGAAAACCAACATAAGCTCCTTATCAGAAAATATTACATTTCCCTGAAAGGTGAACTGTTCTGTCAGTTTTTCAGGCCATGTGAAATTCCTTCTCTGCTCTGACAGGTCACTGAACAGAAGTTGATGGCACACAGTGGTCGCCCAAGACGCCAGGCAGAGCCTTCAGCCACACATGGCTGCAGGTAGTGGCACAGATGCAGGAAGCCTTTCCCTGACACATCCAGCCCGGGGGACATATTCCGGGCTGAGGCTTTTGTGGTTTGCTTGGGGTTGGTTCAGGACTTTCTCCTTCCCTTTCACTCTTCTTAGGATGCCTCCAGAAGCAAAGCAGATGCAGTGCCGCGTGTGCCAGCCTCTTCTGCTCACATCCCAGAAGTGGCAGCTAGAGCCCACTCCTTCAAGGCCGCATGAATCCCCATCTCTTCAAATTCACAACAAGAAACCAGAAAAGGAGCCTCATCTCTGCTTCTGGGTTTTAGAGTGTCCTCTGATTTTTTGTTCTACTAAAACCAAAATATTGGCAGCTGCAGACTGACAATTTTAAGTTTAAGGGGTGACACAAGAGTTCAGGAAGTGTAGTTGCTTTCCTCAAGCAAAGCAGCTGATTTCCAGGTTGCTCATATTCCTAAGAGTTGAGGAACAGCCGAGGAACCAAGATCAACACTGTACATGCTTTGCTTTATACATATTTACATTAAACTTATGAACCTTCAGTGTCCATAATGAGGGTGAAAGCTCCAGCTGGCAAACTACACTGATCTTGTGGTGTTTTAGAAACTGCAGCCAAGGAAGCTACCCCGCCAAACCCAATGCACCGGCACACACGGCTGTGTGACAACACACAACATACAGGCACAATTGGTTTAAGCAGGTTTCCCTGATGTGCTGGCAGAGATCTGCCAGATGCAAAGTCCAAGATACAGACACACCATGGACATTAATTTACAAGGAAAAATCCAAAGGAACAACTGGGGAGACACACTTTTTTTTTTTTCCAGAGAAACCCCTGGTTTTAATCTTTTTCAATTTGATTTTTTTCCCTTTCTGTCTATTTAAGTTCAAAACTCATTTGTTCTCTTTTCAGGAGAGTATTTTCATTGTGTGATGATGAGGGGCAGTAGCAGATAAAGTTTGAAATAAAATTTACTAGCTGTCATCCTCTGGTTTGTTTGTGACTCTCCCCACCATGCTCTTTCTACTAGGCTTATCCATACACTGGGATTTACTGCTGGAGAGAAGCAGCACAACTGGGCACAGGTATATTCCCTCCTCTCTGTGTTATCACCAGCTGATCTTATCTACTTATTACAATTTTAAAAGACTCAGATGGCCTTGTGCTCCAGCCCCACTCCAGAAGGAATGCCCATTAGAACACCCATCATTCTCCTAGCAGCCTCCTCCTCCTCTGCAGATGAAGGAAAGGCAGCCCTGTGACAGGAACTGTCATGCAGCTGGTGGATTCCAGGCTGACAACTTCCAAAATCGCAGACAACTCATGTTTAAATAGGCCCCTCATTTTCCTTGCTGGGGCTCAGCAGTATCAGAGAGACCTTGTCTAGGTCACAGACACCAGGAGAGAGGCAATTTTTCAGTTTTGTTAAAATTTTCCTTCTTTTATCACCCATCCGTATTTCAGGAGAGCAATAAACACTCTCTGTATAGGTGTCCACTGCAAAATGGGAATTAAAGAGGCTAGTGTTTATAGCAGCACTGCTATTTGATGCCAAAAATAAGTCTGATGTTTCTATTCAGGAATAGGAAATAACACTCTGAACAGGCAAGTCACTCCCCAATGGACTTTCTTTGAATTTTCTCCAAAGGCTATTTCCTTTTCCTAAATGTGGGAAATACTTCCTGTCTGTGAAGCAGCACAACCAAATGCTGAGCAGAAAATTAATAAAACAAACAAAAAGAAAACAAACAAAAGGACCTTTGTTCTGGAAAGAAATGGCACCGGCTCTGCTCAGGAAGCATAAAGAAACCCAACGGATGAGAGAATAGACAAATCCTAAATAGGTTTCATGTAATATGATTAGAAGTGCTTCCTTTGCTGTATATTTGGCAACACATGAAATCTGAGTGAGAGATATATCCCTCTCCTTCCAGTGCTGCTGCTTGCACTTCATGAATAAGTAAATGATTAAGAACACTTCAGATTTCGCATTATCAGACACATTACCTGGCTCGTGTTGTTTCAATCACAGCCCCAGCTCTGACCAGTGCAGGGGCTCTCAGTGTCTCTGAGCTTGGCTCAGCTCCAGTGAGGAGCAAGAGGCATTTCAGAATCCCCCAAATTCCAGGCTGCACCTGATATATATGGATTTTATAGCCCCCCACCTTCAACCAAGACATTCCTCACTCAAATCCAGGCTGGATCCATCTACACTCACCACCCCCAGGGCTTGTTTGTGCTTGTTGTCTGTATGTACAGCACAGCACCAGTGATCCCAATTTTCCAATCTAAGAAACCTGGACATTTCCAAAAAGGCTCACAAAAGTTACCATACATGGATGTCTATCATGGATGAAAAAAATACCTTTTTACAACATCTATAAAACTGTGATTATAATAAATGTCTTCTTAATTAATACATCAGGACATAAAGCCATTTATTCTCCTCTCATTTGCTATCATTTTCCCTGTTCAGATTTAATAATGCAAAAAGGTTGCTGGGATGCCAAATGGTAAAAATAATAAAAATACATTTATCATTGATCTGAAAAGCAGAAATGCCTGGCAGTACTCCTGGCATAGAGAACACAGCCAAATTTTCTTAACTGAAATCCAAATAACATTTCACCAAAAAATCTTCAAAACATACCAGGAAGTATATATGATGTGATAGATAAAGCACTCCGAGAAATGCACAGAGCACGGCAAAATAGGTGCNGAGAGGGAGAAAAAGCTTTCAAAATGGTTAAATTCATGAGGGCTACAGAGCCTCAAATTGAAATTATCTCACTCTGCACTGATAAATAAAGTGGCTCTGGTACCTAAATCATGACACTAACTATACGTTTCGATTTTTTTAAGTAGTGATTAGGTGGATACTCAGGGGAACCTAGTAGCCTTCACAGAGATAACAGACTCAACTTAATATCAACTTAAAAAGAGACTTGAATTCTAACCAATCTCATGTAATGAATTGAAATTCTATAGCTTTCAGAGGAAAAAAAAAAAAGAGAGAAAAAAGCGATGTGGCTCCATTCTCTAACTTGCTGTCAGGAAATATAATTTGTGCTCTCGGTGATTCACCTAGCTCATATGCAGCATGCAAATTTATTTCCCTAATAATCAGACCTGGAGATTGCCCAAGAGGATTAATAGCATCATTCCTTATGACCGCCAGGATATTATGCACCTCTGACATGGAAAAATTGTGTTAGTTCTACAGAGAAAACGCAAGGATATTTGTCCTGCTAGACAATATAATAGGCTGGTGCATCATCAGATTACAATGTCATTTCAAAAACCTTGAATACAAATAATGTACAGTGGGGGAAATGTTGGTACAACCTCCCTTAATTCAGTAGCCTTGAATTCACATGTATTTTTTTGCCTGTGCTTTTTTATTCCTCTCCCCATTAGAGTCTGTAGAACAGTGCTAGGAAAAGGCAAAGGTATTTTATATTAAACCCATCTCTTTTTGTTTGTTCTTATGTTATTCTTTGAGAATAGCCTATATGGACACTGCAGGATAAAATAACATAAAATCCACGGCTTCCAGTTTTTCAAAGAGCTGAATACACCCACAGCCCCAGTACACTGTATTCCATATGTGAATACGGAGCAATTTATTTGCACAATTGCTTAATTTTGATTCGCAAGTCAAAGCAACGTGTTCTGCAGGCTCTGGCATTCACACAGGAAGAATTTCAATTTTTCAAATCTTTTTTAAACAAGTTGGTCAGGAAATTTTCTTTAAAAAAAAAAAAAGGCATGTTTCCCGCTGTACTTTAGACCAAAGAACACCGCCTTAGAGACAAGACAAAATTTCATTATTATGCGCATGGGAGCAATAAGATTAGCTCCTATTGCTGCCCCTAAGGTGGAGCAGCAGGAGGAACCAATGGGACGATGCTAATGTGTATGTTAATAGTATTCTCCTCCAAGAAGTTGGGATAATTAAACATGTACCATCTCTTTAAGACAGAACTGCACACATTTTCTTTGGATGGGTGTTTACAAGATTTCCAATTTCAGGTCACAGCCATTTCTGAGATTGCTAAAGAAAGAGATGGGAATAACTTATCTTATTCATGTATTCAAAGAACCTTATAAAATGTGCAAAACAGAACAGTTTTAAGGGGCAACACATGCATCTTGCCTTGACAGACCTGCTTTGTTATGTGTAGTGTTGTACACTGACCTAATATATTGAACATTTTAAGCTAATATACCTTGTAGGAACCAGCCTTTAATGTGATGGATTTTATAGTATCTCATTAGGGTGTGTTTATATAACCTGATACTAAACACATTTTCAGATTCATGTTCCTTATTAAAATTGTGAGCTGTATTGATTTTTAGTTGAACAGCAACAGAGACATTTTAATATTACGAAAGGCTGCTCTGAAGTTATTTTCACAGATCACAACTACTGTGACACAAACAGTGCACATATCTCTCATCTTTCTTTACAGCCTCAATTAGAAGAATCAGGATGTGTTACCCCACCTGCTTTTCTATTGGTTGAGCAATTCTCTGCCTCCATTTACAATGCCAAAAAGCATTTTTATTCATTGCTTTGGGGGGGTGTTATTTTTAAATATACATTCATGACAAGCCCCCAAACACTATTTATATTTTTCCTTCTAAAGAACCGTGAGTTTTTAAAAACAAAATACCTTAATGCATCTGCTTTTCAAGTTTCCATAACAAACTGAGCAGCTACAGCAGTGTTTACTCTAATACAGCACACACAGAAACTTACCATTCCGAGCAATGTACAAAAAATAATGACTTTCCCATCCTAATGTCTCCATTTTGTAAACCAGTCTTCAAAGGTAAATCTAATGTCAGCAATAAATAGAGTGGCTCCAATATTTCTCTGAGGAGTTACGGAGAAATAATGATCTTTGAGGCACTGTAAATAGTTTAAATTATTAGAAGGTCCTTGTAAAAAATTAAATATAAGGATTAAAAAAAATAAATAAACTCGATTTCTCTATTGTGAAGTTAGGGCACTTGGAGGGAGCCCAAATTTTAAACACAAATATTTAGAGAGAGAAATTATTGCTTCAGAGACAAGCAAATCATACACTTATTCCTGACTCTTATTGATTTAATGAACTGGTTGTTAATAGAATGCCGCTTGGAGAAACAAAGAACAGCCATGGAAGAGTAAGTGTTCCTTACATTCCTGCAGTTTTAAAACCAACCTCTAAGTCTTCAGCAGGGAAAAGGCTGGAAATTAAATTGCAGCACATAGGAACCACCAGATTTAATACAGCCACTTGTGCCATTTAACCACACCTGTTACTTGTGCTACAGCATTGCAGAAGCAGTTCAGGAATCTCCAGTAATTGGTATATTTGGCCTAAGAAGTTTGAGGTCTGAACTGGGTCTCAGAAAGCAGATTTCTCTTAATTTTGCCCCTGGCATGCTGTTCATTATTAAACATTAAAGTTGTGTCAATTACTTACTTCCATAGTTGATTATTATCCTGGTTATTTTACCAGCTAATCTACGCTTCTCTAACACATGTCTAGCAGTGACTTTGAATTGATGTACAGAATATAATTATTTGTGCAAATTTCTTTTGTTTCTTCTTAACCACTGAAATTGGTTAATTACTTTAATCCCCACAACCCCTCAAAAAGAAAGTATCTTGATTTACCAATTTATTTTTAATCAATATTAGGTTGAGCTTTGAAAGCTGACTATTCAGCCAACGTAAAATACTGCACTGAGAGAAAAAAAAAATTATGTTTTCTACATGTCCTTTAAAGCAGAATGAAAACACCTTCATCTGAAAGACTTTGGTAGCTTTATCAGATCCAAGGCTCTTCCTTTGAGGTGTAATTATTTTACCATTATTACAAGCAAGGCTTTTAACAGAACAGTCATTCCCTCTATTTAAGCAGTAAGTTTTATAATTTATTACAGCTCTTTGGTCATCAACTCGCTATACAAACAGTCAGTCACCAGTGACCAATTACATTAAGGTTAAGCAACATAACTTTAAATTAGAAATAAGCTAATGTATCTTCATCAAGGGCCTGCTGTGTTTTCAGTGCTGTTTATGAGATGATACTAAATGTGGATATGGAGCACGCTCACTGGGACCAATTCCTATCGGCCTGAAAATGGAAAAGTCTTGAGCCTGCTCAGGTCCAGAGCTAATTAATGGGATAACATCTGCTTTACGCATTCTGCTGGAGTAATTTCTATCAACTTCACTGGGAAGATGCATGGGAAACTATCAGAGAAATAAGTATCTATGCTGAACCATATTAATCTGTAGTGAGTCTGGAAATGGGAATTTCAATTCTCCTATTATCCCAGGGATGGGCAGAGGGGGAGGACGAGGGCACAGGGCTTGTTTCTCGGCTGATCCAATTTCTGTGTTTGTAACAGATTGAGTTCTGTTTGCATGCATACACTTGCACACACAGAGCAACTGCACGGGGCTGGCTTTGTCTCTGGGCTGGGGGGGTTTTAAAGGACCCTGCAGCAGCCAAAGATGACCAGCTCGTCATGCAACAACCAGTTTTATACAGGAAGGTGCTTCAGTAGTTTTATTGCATTACTTAAAAACACAGCAGGAATGGCTAAAGAAAAAATACAGTATTGTAAAGCAGGCTGCAAAAGCGATGAGACACTTATTTCATTTTATCAGCCTGTGGACAAGGTGCAGGGGTGTGAAGGGCCAGGCACCCACTCTGGTCTGAGATTTAAACAAGTAAGACATGAAGAAAACACTGGCCACCACAAAGAAAAAAAAAAAAAAAGAAAAAAGAAAAATCAGAACCTCCTACTGAAACCCCCTTGACTTCCTAATTCAGGCTCACTTTCACCTGAATTTTATCACTTTGTCCAAAAATCACTGGGCAATTTTAACTACAGCAAGAGGCTAAAAACTGCATTTTGCATATGAGTTTTTCCTTGTGAAGTCCTGTAGGGCACAGAATCTGACTGCTGAGGAGAGACATTACGTTTTTATGCATGTATGCTTTTGTCTGCCTGTGCCTATAGATATGTAAAATGTATTAAATTAATGCCCTTTTAAAAATGTCTATACTGGAAACACATGTATATGTTCCTACAAAACACATTTATACTTAAAAATATCTATAGATATTCATGACTGTGTGTGTATGCTCAGAGAGAAAAAGCCAAAACAGAAACAGGTAAATGTCTGAGTTTGGAGTGGCTAAACCATAAAGAATCATATTGTTTTCTTTATATTATTATTGTCTAAGCTATGATTTACAGGTTTAATTCTTTCAAGCTAATGCATACAAATGAATTGCACAGAGCAACAAAAAAGGAGGGAGGTCCTTACAATAAAAAAAAAATTCCATTAATAGTCATTCACCTTTACCTAAGAGGTTATGAGTCTGTATGTCAACTCTATGCAATATTTCTGTAATTTGTTTCCCATTGTGCACATTCGATGTATTCGTTTGCTACAAGATATTGAAACATTCAGGCTATTGGGAATTAAATGCTTATTTGACTAACAATCCTTATCTGTAAATTAATGGTATAAAACATGGAGTTTTCTAACAGGCTGCCACTTCTATTTAAGGAGATACTACTGAGACAGGATTCAAGGTATTCCAAAGAACTCTGACTTCCTGGGCTTCATGGGGAAATACTACTATTTCCTTGATGTTTTTAACTCTCTTACATAATTGTGGAAATTACTGACATGGAGCAGTGCCTGCTTTTGTCACATGCAAACAACAACTACCCAGCTCTTCAGGAAGGAACAGTGCAAAGCCAGAGTACCTTTATATTGAACTTGTGTGTACAGGTGTCTGTGGGGAGGAAGGAGCTTTGTGAGCAAAGGAACTGGATATAAAGACTCGCATATTGCAAAATTCCTTTACAATCCATCACATTTGAGGGCAGAAAAATGCTTCTGATTTTTAATTTGCTTAAGCATGCAAGATGGCCCACTTCAGCAGCATTATAATTTTCTGATTTGTGGGCAGGATTCACAGACAGGACATGGCTACAGTTCTTTTCCTTTCTCCTGGAACTGTGCCATGAGGCACCACGGTTGTAACAGGGGTGAATCCTCAATTCTGTTCATCTCTCTCCCCTCTCAAAGTTATTTGAACCCTTATTTTCCTTGAGGGGCTCATTCAGCTGTCCTAATATGTATACAGTGATAATATAGTCATACGCATAATAAAAAAGGAGCTTCAAAATTATAGTCAGCTTAGTAATAATGCAGTGCTGTGCTGGAGTGATTGGCAACTGTTGATCCAATTATATAACTGGTTGCTTCTTAAAATTCAGGGATATGAGACTGATAATATAATGTGCTGTAAAGTGTAAAAGAACTGGACAGGAAATAAGGCGGGGTGAATTTTTTCGTGCTTTGATCAAATTAGAACCAGGTTGATGAAAGGAAATGCCTTGGGTTCTCTGCTTGAAGTTTTGTGTTATACAAAAGGCTCTTGAAATGATCAATTTTGCACACGTCACTCAGTAAGTTTAGAGAGAACCAGTGCCTGTGTCTGCCAGGGAGTCTCTGCCACAGCTCCCTCCAAAGCAACCCAGTGCTGGACACAAGGTTTAACTGACATACTCCAAAATGGAACTGAGGAGCCGAAGGAGGGACTATCACAAATCACAGCAATACCCCAAGTTTACAGGTTTGTTTTTCAGGTTTCTGCTCAGCCCTTTGACTCAAGAAACACAGATCAAGAAAGGCAGAAAAGGGTCATCTGGTGAATCCCTCAGAAATAAATGCAGGATTATCTTTGCTGCTGTTCTTTTAAGCATTTATCTGGCTAACTCACTAACTAGCTTTCATCCATTGTAACCCTCTGCCTGTCCCCTGCTTTTAAAACAGCCACTATTATTTATGAAGTGCTGTAGATGTGCAGTGAGAAGCACAGGGACTTTTTGCTCTTATTTTTCCTTGAGGACAACTTAAAAGGCGAGAAAAAAGCACCTATGAAAAGGCACCTTGCAGGTAAGGCTGTGGTTCTTCTGTCGCTTGGTCTGTCTCTGAAGAATGACTCCATAGTGGTTAGGCCTGTATGAGACACAACCTCTCTGGTACTTTTCTGGGATCAATCCCTCTGTACTATGTGCAGCTCAGTGTAGCGATTTAAATCCCACCGTTTCAGTCTTAATGTATTAATATTTCAGCACTCCTAAAACATATCCTGGAAATCTGCCTCCTCCTCATAATTCTTATCCCCAAATCGGGAATTATGTAAGATTTGAAGTGGGGCACCTGTGTCCTGTACACATCCACGCCTCTGTCAAAAATACAGTATCATAATTTATGGATAAATACACTTAGGGTGGGGGGAAGAGGAAAGTAGGGAAAAAATATTAAATTCCCAAGCCAGGGTGCAACAAAGTCCTTTGTGACACTCACTGCAGCAGGGAAGAGAACTACTGAAGGAGCCACCAACATTAAAACGTGCTGAATTCCTGCTACCCCCCAGGATAATACCTGCACGGAAACTCTTTTGTTTTGGCATAATTCCCTGTGCAAGGCATGCCTCCAGAAACCAAGGCTTCCAGAAATAATATCCCAGGACAGGGAACACCGAGGAGCCAGGGCAGTAACCTTCACCCAGGCCTTTCAATTTGGATTTGTGTGAATTAGAGCAAATTGCGCTGTGTGCTTGTTGGATGCAGAGCAGTTGAAAAGCTGCCCATTTCCCCACCAAACGGCTCTTTGGGAGTTGATTGGTGTTCCCCAGGAACGGAAACACAGCACAGCATTAGAAATGACACAACAGCACAGTGCAATTTCACTTATAAGGATGCACAGGATATTTTTATATATGAAAATATATAAAAATATATTTGACCCACTGCAGCACCGGGCCATGGTTGCTCATGCCCGAAGCTGTGGATGGAGTGGAACAGGACATGCCAGGGAACGGCACCAACCTGGGTTTGGAGCCTCACTCCTGGAAAACCCACTACATCACAACAACTTACACTGTGAAAACATCCAAACAGGGGAAATGAACATACTTTAAATAATAGCTGATTTCAATTATTTTCTGTAACGTTTGTTTTTCTTTTTTTTTCCCCCCTTTTGTTTTTGTTAGATCACACTTAATATGATTCCACGACACCAACGATGGGGATGAAATTGAAAGCTATATTCTTCTAAATGTGTTCCCAACATTCCATTTTTTACAGAGCTGCCAGGGGCTATTCTGCATTCCCCACAACAGCTACAAATGTAACATACTGTTTTGCAATAAAAATTAGCTATAAAAGTGTGAAAAACGCCAGAGATCCAAATGTGAGAAACAAGAGAAGGGGGTATGGCTTTCGCACACTTTTAGTGGACATTTTATTTATTTTTCAAATGGAGTAGACATATTTATAGCTACTGTATTTCAATTATCTCTAATTTCACACATTTTATGCAGATTCCAGGCATTTTAATTGCAAATGAGAAGGGAACTTATTTTTAAAAGTGGAGCAACACAACATTTCAGATCTCAATTTTAATTCCAAATTTATCCACATCACTGTTAAAAAACTTTTAAAACCTCATTTACACTGTGACTTAAAATTAGGTGCCATTTCAAACAAAAACAAAAGACCTCCATACCTATGAGTTAGAGCGCCAAAACCTCTCTCACACATTTTTACATCTTTTCTTTCTGAATTAAAATTTTCAGGTAGGAAAGTTTGGGAAGCTGAAATGACATTATTAATTGGTGACACATTATTTCAACAAGAGTTTGTAATTTAATAGTATTGTCCATAACGATGAAAATTAATACATTACCCACCCTATTTTCTCTTTCTGTCTCTGTGCCTCCAATAAACCATGGCATGGGTTATCAGCTCAATCCCTGCTCAGCCGTCACTCAATGGGAAATTCTTCCAAAGGGATAAAACACAGCTCAGCCTTTGGCTGGATAAAAATTCTTGCTGTACACTAAAAGCATTAGTGACAAATGCCGCTCCTTTCCAAGCAGTATTCCCGGTAGCTTACTCCTATGGAACGCTAATAAGCTAAATAAAATGTTTGTGACAAATTCAAAGCCACTTGAACCCGTGCTGGTCTGAAACAGGGACAGTTCTCTAAGGATCCTAGAGCTCCCAATTAACCTAACAGGTTTAAAATCATACATGTGCCTATGGAGCCTTCTAAGCTGAGAATCCACTGTTTGACTTCATACTATCCAATGGGATAGATCTTTAAAAGTTCCAACTACTTACTGAAAGGCATGAAAAAATTTTATTATAAATGAAAATTTGCTTTCTGGAGCATGCGGAGTTTTTCTCTGCTTTCTTTCTATTTGGTAATTTATTTAAATGCATTCAAAAATGCATTCAAAAAATTAGACATAGCACTTTGGTTAAGACATCTGTATTTCAAACCAACATCTTCAGAACTGTGAGCAGCTCTGTTAATAGTCTTTTTATTTGATTAGGGTAATCTGCTGCTGTGCTGTGTTAATCTTTATCCACTACCTTTTAACCAATCAATATTTTAGGGTTATAGATTTGGAAGGTAGGCGATAATTTTGTAGATAAACTCTCTAGGCAGTGCTGACATGGTATGGTTGTATATTTAATATCTTTTCTGAGGATTCACAACTCCAGCAGTGTAAGAATCTGCCCAGGGTAAAGAAAAAAAAAAAGTTAAACCTTAAATTTTCAAAGCTGTACGCAGGGACTTGGCCACCTGCCTCCTATTAATGTCAATGAAAATTTAGAGGTAAGAAAAGCAATGTCTTTTCCCTCAGATCATTTCTGCTTTGAAAGGAACCAGAGAACAAGAGAGAGGAAATTAAAAGCAACTTCGTACCACAGGCCAACACCAGCAAGGCCTGCTGGTGAGGCAGGAATGGTGCAAAATATTTGTTCACTAAATGAGTGAGCATCTCCACACATATCAGATGAGCCAGGTATGAAAAGTTCAGAAGGCAAAAAATTAGATTTTCTGGTTTTAAAATGTCATTAAAATATATATTTTTTAATTTTACTCAGCTGAAATTATCTGTTGCTTATGATATTAATTTTGCTGCAGATAAAATTAGTTGTCAGACCTCTGTTTATGGCCTAATTACCTTTTCTAAGGAAAAAAAAAAGGCAGGAGAAATAAAAGAAAGAACAATAAAATGCAGTAATCTACTTTCGAGCAAGAGGGATTCCTAGTGATATGTTACCTGCATGGACTTCACTAGAGTCATGCACATATTTCATACACATAAAAGCAGATTTACTTGGGCTGTTTTGCCCATCTGGGCAGTGACAGCTTCTGCCTGTCCTCATTTCTGTGCCTGAGGACAGGCAGGACAGGCCAAATCACTCTCAATTATTTCTAGAGAGCTGGGAATCTTACAGTGATTTGAGATCCTTCTAATAAGAAAACAAGTCAGGAAACCTGAGGGCAACATCTTGAAAAAAAGGCACTGTAAATTAACTAATTTCTTTTCAAAATGTTTCTCCACTTTGCTTCCAGCTTTGGAAAAGGTAAATGGATTTTTCATTGGTTATAAGTGGATGCCAGGATTGCCACTGCAAAGCATTGTAAAGAAGACTTGTAAAACTAAACCTTGTGTTACAGGTGTTAGAAGCAGCACATTTTGGTCATGTCTCAGCCTGATTCTTCAGCAAGGAGCAGAATGACAAATACTGAATATTTCTTAATAGCTCTTCACATTATATGAAGCTCAAAATTGAAATTAATTTGTACAGCATTCCTGTTAATCGAGTTGGAGCCACAATGCCACCTAAATTGCAGCTGTACCTGGCACAGCTTGGGCACGGCACAGATGGAAGGTGAGCAAGCCTGACCTCAGACAGAGGTTGCCCTTTGAAGTGTTCTGAGCAGCATTGCCATGAGATCTGCCCAGCTGCATTTTGGAATATATCTGACAAACAAAAAAATTTCTGTGTTCATTTCACAAGATATAAACGTCTCTTTCGAGGTAGGAGAAATCCTGCTCCCAGGAAGTGATCCTAATCTAATTTGACATGCAGTATTTGTAACCCTACTTTAGTGTCCCAGCCTATTTACAGTGTTTACATAAAATCCCCCGAAATCTCCACATTCCCTGAAAAGTTAATCCAGTACAAATATTGACTGGCTGTCAATTGAGCATTATTGACTTGCTCTGGGACTGTGCTTTATTGCCTTAACTGATGAAACTTGTTTTCTTTGCTAAACTTAATTTCTTTTGGGCCCCCTTTGGATGAAATGCCATTTATGAGACTGCTCCTCCTCCTCCCACTGCCATGGGGCCGCCTCTTGCACTCTGCTGGGGTGGTGGGACAGCCTCAAAGCTTTGCAGAAGGAAGGCAACAAACCCACTCTGTATTCTACAAAGAAGACCTGGCCCAACACCAGTCCTATCTCCTATAAATATTTGGCCCACACCAGCTCCAACACCGTTTCCTCCTTTGCTTATACAGAGAAATGTCTCCAGAAGGCTGGAAAGGGGCTGTGAACCCTTCAGCAAGGTCTGTGAAAAGCAAACTGGTTACCAGGAGCTGAAATTGTCACTCTGGCGGTCTATAATCTTCACTGGGAGGTGGTGGCGGGGGGTTTTTTAAAGAATTCTAGAATTCTAAAAGCTAAAAACCTTGGATGTCTTGCATCTCTATCAGGAATAGTACAAATCAGCTTGTCCAGAAGCCAAAGTTCATGAAACATACACACTCATCATGTTTTGAACACCCAAGAAAACATTATTTATCATTTTTTAAAAATCTGTGGTCTCCAGATACAGCAAAACAGAAACCAAAAATAGCAACTTTCACAACATTCCCTGATCCTGCAACAAATTCCATCAACTCTTCTAAGTTCTGATCCCCAGGTCAAGTGAGACTGACAATAAATCTTAGGAAGGATTTGATATCGTTAAGCTGCAAAACCCAAAAATCCATTACAAAGGATTTATCCGAACGTATAAAGAATGAACCCAAAACGTTTCAGTCAGTGCGGAGAAGGACAAAAGGGTGGAATGGCAGACAGGGGAGGAAGGGTAGATCCCAAATGACCAAAGCCAGTTACAAAGCACGTATTTCTCCCTGATTGCAAAACAACATTTAGGAAGGAATTTGCCCAAAAATGCAGTTACCACAGATCTGGGGGTTTGTTTGTGAAGGAATGTACCAGAGCAGGGCACTTACAGTTTGCAGAGCTCCATCTGCTTATGCACACGGGGCCGCTCCTTGAGCCCTGCTCAGGTCCAGGGCAGGATTTGGTGCTATCATCTGCTCTTTCCTCTGTTCTCATCAGCTGCCTGGAGAGAGGGGCAAGGAGAGGAAAAAACAGGGATGTGTCACATCGCTACACCTTCATTTGATAGTCTTTAAAGCTTTTTATGTCTGGCTCAGGTGGGGAGACAGTCCAGTTCTTTAATCAAACATTCTCAGATCATCCTTTTAGCAACTGAAGAAAGCCATGGCAGTTTTGCTCTCAGTTTGCCAACCACACAAGCAAGTTTATTCCTGCCTAGTTTTTTTTTTTTTTAATTTTATTTTAGCCCATACAAGTAATTTTTTTCTACAAGACTTGCCTTCTTTTTAAATGAAAGGCTTCTTCTGAACATTTGACAAATGGAAGAATCCACCCTATAACACCAGCTATGCCAAGAATGCACCTGCTCTCTGTGAAAATACTTTGGCTGGCTTGAATGAAGTTAAATGTTAACATTTTCATTACTCTATAAGTTTTGCGGTGGGTTGGCATAAAAATAAAAAACAAACAAACAAGAAACCCAGGTCATCACAAATTTTACTTTTTTAAAATTAAATATGGCTGATGGGTAAAAAGATTTTTTAAAAATTTTTTTCTTTTATCTTTCAAATCCTACAAATGAATTCAAGGTGTCTAAGCCAGTTTAGTGTGAGCTTCCATGCACAGAATTGTAGCAAAGTCAGAAAGCCCCTGCAATCAAGGCTACAGGGGGCCCCAGATGTATTTAAACCAACCACAATCACACCATTAGCACGAGGTGCAAAAAGTGCCAAAACAAGACAAAAACCACTGACAGTCCATATGTTTAAAAGCTTGGGTTTTGCTGCTGCTGAAAATCCTTCCCTCCCCACATACCTGTACATAATAATAATCATAATCACCATCATCATAAAAAATAAGCCCTCGAGATCAAATAGTCAGTGGTATCTTAAGAGAAAAGAAGATGACAGGCTTAGGAAATCAAATCCTTGTAATAAATAATATATGATGAGTTAAGGAGATGAACTGACAAAGTGGTGCACCTCTAATCTCTCCCCTGCAAGAGAGGGAAGAGCTGAATCACTTGCACAACATTTTTCTTTGAGCATGGTCAGGGGTTGCTCCTCCACTCCAGTTTCTCAAGGAATATGCTCTACTCACTTACCAGCCTAAGCTACACATCAGCAGCAGTCAGTTTTCACTTGCAACTTTACAGTATAAGAATAAAATTTCGGAACATTCTCTTATTAAGATATAATTATTTCAGTGCAGGTTTGACTTGGAGATGAGAGAGTAAGCCACTGAACTCCTGCTGGACACCAAGGGCCACCTTACTCAGAATTCCCAGTTATCCTTTTTTCCAAACTTGAAATGACACTTCCATTTAAACAACAATTTTAAATAACAAACTACACCAGGCAAAAAAAAATCCCGCAGCATGTCCAAGATGCCAGGCACATACAGAAAATTAACTGACCCATATTTCTGAGCAACAAAATCAATGTCACCTTTTTATACCTTCAGCCCCCTTGCCTAATTTTCCTCAGCAGATTCCTGCCAGTGCTGTGCAGCTATTCACGGCAAGACAGCAGTAAAAGCCTGTAAGCACAGACTTCCCATCTTCCACCAGTCCCATCCTTCTCTACTGAACACATCCCTTCAGTTTTTCTTCTCTCAGCTTTGCCACCTGGAAAAAAGCATCACTAAAACATTCAGGACCTAAAAGCACAGGAATGCACGAGCTTTTCTAAAAAATATACGCCTTCCAAGCAATAATTGTTGGAGGAGGGAATGATTTTTGTTGTGGCACATCACACAAGAATTTGTTTTGTTAGTTCAAGAAAGAATTTCAATGTAAAGACAAGGGAAAAAAAGGAATAAAGGAAGACAAAAATAACGCTTAGTCAGTGATAAAGCAGTAGATTTCAAATTTCAAATAATTATTTTTTACTTAATTTTGACTTTATTATTATTATTGACTTATTTTAGTATTGCAGAGATTTTTCAACTACGCAACAATCCCCAGAAGCAACTGTGCCCACAATTATGTCTAAATGGAGCTGTTATTGGTCAGCAGCTCAGAGGACCACACTGACACAGCTGAGACTCATAATCCAAGTCACACACAAGTAGGAGCACTAAGAAAGTGTAAGAACAGTATTAAGGGATTAAGAAAATTCTAGAAAAAAGCCATGTCAGTGGCAAATAGAAGTAACTGGTTTTCCAAGTTTGACTCTTCTTCAGTGGTGTTAGGGACAGGCCCAAAGAGAATTGAGAACTGAGAATATATTTTGCAAAACATTTGCTCGCAGCCCAGTACTTCTGCATTAAAATCAACTCACCTCCCAAATCTCTTTTCTCCTACACCACATCCCACACTCATGTTTACCTTTTCTCATTGCTGCTACATATTTTTTCCCTGCTGAAGTCTTTTATTTTCTCACCACAATGAGAGTGGGTGCCAAAACTGTGACTGGTTTGGCCTTCCCAGTGCAGAGCAGTGGGAAAAGGAATCATCAGTGCAGTGACTGACAGCTATTGCTGCTGGCAAAGGCAGGAACTGCAGTTGAATTTTAAAATTATTAAAAAAAAAAAAAGGCAGGAAAGGAAAAGGGGGGAAGACACCATTTTTTCAGCCCAGCTATTTGAGAGATAATTGCCGTAATTTTGTCTCTCCTCAATCTTCCCGCTAGGCAAGCTTACTGAGGAAGACAGATTTCTAGTTCTTAAAAGTGCTATAATTCACAATTTTCTAGAAGTTTGATTAGTTTGAAATCTACACTTGACCATTACAACATACTAGGACAAGAAATAAAAAAAGAAAAAAAAAAAAAAGTCAAAGAAAGAGAAACCGAAAGACAGACTAAAAAAAAACCAAAAACCCCAAAGGAAAGAACTCAAACTCTATTCCCACTGCTGGAGAAAAGAAAAAAATATTTTCACTTTGTCTGGCACAGTGTTTTCATGTTTTTTAAATTGCTCTGTATTTTCACAGCTTCAGATATTTCTGAAATATGGAATTTGCATTTTCTAGGTGGGGAACACTGCCAGAGTTGTTAATCCCAGGCAGATGTAAAGTTGCACCACTATATTGTGATGTGGCTCCTTAAAAACAACCTAAAAGCATAAAAAAAACATTAAAAACCCACAAAAAAACAACCACCCAACAACCACCACAAATATCCACTAACCCATATGGTCAATAATTGCTGTTTAATAGTCCTCCTATTACAAACCTAAAAAGCAGCAGCCAGAATTACCAGTAGAGTATTAATAAACAGGAATGAGTTAATAGCGCATAAAGACTTTCTAGTGGAACAGTGGGGGAGTTGAATATTCTTTTCTTAAGTCAGCTGTAAGTAATTACTACATGGTGTGCTTCTGACTATTACCATAACAGAGCAATTGGACGTGAAGAATGGATAATAGTATGGACATGGAGGTATTTTTAGAATATCAGCAGTGAGGCAGGTAAATGCCCTACCCGGGCACAAACCTTTAAATAAGCTGAAATAACTTTTCCTAATGACACCTAGCCTGGGCAGATTTCTGAAAAGATCAATCTGATAAATTATTAAAGTAACTTTATAAAGACATGGCTGTGATATGTAAATAAGGGAAACAGCAAAAAAATTCCCAGCCGTTGAGCAGGCAGGCAGCACTGCAGTAAGTGCATAATCACAGGTTTCTGTGTTTCCTTTAGAGCAGTGCCTTCCTCTGTCTGAATAGGGACTATACTCCGCTTGCCTCTATTGGCTGTTCCAGTGAAAACTCCAACATTCCATCAGGAAGGGGAACTGTGAGTACAGGAGTTATGGGGTTTGGACAGCTGAGATCATCCTCAGTGATTTAATGATACATCTCATTTGTTTTAAGATATCATTGTGGGAGTGTTCAGGGAGACGCAGCTCCACGTTCATGGGATCGTCCAGCAGCCAGCAGCAAGTGCAGGAGGAGATTTTGTCCATCCACACAACACATGCTGCCATATAAAACCAGCCTAAGCCTTAATTCAGAGAATAGTAATTTTATAAATGCACTACAACATAATTTAAGGAGTATTTTGAATTTTTCAGGCTACAGGTCTTTCTCCTGCTATGTTGCTACACAGGGCAGATGTTGATTTTTCAATTTGCAGGTTTGTTAAGCATCATGGAATGTTTTGGTTCTCAATCAAGAATATTCTTCCCAAGTGGTTGCAAAGTCCTATGCCTGAAAACAAATGCATGTCCTTTTTGTTTCTTAGCAGCACATGTTCTGCATTCAATAGAAGTAGAAAAATAAAACTGATAACACGATGCTAATTTATTGGACCAATATATGCATTTTTAGACTTTGGCTCTGAGAATGTAATGTATTTCCAGGTTGTTGTCTAAAAACCCAGTCTATGTAAGGCAAGAAGCAGTTTCATTTACAGGGTGTCATCCCAACAGTTCTACTCAGATAATTCTGCACTGTGATGTCCTCAATGTTCTGTCCATCCACTGAGGTGCCCCTATCATGGTAAGCTCCCAATCACCTTATCAAAGCAACAGCCTCTGCACTGGTAACATTAATGGTGAGCAGTCTGTGTACAGATAAGGAATTTTAGGAAGAGGGAATGTTTCTCATTTGCATGCACACCAACAGATGGGGTAAAATAATTTTGTCTCCCCTAAAGACAGCAGACATTGAGCTGCTGAGTTCCCCCCGGTATTTTCTATGCTCAGCAGCAGTTTCTGACTAATCTGCTGCAATGGCCTTGGTATCAGTCCTGGATTTCTGTGTAGCAATCATACAGAGCCACAGAAATTGCATTGTGCCACATCCACCTCTGCATAAAGTTGCTGACTTGAGGGCATTTCATCAAGACGGGTTTGGCCCTTTGCAGTCTTCTGCCCCATTAAATCTGAAGATTATGTGTTGTTCTTAGTCACTCCACTGTTACCATAATGGAGAGATGATGTTATAATGCGGGTCAAACAAACAGCTAATTGTTCTTGGGCATGGCTTGAGCATAAACAGAATGGAGAGGCTGGAGACATTAATAACAGTACTTGGTGCAATTATAATAGATAGCTTCTATCAGAGGATTTAAAATCACTTTGTGAGCCTTGCAAGCACATTGCTAAGTGTTTTTGATACTCCCATTTGAAAGTGAGACCATCATGTGTAAGACCAGATACATTTAGATACTGGAGCAGGGAGAATGCAAACAATCAAGAACATATAGGACAGAAGACAAGCCTTGGAGAGTCAACTCAGAATCAAAGTTTGTGAGTATGTTCTTAAACAGACACACCAAATAAAAAGCAAACAAACAGGCAACTCAGAAATAATAACCCCCCCCACACATATGGGGCAAAGTTTGGGACTCTGGGTTTTGTTTTGTTGGGGCTTGGTCTTTTCTTTCCCCAAAATTAAAACAACACATTTGCTACATTGGCACAGAGAAACTCATGTGAGTGGTTGGAGCTCTCTAGTCCCGACCAAAACTCAGCACATTGCAGGAGCAAACTTTCCAGGAGTAAGGAGTTTCAAGCAAAGGACTGACATCTCACAAGCCCAGAAAGATTTTTGGGTATTTCTGGTACTGCAGACACACTCACACTTAAGCACACATTTATTAGAATATTAAACAATAATACCTCAGGCTATAACCTGTATGGAAAAATTCTATGGAGAGGTAGAGACTTACAGCCTGAAACAGGCAAAGCAGAGAGAGGATGAGAAGAGAAAAGACCGAAGTCACAAAAATACAGCCTGAGTCAAGGTCACCCAAACTGACTCAGAAACTGATTATGGGCAGAATAAATCTGCAGCTCTGGAGCTGACACGGGAAGGAAAGGAACAGGGGACGACAAGACAAAATATGAAAAATAAGGTGACTTAACACACCTGAAAGAGTTTCACCACACAAGAAGACAACACAAACACTGATCTAAGAATCTGTCAGCCAGGAGTGAAGGCACAGAGTGCACAAGAGCAGGGTAGTTGCAAAGACAAACATTATTCTCTTTTGGTGGACAGCACTGCAAAAATATTATTGCCTAAGCTCCCTGCACCTTTCCATTCCCCAGCCACATTGTTCAGAGGTCTTTCTGTAAAGACCAGGAGGGATGTAGTCAGTAAAAAGAAGACAACAGAAGTATTAGCACGTGTCCAGGACATTTAAGGTATTTATGGAGAATAGAATTCAATTGTCTAAATTATCAGCCCTAGGGAAATTGTTTTGGAGTTCTCATTCACGGTGCTACTCAAGATGTATTTTGTCCTTCAGAATGACCTGAAGCCTGTCCTGCCATGTGAATTCTTTGAAAATAAGATAATGGATTATTTTAAAATGATTCTTCAGGAAGACTGGGTATATTTTAAAGTTTTCCAGTGAGGCACTCTGGCCTTACGTACTCCAATTTAAAACAAAGTGGAATAACTGAATCAATAGTTATATGCAAAAATATTTGGGTTAACAAAACACAGTCCCATTATAGGTTTCCATAACTTCCAGAAGAATCCACAAGTCATTTGACACCAACTTGGATATCTCTTGAGAAAGTACTGAGCATATTCCAACCTCCCTCAGTGATGAGCTCAGTGCTAAGGTGTTTAAGGTCCATGATTATGCATCATTTGCTCAAAATGGCCTATTTTTGCTTTCATGCTCTTGAATGAGATAGTTAAAATGGAACACTTTTTCAGAAAATCAGAACTGAATCACTCATGCATGGCCGCAATCATTATTTGTATTTTACTGGCATCTCAAGATCTCAGGCAAAAGTGGGACACTTGTCTTTGAACATGGATTAAGAGACATCACCTTCCCCAAAGACCTTTTACTTAGATAAGAGACACATGCATGGGAGGAACTCCAGGGCATCCCTACCTGATATCATAGAGACATATCAGTTTATCTGAGCTTTTTTAAAGTATGCGACAAAACCTTGCAAAGACTGGTGAGGGAAGAACTTCAGAGACTGAAACAGTTTTTAACTGTTAACTGGAGGTTGGACAAACAGCAAGGGCCATCATACACTGCAACAGTTCCCAGCTGTCAACTGGGGATGTCCAAACCAAAATAATTTTTAAAAGGCACTGCTCTCCCACTTCAAGTAAGTTTTCCACGTTTTCACTACTGCTCTTGGCTGGAATTCACCACACACAAGTGCTGTTCATCTCTCACACTGCACTGTAGTGTGTGTGCTGGAACTCGAGTCCAGCTTCTGATTTCACACAGGAGCGGGTACCCATCACTCATTAACTGAGCAAAGCTGACACCAGCCTGCTTCGTTGGAACACAACAGCCAGGCCTTCTTTGACTCCCCTACACTGACAGGATAACCTGGAAATATTCCCACCTTTTCCTTCCCTTCTTTTTCTGGTTTTCCTTCAGCTGCTGCAAACATGCAATGCATTCTCCTGTTCTGTTGTGCTATCACTTCTTACTGTCCAAGCACACTATTTTCTTCTCCCAACTAATTCATCCTCCATAATTTTATATTCTCTTAAGATCCTTTCATCTTTGTCAGGTTTCTTAGTTACCCCTAACAGGCCATACACTTGCAGGTACCATCATTTGCCCACCTGATCGCATTTCTCTGGGTATGGCAGAGTTGGATGGGGAATTTTCATTTTCTCCTAACCCTCCATCATTTTTGTTAGGCTACCCCCAGGCTTCTTGAAATAAGGAGGAAAATGGTGCTCCCCTGTCCCATCCACACATGGGCTGTTAAAGAAGTTCAAAATTAATGGGAACTGAGCATGCAAAATCAAATCTGAAGGCCAGAACTGACCATGCTCTGAATGAGGAGACTTCTTAGAGAAAAATTAAGATTTAATCCACTTAAAGCATGCCAGTCAATTGATAGTCTGTGCACTACTGCATTCACTTATCCAACTGCAACAAAAATAATGCAGCAATTACACTCATACATGAAATACTATATACAAAGGATTAGCTCAAGCTTTCTGAGCAGAATTGGACACTCTAATAATCACACAGCCTGTCCAAAAAAACTAAATAAAGAGAAAGTCTCCCTGACATGCACGACTTACTGACATTTATATAGTGCCAGTACATAAGCAAATATTTTAACCTTTATCTGCATTTCAGTATTTGTCTTAGTTTCTAATAATCACTTTAAGCAGTTCCTAAATTAAATATTGCTACACTATTCCTCAAAACAGCAAAACCAAAACAAAATATAAGAGCATTTTTTTAAAAACATGTAACAATCAGCAAAAACAATGCATAAAGCCATTATTTTTCACTGGGCTTTGTTGTGACAGTTACCATGGCCAACCCATTAACATATTTGCTGTACAAGTATGGTCATTCCACGGCCTTAATTAACTTTCAAGTGGAGAGTGCTGCGGCTTTACCACTTATTAAATATCCACTACAATAAGTTACAGTTTTACCCTTCCAACCTCACTTAGCCAAGACACCCAGAAGAACCAGCTTTCCATCTGACTGTAATTTTGTAATTGCTTTTTACTGAAATTATGTTGAAACTGGACCCCCTATGTAAATGTATTTTGCCTGGTTCATCTAAAATTGGCCACCCCTAATCAAATCTGGTTGATATTTGATTGAATAAGTGGAAAATTAAGTTTCTCTCTGATAATGCCGTGCTTTTGCCTCCCTTTCATTATGTATAATGTAGGCATTTTGGGTCTGGAATCTGAAAGCGTGCCCCCTAGAGAACAGCAGCCAGGCTCGGGAATGCTGCTGGGAAAGCCGAGCTGCTCCGAGTGCAGCACACAAACAGCGCGGTTACACCCAGCACAGCTGATCCAGCTTTATTCGGGAAGAAAGCGCCCCGATTGGAGATTGAATCGAGGCAGAATTAGGGTTTGTGATTAGCTGGGCTGAGCTGCTGAGGTGTATTCATAATGGTGTCATTATTTCCACGCGTGAGCATCTGAATGCCCTGTGTGTTTAAACTTGTACTACCAGCTAAAAGCAACTGGATCCACCTCCACCAGGCACTCCACAGGGTGAGAAACACGACTTGAGTTCAGGGAAAAAAATAATTCCACAAAGAGAACACATGAAAAGGCCACAGGAGTGCACCACTGAAAAATACATAAAAATGCAAATTTCCCTGAACTTCATCTTTGGATGGACTGAAGCATAAGTGAGAACTTCAACAAAGCTATAGAAAAAGATGACAGGTCTGAGTTTCAGAAATTTAAGACAGCAGTAGGATTAGACACTTTGGGTTGTCTTCGCATACATTTCTTAGGGGAGTTAATTCCATTTGACATGCAAGACCAAAGCAAGATTACAGAGGCATAGCCCCATGGTGAGGTGTATGCTGTAGCTAAAAGCTGGGATTTAAATAATTGTGCAGGCTTACTCCAAGAATCAGGCGAGAACAGAATGAATGGATTATTACAAGGAACTTTGTACGTTTTTAACTGCTGGACTTAATAAAATACCCTGTGTGTAAGACGGGTATTATGGTCCTCTGTACTCACTCCAGCTGAAGTTTGTGGAAGGATCTATCAAATAGGAAAAAACATAGAAGCTGTTAAAAAAGAATGTGCAACGAAAAACTGGGCAGGGCTGAGCCCCATGCCATCTTCTGAGGGAAGCAAATTTGGAGAGCTTTATTTCAAAATATTCAGGCCCTAAAAAGTTAAAGGGAATTAATTTCCTGCATTAGAAAAGGTTGAAGGTACACAAGAGATTGGATCGAAAAAATGAGGGAAAGAAAAAAAAGAAAAAGAGAAAAAAAAAGGCAAATTTTTATTCCACTGTTTCAGCTTGTTAGCCAGATCATTTATTACGGAGAAAGATTACTAATCCACACATCATTTTTTTTTAAATTGACCTCTTCCCTTTGTGTCTGTGGAAGCACTTGTCTGTAAAAGGAGGTAATAGCTGACTGCTCCTTAGAGTCAGTGATGCTTAATTAACTGTCCAGTGAGAATTATTGAAATACTTATATAATTCTTATTTAGCACTCATTAAAGTGAGGGATACAAATGCTGGACAATGAGAGGTTCAGGAAGGCTTTGAAAAGAGGGAGTTAGTACTCTAATAGCAAAGAATTATGAAAGCCTGCCCATTAACAGTAATAGAGCAGACCTTTCATTTTAAAAGTCACTGACTCAGATCTGGACTTATTTGATATTTTTTTAAAAGCTCCTTCATCCAACCCCCAGCAATAGACGATCTCCTGCCATTGCTACTCAGATTGTGCAGCAGGTGAGCCAAGGAGGGAAGTGCAACTCCTCTCCTTCTCTGTACCACTGCTGCGGCTGCTCAGCCCACGCTCCCTCGGCTGGCTTGGCACAGCTCCTGCCCCCACCAATCCCCCAAAATTCACCAGCTGCTGAGTAGCCCCAACAGGTACAACAGAACCAGCGCAATGATTTGTACCACATCAGTATTAGCAAAGTATGTGGATTGTCTTACAACAGGACTTTAATTGCATAAAACACATCCATGATTACCACTGCATAGAAACAGCACCTCAGGTGATTCCCATTTTGCCCTAAAAAATAATCTACATTTAATTTTAATGGGTGCTTTGGAAGAATGTGATGAATAGCCTGAATAATTTGGCAGCTTCTAAAATGGAGATGAAAAGGCTGCTGGGTACCAAGCAACGGTGAGATTCAATCCCACCTATAACTTACTCTGTAACAGGCTATGGTACAGAAAATGAATTAAATTCATCAGTACCCTCTGTGAGACAAAAAGAACATGCATGTGCATCTGATATGCCCAATCCAATCTCTTCAGAAATAGATGGCTAGTAAGAATTAATTGGCCCAACTTCAGAGGGCTTCTTATTGCCCAGCTGGGTTTAGACAGGTCCCATGGATCAACAGTTTGTCCTCAGAAGATTCACCAACAATAAAGAGCAAGTTCACTATCGCTGTTTAGAGGCTTTGCAGGTTCATTCCCCCACAGAAAGTGTGCTGCATTCTTCTCTCCAATATGGATGTTGTTAAATGTTCTTGAATCTACAGGAATTCACTTAGAAATGAAGCTCAGGTCTCCTTTCTATTCATATAATGATTGATGAAACACGAGGGAAAATAAATTGAATTATGTTAAATCTCCCAGGGAAACATAATTAAGCTGTAAAGCATTCCCTTGAAATCCTCGTAGCACTCAGGCTGTGTCTCCTACTACATGATCAATAATAATATTAAAGGCAATTATTTTGAAGGACTGGCATGAACTTTTCAGCTTTTACTATGTTTTATACTATTAAAAGCTAAGGATTTGCTTGGCTCCTATATCTATGAAATCCTTCTATAATTCCAGCACAAGACTTCTAATGCATCATGGCTGGGACTTCTTTCTTTCTTGGTACCTAATGCAGCTCTTAATTCTAAAATCTGTATGTCTGTGTATAGTTCAGTATATGACATTACAGAAACCACACTGAACATAGCAAACATTACACCCTCACCCTAATCCAGAAGCTGGCCAATTGCATGGATTATGCTGGTTTCAATCCCACTTTAACTGGAGTTCTAAGGATTAAATATCTGTACATGTTAGTTTGGTTAAATGACCACCAACACATGCCTCTGTCATGAAATCAAAACATGGTGAACACTTCCAGTTTGCCAAGCAGAAGATGAAGCAAGAATCCTGGGAGAAAAATCACAGCAGACATCTCAAAAAAACTGGGGATCAGGAAACAGTAGGAAGAAATAAAATTTGATATTAGAAGGAAATAGTAGCAGCAATTTTCCAAAGGAATTTTGTCATAGATGGAATTTGTGGACAAAAAGGCCTGGGAAAAAACCTGGTTGGTGAACCATGACTCTTATTACTGCAACAAAATTAAGTAGACAATTATTGTGTGCTGTTAATACCTACAGATAAATATAAATAATTAGTGTGTCATACACATGTATTTTTAGTATTTCTATTTATAAATACATATGAAAGACTATAAATATATCCTGGTTTTAACACATCTTGACCAGAAACAGTAATTCAAATGCAATTGGGAAAATGACATAAAAAGCTAGACAGTTCTGAGCAGCTCTAAAATTCAATTCCAGACACCATCCCAAAAGAGTGACCAAGATTTTCATCAAATGTCATAAGCTTTGAGCTGTGGATTTTTTCAAAGAGAGCTCTCACTGGGCAAACAGCTTCCAGTTCCAGAAGCGCTTGTCACACTCACAGGTAAGGAAGGGAGATGGACTTCTCAAACGAATTTGAAAGTATATATTACAAAGAACACAAAAGGCTTCCACAGAAAGCAGACATTGGATTTGGAACACTAAATACTATTATGAAAGCATCAAATAGAGCAACAATAATTAGAATACCTTGGTATTCTGGAAACTGCAACAATAGGTGTAAGTACCAGGATCCAAGATGTAAATAAGTTGGGCATTTTCTTGTTCTTTTAATAACAGAGGCATTGAGAAGGCAAATTTCAGACACTGCAGAAGAAGGCACATAATTTCTCCACAGAAAGACTCATAAATGAGTTTCATCCTAAGAAAGATCAGAGTAAAAGATACGAAGCAAGATGTCATAATGGGCTGTAGCTTAAATGCAGCCCCCAATGGCCCCCTGTTCTGCAAACTAGGCTGTTTTGCCTAGTAAGGGTAATTGAATGTAAGACGAAGCAAAAATACAGAAAAGGCCAACCTGAAGAATAAAAATGCAGTGTGTGTAACAGCACTGAGAGGAGTACAGCTCTGTAGAACTGATTAATAAGAAGAGCAGTGAACAGTACAGAGTGGATTTGCAGAGATTAGAATGTTGCAGGCTTTATCCAAAAGATTGTATAAAGTTCTTATTGGTTTTGAATTTAAATAGGGTAAAATTTATCTAACACTATTAATGCTTCCCTTTGACCTTTAAATATCTCTTGCCTCCACCCCCCAAAAAGGCCACTTTAAAGCACAGTGTGTTTACCCTGCATTGTTTTATACCTTTGAACACTCGTGTGTCCATGTGCACATGTGCACATGCATCTTCTATTCCTCTGCACTGCCACAGTCATTATGGACAACGTGATTGACACTGGCAGCCAAAATCACAAGGATACACACTCTGATAAAACTTTTGAGTCATGTTCTTGTATTAACAAGGGCAGAAATTCCAAATAGGAGACAGCAAGGCAGGGACTGGTATTTTTTGTTTCAAACCTCTTACAAATACCCCAGTGGGTTGGCTGTTGTAGCATTGTGGCAGCTTCACCTCTGAGAAGTTTAAGTCAGCAGTAAGACATTTTTATAAATATAAGAAGCATAAAAATGGACTGGGCACTAAAACTGAGAATAATATTCAGAAACCAGAAAACTATAGGCAGCAACAGGACACTGAGTGAAGATGGCAGCATCATAAAAATACAACATTCATGACAAGTTGATGACAGAGACCATCATTACAGACAGAATTAAACATTTAATGGATAGATTTCAGAAAAGGCATGAGAATGGAGATTTAATTCTCTGGTTATAATGCTACTTTCAGAATGTCTCTGAGAAAGGACTACCATAAATTAGCTACTGTGTTTTGGAGAACCTATAGCTCTTCCTCACAAGAAATAAGAAGTTGTACTCAGTCTGGAAGCACTCACAGGAACTACGTAAGGGGAAAAGAGGTGGGGTTTCTTTTCATCAAGGTGAAATATTTTGCATGGACTTGAAACCAGGAGAGAAAGCCACAAGGACAAAGAGTGTTCCTAAAGCCAAAGCACATCAGGACTAGCTAAGAGAAGATATGAACATATTAAAACTATCCAAGCCCTTTCAACATATAAACACGTTACCAACAACAGAAATTCTGTTTTTCAGTCCCCAGCCCTCTGCCATTTTGGAGAGGTCAGACAGATTTTTTGAAATGCAGTCATAGCAAGCTGGGTTTTCTCATCTAACTTTCCCTGTCTAAAAGATGGAAATGAAACATCCTTCTCCCTATTGAGCCTCTGGAGGGGGACAGACAGAGAACAAAGGGCGACTGTGAGAAGTGAGGAGTGATTGTGCAGAGCCATGAGAATTTGTCTAGAACATGGTACTTGGGAGGAGAATTTCACATTACATACACATCCAGAAAGCTGGAGAGTTGGCTTAGGCACGTCTCTCCTTCAGCCAGCCTTAGCTGGTGCTCCTCTGGGCAATTTGGATACCTCTGTGAATTCCCCTCTGGAGCTTGAGCAAATTTCAGGCTTTGGAAAAAATATACATAATCTGTTTAACAGGTGAATGATTAAAGAAGACAATAGTAATTTTAAATGTAGGTTTTCCTGCCTCCACACATGCTCACCAATGGCTTTTCCTATATACAAAGCTGACTGAAGGGAGGGGTGGGATTGAATAACAAATTGGTGTGATACAATCACATCACTCACAATCACATAATGGACCATATCCCAATTTTCAAAAGGCATAAAGTATCCTCATTAATACGATAAGTGCAGCAGTCAAATCAGTACTATGATTTTATCAGGGTTTTTGACTGTACATGAATTAGAATATAAAATGCATACAGAATTTTTAATGGGAAGGCTTTAACATTCTATGAATGTATTTCTTACTGTCATTTACATCACATTAAAGTGAAATTCCACATAAAAGCAGAAAGAGAATACTCTATGTCCTAAATTACAGTTTTTCATAGTTGTCATGTCCACATACTGGGAATCTTATTCACAAGCTGTAATAATATCTTAAACCTGAAAAGAGTGCGGTGTTGCTCTGTTTGTTTGGTATGGCAGGCAAGTGGAGTTGTCACACAACAAGGTCACATGGCCAGGATGGAGCCTACAGAGATTTTTTGGGGATGCAATTGTACTCCCTCCCTGTGCTACAACAGGCTGCTAAACCCTCTACTTCTCCTTCTCAGCAGGGCACCAAAACTGTTACTGTGTTTAGAAAGATGTTACCATCTTCTTTTAGCTCTTTTCCAACTGCCTTTCAGAACATTAAGTTTTAAAAAGTTAGCCAACAATTATTTTCCTTTAAACCCAAAGGGATGCATTTAGTCTTCTCTACGTGTGCACTACTTCTGTATGCATTAAATTTTACCATGAAAACCAGCAATATCAGTTTTTACAATGTTTTCTCAGATCCAGTAGTTTCATGCTGCCTCAGATTTGATTAATCTCAAAAGAAAAAGAGGCTGTAAACTCAGATTTGTTTCATACTCAAACCACCTGGCACAGACCGAGCCATGCTTCTGACCAATATATTCTAGCTAGTCTGAATTCTCCTTCCCTCGTTAGTTCCTTCTACAGAACAGCAGCCACCGGGTGCTTCCCTGAGTGCTGAACACACAGGAACCCCAGAAACTTTTAGGGGAACACTGATATTCAAACCTGGACTTCTTTCCTTGATTAAAGCAGCTGTTTAGGTGTTTATTTACTTCTTTTTGTAATGTTCTGAGGTTGACAAAGGCATCACCACTGTGGGATAAGCTGCACAATTCTAAGGTGTACGTAAAAAAAAAAGCTGGACTTTAAATGGTGGAAAATCATAAGGTCTTCTTTTCTGTTCTGTTCTATTCTCTTCTCTTCTCATTTTCCAAATATTGAATCTTAAATCTGTTTCTGCTGCCTCCCCTCTCCACCCCCGAGATGCACTGGCATCTGAAAGCATGTTTTTCAGCATGTTAGGATACAAATATTTGGGGGAAGGAAAGATATGCAGGATCTGAGCACCTGGGGAAAAAGCCCAGGAAATATTACTGGATTCATGATAGAAGCAGCCCCAGCTTCAGCTGCATCTCCTGCCTGTGAATTTACAGATACTTTCACGATGGAGAGCAGCAAATATCAGCACTGCTATATTCAGGTTCTAGGAACCATTTATCCACGCCGGGGCAGGAATGTTGCTTCTTGAAAGAACTACACAGGCTGCTGCATATGATCAGTCCTGGTTTTAGTACTGCATAAATCACTACAAGACTGGGGCCTGCTATTTAGTCAATGCAAAATAAAAAATTCGTAGGAAGCAATACCTCCTACAAGTGCCTTTTTGCAGAACACTCTGCAGAGAAGGAGATGGGGAAGTGAGAGTGGTGCCTCTGCCTGAATGTGCCAGGAGCAGGTGAGGAAGGAAGGAACTCCCTCCCTCCTTTTGTCTCTTTCCTCGGCACACAACCACATGTCCCCGAGTCACTGTGAGGCTGTATTTTAAATAATCATCATTTCAGCTGCCTTCTATACTCTGTTATATTGTGCAGTTTTCACCAGGAACATGTCAAAGCACTCCTAGCAGGCATGTCCCGCTATTAGGAATGAAGACTTGGAAAAATATACCACCAGCTAGAGAGCTACAGAGGAAAAGCAAATCTCGCCCATCACAGGTTTCTTAATCTGCCTGAATTCCTGTGAGAAGGTATGTAAGTCAAAGTGTTATTCTGCTGCTTCAAGTCTTTTTCCTCCTTGCCAAAATTCATGTTAAAACCCCATTTCTATTACCCCACTTGTGGCTTTTTTTTTTTTTTTTTGACCTCTACTTTCTATTCTTCCTAATTCCAGACACTATAGAATGAGAAATATTAAGAGTAACTTGGGGCAAATATTTTCAAAATTCATGCTTCTGGTGTTTTCTGTCAGTCCTGTAACTCCTTAATGGTAGGTCCAGGTTATTAGCCCTGATCAGGGCATGGCATTACTGAGCATCCCACAGACAACACTTTACCCAGTCAGCTTTCACCTTGCCACAGCCAGAAATTAAGAATTTTGTGATTCTTGGGCTATGAGAAATCCATGCAAAACCTAGTGTATTTCCATAGCTGATATGGCTATTTAATAACTGAATACTAATCCCACAGGTGTCCCTTTTTCCCAAGGCAGGCAGGAACCCTGCACTGCTGTGGTGTTAAGTGGTGTGGTATCAGTTTGCAGTATCATCTCTGAGGTGAGATATGAAACACAGGGCTGATCTCTAATCCTATTCATGAATCACAGGTATATTCTAATAAGTGTTAAGGCTGGCAGACTGCACTGGATTTAACGTTGACTAAATCAGTTACAACTCTAAAACCTACTTTGCAGTTTCTCTTGTATGTAGAAATGATCACATCCAGCTCTAAAATGGAATGCTGCAGTTTATGGAGGACACTGCCATGGTGGAAGTGCTGGATTTCTCTCCAGGTGAGTTTAAGCCCCCTCACAGAGCCAGGAGGACAGGATCATTTTCAAACCTGACCTTCTAAGGTAAGCAGTGAGACAAAACTACTCAAGCCTAGGTCTGAAAATTATGTTTGTGCTACTAAAAGAGTTATTTTACAGCTTTTTAGTGTGAAAGATACATAAATATTGAACATTTCACGAGACAAAGGTACAGTAGCAGTATTTTGTAATTTTAAATACAATCTTTTTTGTCTTTCAGCATCTTTCACCTCTTCTTGTGAATGCCTTTGGCTCTAACGAGATATAACAAATGAAATAAACATGAAGAAAAAAGAAAATCACAAACAAATGGGTAAAAATAGCTTTTACATATAAAAATGTACAGTAAGTTCACGACTTAGTTGGTTTCTATCAGAAATTCAATAGGCATATATGAAAAATCTGATCAGCTGTTTGCATGTGAGAGATATGGGAATCTTGCCTTTACTTGACATTTTCTGATTAGGATTTTAGGTATTATTTCTGATGTTTTCTCAGATTGACATCCATGTTCTACTTTGATAATGAATACCCCAAGAGAGCACAGAGACAAGGCTGGGTCTCAGAAGCTTGGAGCATTTCAATCAAAGATGGTTTGTTAATAATAAAGTAAGAAAAAAAGCCATTTGCTTCTTTTGCAGTGACTGCAGCGCTGACCCTCTCTTGGTCCTGCTAGGCCTGTCTGAGCAACAGCAGAGTTCAGTGGTAATTAAAGCAACAGTGTTGTGAAAAAAGTGTGAATTACTTTTACAAGAAGACTTGGATGTTGCTACCGACTGACAAAGCACAGCAGGAGAACTCTGCTGGATATTAAAGAGCCATGGTAGTCACTACATTGTAAGGTGGCTTTGCAGCACAATGCAAAATTGTGACTTTTCACAAGTTTATACCACAGGAACCATTTGAGTTATCGGTTTAAAATTTAGTATGTTTTATAAGGAATACAGCAGACACCATAAAGGTGTCATGCTTGGTAAAATCTGGTCCTGTTTAAATTATGTAGACCCTAAATTCAATTTTTACCTTTCAATTATGACTTCACTGGGTAATTATTGCAATTATTACAGCCTGAAGTGTTGTGCAAAATTACAGAAAGGGCTACGTATTCCGACATCTCTCAGCAAATTGGTGCAGCGTCAAACACCTGAATTTCCATTTTGACATTTTTAAAACTCAAAAGCACAGCATCCTACCTTTTTGGCATCACACAGAGAATTATACCAGGTATTATACAGCAGCCCTGTACTGTATAAATATCCTTTTAAGACAACATGGTTGTGTGAGGCAACACAAAGGACCAGTTCTGACAAATGCTTCACTATGTCAATGTTTCTTCTATAGTCACTGGGAAAAAAATGCATGTACCAGCAGTTTATTTTCCTGTTAGAATGCAGGAGAGTAGGGGACAGATCCTGAAGTTAGTTTTGTGCATATTCAGACCCAGTAAAGACAGCATGTACAAATACAGCCATTGCCATCATTCCAAGAAAATAAAGGTTAGAACTCAGCCTGTTAATACACAGAATAAAGGGAGGGAAACTTCACGACAATGGGATAGTGCTGTCCCTCAGGGTGTGATAGGATTGGATTCAACAGGCAGGACAAGGGACTCCAAAGTAGCTTCCAGTACAGTGTGAGGAATTTACATAATCAGCAATATAAAATTCTCATGGTAAGCTTTACTTAAGAGCTTGAAACAGCAAATAACGATTTTTCTATATATTCATTGGGCACCTATTTTGAACACTCTTGGCCTAACTCTGAGCAGGCCAGCTAATTTGCAATTTACAGAAAAATCACAAAGAGAGGATATTTACTTGCTTGAACTTCCCAAGTGAGGCTTGTCCTGGTAGACAAAACTCCAGTGGAATTACGATAATTGACAGTCCCATAAAGAAACACAGTTCTGTATCTGGTGTTATCCCAGGGGTAGAAGCCTCCTTGCCCCACAGAAAAATTCTTCCTTCCCAAATTTTTGAAAGACAGTTGGTGTATGCTCTTCACTATTCTAAGGCATAAAGCAGAGCCTGAGTGGTCCATAGGGAAAATGCTGCACACACATTCAGCTCTTCAGTCCTTGGAACAACCCCAAGAGAAACCAAGAAAATGTAAGAAACGGAGCTGGAGGAAGAGGGACACAAAAAAAGATAAACATTCTCAAGGAATTTGAGGCTCCTTCTCCAGTGTATGGTCAAATGACATCTGGACAATGAAAAGCAAAAATATTTCTTAATGTTATTCTACCTGATTTTTCTGGATTTTTAGGTAGGCAACATGTACCCTTTGTTCAACCCTGTCCATGTCTCTCAAATCTTAGGTGGCTCTTAAGACCTGATGCAAGTCCTCTGTGCTAGGAAAAATAGGAAAAGTTTGGTAGAATTCAGAAATACAGTTAAAGACAAGAAACCTTCATCTAAAAACTCAAATGTCCTGTACAGAAAAATAATCAGATCTCCATCATCAGCACTGTAAACACAAAAATACCAAAACAAATATTCATGAAACTCATCCCTTTAACCACCACTGACCCCTAGGCTGCCCTGTTCTTACCCCTAAATAATTCTGTCCTTAAAATGAAGACTTAGAGCAACACTTCTTGAATAATTCACACTTAACAAACCCCTGATGTCTGTAAAAATAATACTAAATATAAAAAATCCCTCACTCCCACTAGCATATCATCTTTTTTCATTCAAGGCAAGCTTGATTTTTGTAATGACCCAGCAAAAGATTTGATGATGTCCTTAATAATAAGCATATAGTTGTTCATTTGCTTAAGTGCTTTGCTGGGTGAAGGTCAGAGCGCATTGAGCCTTAAAGGCCTAACCCTCCCCCCCCACCCCGAACACAATTAAACTTGTAGGCAGAATGGATTAAAATGGAGTATAGCTTAGTGCACAGTTTAGGACACCAAGTCAGTCAAACCTCTTTCGTTACCATAACACTGTGAAAGCCACAGAACCTGCTCTAGGAAATAACATCAAGAAACAACTGCTGCCCTTTTACCCTGACCGATGGGCAGTCTCCAAATTACACGTTGGAGCCATCATTCCTTGCTCATGTTTTTGAGAAGGATGGATTGTGTGACTAAGGAAGGGCTTGGTGTAGTGGTTTATTCCCAGCCAGTCACACGGAAGGGTTAGGGCACCAGGGGCTTAAAATCCTTGTTCTCTCCAAGAAATCTGTGTGTTTACTGATTTTGAGGGAAATTGCTTGTGCTCAATACATTCCAGAAACATCCTGTGGAAGAAAGGTTCCCTGGATCCGGGAATGGCCCGTGGAGGCAAAGCCCTTTGCAAGACACTCTGTATGTGAGCAAGAGCTTGCCCACCAAAGTCACACTGTCAGCCACTTGAAAGCCCAGGGCACTGCAGAACTAACCAGGTTCTTGGCTGCTTTTGATCACGTTTTAGATCTTTCCCTCACAAAGTGAGGCAAAATGCAACATAGACAAATGCATGTGACCTGCCAGTCTTCGGCCGTCTTTGTCAAAGGGAAACAATGCCAACACAATTAAGTGACAGCCCTGTGCTAAATACACTGAAATAAAAACAGGCTGTTGCAGCCTCATTCCAGTCACATTCTCCAGCAGTGGGTTTATCACTCCGCAGTACTGCTTGGCTGAGCCTATTCTTTGCCTGCTTTTTGATCAATTTTATGGTTAACCTGAGCTTCTCTGATCAATGAGATCTTTAGATATTCATAAGCCCAACCTTAGGAGGAGTCAGAAACCTTAATTTAATTATTATCCAACAGGCCCATATGAAAGCAAGCATATAAAAGCCAGCATTCATAGTAGTCAACAGCTTTCTTCAGAGAACGGTATTGATACTGCGTGACCTTTACAGAATAGAGAAGTAGCAGAAATACCTCTGACTGCTGCTTGTGTGTAGACACATATGGATCCTGAGATGTTACCAGGCTCATATACCTCTTAAAGAACTTTCTCTACACTTAACAACTCTGATTTCTCCTCAAGCAGGGAACAAACATTCTTTTTTAATCTTTCTTTTTCTTGTTTCAAAAAGAGCTTATGATAGTGTCCCCTTGTCTCTGAGCACCATAACACTGATGCTAAAAACATCAAGTCCCCATACACAAAGAGCTCTAGCAGAGGTTAATCGTGAACTCAAACAATGGCATACTTAGATTCAAACCACAGCACTGAAACCTGTTTGTACGCAAGCACAAGATGATCCATACAAAAGCAAATTTTATTCCTAAGAAGCATGTGGAAATGGGCACTCCTAAGATTGAAATCAACTCGAAAAGTCAGGCAGAAAATGCTTTCCAAGATAAAATTACTTTACCTTGTAATTCCTTTCAAGGGCAGAGGTGTATAGAACCAATCCTGACAAGTTCTGAATATCTCTCAAGCAGTACTAAGTGTATCAGGTTACTTTTAAGTTCAGTTGCCTTTCCCAATCCATCAGCATCAGCCCTAGAAGTAGAAGATGGAGGGGAGGCAGGAAAGATGAAACAACAGAAAATGAGAAAGTCAAACCAATGCCTTTGGGTACAACACCCATGGACTAAGCAAAGAAGGCTGAGAGCCCACAGCTGTTCCACAGCTTGGATTCCCTTATCACAGCTCTGAATGACACAGGGACAAACTGCCATTGAGAATATTAAACCTTTTCCTTTCTTCCTCAAAATAGTGAATACCCCACAAGACTGAAGTATGATCACATGACTGTGAAAGCAATTTGTTAAAATGACACAGCAGGTTAGGAATACATGACCACCGAGGTGGTTTTGTACATCCAACAACATGTACAAAAGTATGTTCCTAACACACAATTTTTAAATAGACATGCTGAGAACACGGGGGCTCTGGGTGGCATTCCATCACTGCCGCTGCACCTTTTAATTAGTGTGTAATGAACATGCTTATCACCGATACCACATCTTTTATCATGTTAAACTGTTGAGACATTCTGCTCTAATCGTCAAAGACACAAAACAGCTGCAGCAAACTGATCCCTCAGCAAAGTCAGCCAAGTAAAACCTGTGGCCACTTTACTTGCAATATTCCCCTCTAGTGCAAATATTGATGACTTCTTAGCTTGGGAGACTAACACAAAAAACCGCCAAAGATTAACACCTAAAAAAGCAAAAATAAGCAGACATCCCTTTCAGCATCAGGTAATTCTGGGGTTTTTTTCTAAAATGAGCTTTATCTCAACACTGACTTCATGAGCTAACAGTAGGAGTCATAGAAAAACTCTATTTCCTCAAGAAGAGATCATACCTTTCTATCACATTACAGATAAAACTGTTCAATTCTCACCATATTCAACTCAATATATTACACTATAAAAAGTACACTTTACTTTAAAAAGTACCTATGGATTTTTATAAAATAAGGGTACAAGCATTTAAAGTAAATTGCAGTCTTCTGGTGCTCACAAATTGCAAGATGTGCAAGCAGATACAGGTGAGTTTAAAAGAGCACACATAACTTATCTTTATCACATCATATGTCACCCTAACAGGATGATTTTAACAATTAGACCATAATGTAAATTAACACCTATAACAGTTGCGTTTCCAACCAGATTTTGAAGTGGGATTAAGGGAGAACAGGCCTTGTGTGTGCAGGACCTCACCTTTCTACCAGCAAATAAGAGAGAGAGTCTGTTCACTGACAAGGGGACACAGCGGCACAAATTGGAGTTTCTGTCTGAGGCAGAGTGCCTGGGCCTGCAAGAGAGCAGCAGAATCCCCAGTGATCCACAATCACAGAAGTTCTACCATTTCCTGCAGAGACACTGCTGTTGGTCTCACCACTTGGCTGCCCTCAGTTTATCACCTCATTTGCCTGCTTTGGCCATTTGGTGAGATAAAGAATGAGTCACAAAGGGGTGGCAAAATATGGGTGCACCAAGGGAATAAAAATTAAATGAAGTTACCCGAGGTTAAACTAACAGAAGTAAATGTATGGCATTGTCTACACTGCTGTCCTGCTTTCTGTGCATGAGGAGGTGCAGCCCTAAGGCAACTCTCTGGTTCTGACAGAATATCCCAGGGCACTTTGATGTGCAGAGTTGTGCTTTCCCGCAGAGGAAACACAACCTCTGCGTCCTGGCGCAGCTCAGAACAGGAGTCCTGAGCAACATCAGTCCTGAGCAACATCAGCACATCTCTGAGTGTGGATATGCACGTGAGCTACACCCACGCAGACTGAGAACGGAGAAGATCACAAACACACACACACACAAATTAATATTAACTATTAGGATAGCCATCAAATTATAATGCAAAATGAAGACTACTCCTCTACCACTCCAGACAGACAGTTCATTTACTCAGAGAGGTTCTTAGCATGAAAAGAAGAGCAGAGAACAGCAGCCTCCCTCCGGAGGGACATGAGCAAGGGTGATTCCATGCAGAGCAGGGGCTTTACTCCTAGCTCCTGAAATCCTCTGTCTGGGCCAAGGCGGCTGCTCAGCCTCCAGGGCATGACACATGACTGAGCAAGCAGCACAAGTGTTGAGGGAGAGCTGTGCTTTTAAAGTGGTTCTTTTGTCCTGTCTGCAAGATGAATGCAGTTTGCAGAAACTAAGTTTCTTTAGCCCGGTTTGTACAGGTATGAAGGCTGGCAATATCTGCAGCCAAGCTGTGCAAGGTACAGATCTTGAAGGTACCTCATATACTGGTGTAAGTGGTAAGTAAAAGCAGAAGAAAATGATGACATTCTTCAAGAAACAGCTTTAGGTCCTTGAAAATGATTATTTCGGTTTGCCTGCAACTGTAAAAATGAGTTTCAGATAATAGCTTTTCTTTTATATAGTAAATGATAAATGAGCATTTAAACATTGACTCATCCACCAACGAAGATATAAAGAACATAAAAAGTCACCGTGCTAACAGGGAGTTTGAGAACTAAAGTCATCTGATTTTTCAACCTGGTGATTACACCATAAGGATGTTCATTTGTCTTTACTTCCACACCAGTGTTCCAAAAAGTGTGTATATATATATATATATTTCCACCAAAGACAATCAACCCTTTTAGCTTTGGCCATTTATATTTCTGAGCTAACCCCCACAAGAGCCTTCTGTTCCAAGTTCATGGGTCTTTTATGACCATAAAGACAATTACTGCAATTTTCTGACCTCAGGATATCTAGAGAGAGCAAAAATACTAAAAGAAACCCTCCACCAGTGTTCCCCCCTACTCAGTACAAGATTAAACACCCCAAGAAAAAATCCAGTGAAAGTCTTATCCACTTTGATTACCAATACCAGTTCACACAATTGACTCTGCCTTTGGTCTACATGTGACAGGAATGAGAAGGAAAATCATTACATCAGACCCAATATTTTCAAAAAGGAGGAGGGGAATCCAAGCAAAAATATTAAGAGCATGAGAAGGGAGTTTTATGTTTATTAACATGCAAGTTTTCATTTTTCCTCGAAAATACCTCTCCAAAGCTTTATAAAGCATATTAAGGTGAGAGAAGTCCAACCACAGAGAGTTCGCATCATAACAACTATGATTTAACACATTGGTTGAATTTTAACATTTCAAGAGACAATCTGTGATCACGGTGAGTCACAGGTATAATTCTTTGTCAAGGTTTTATTTCCGTTGTCTCCTGCAGCATGAAAAGAAACCACAAGTAGTAACACTTTATTGTGCTCCATGCACACACATCTTACATAAGTTTTGGGGGGTCTTGGCCTGGGTTGGTTTGTTTGGAATCAAAAGGAAAATTACTCAGTGAAATAGTACGGCCTGCATTTTACACCTTCTGTTCCTAACTTTTCCCACTACCCTACCATAGATATGCTTGCCCAAAGTATGTGCAGTGCTTGGAAAACAAGTCAAGATCTCTGCTAATTTTAGCAAATACATATTTTCAAGTAAAAGCACACTTTTTATGTTCTGTTCATCAGCTCTTTGTCTGTTTTCTCCAGTGGATTCCTCCTACTCAGATGCTTGGTAGACAGGCAATATTGCTGTAAATTTTAGAAGTGCCCTGCACATCACAAACACTATCATAACAAAAGTAAACAAACAAATTAAAATATGCAGACATTTAAAAGAAGAAATTAATTTATAAAAACGCTTATGGATCTCTTCACTGGAATCTTTCAAAAGAATCTATCAGTAAGGAAGTAACGAAGTTATCTGGTTCAGGGGTGTGATTTTTCCCCTCTCTATTGACTGATGGATAAAGAATATTGAGCTCACAAATTTGGTGATACTTGCTTTCTAGCATTCAAAACCTTTGGAAAATAGTTGGCTGCAGCTCTGTGTGAAAGCCACCACATCCTATAAATGGCTTCCTGTGATCTGAATGCTGAAATAAAAACCCACCAAAGATGCCGCAAAGCGTGAAAACTAACTGGGGTTTCCAATCTCTGGCATCCCAGCAAGAAAAAGCCCAACAGATAAACAGAGCATTATCACACAATATAACAGCAGTCATTTAGATCTGGTGTTCTTGTGTCTCTGCTGAAGCATGAGAAAGTTTCCTGGCACTGCTTTAAGTTCAGCAAATATCTACAGGTATATCTTGTTTAATAACATTGTGGTCTCGCTGTACCAAAACTGCTCCTCAGCAAACCCTTCCTTTTCATGTCACTTTTCAAATAAATATTTGTTACACTTATTTTGGATATTCTCAGGTTCACTAAGCAAACATAGGATTCTTTGTCCTTTATTTACCACAGACCCTTTTCTAGTACGTAACTTAAAAGGAACTGCAGGATGAAGCCAGAAGACTTTGTGAAAGCTTTCAGCTGAAGGTCTCAAATCCAGACTACCTTTTGAAAGCTTTTTTTCCTGAATAAATTTAATATAGCCAAGGCACTTAAACTGCTGGGTCAGGTCCATCCCTGGAAGAAGCATGTTTCTATAAAAAGGAAGTATATTTTGGTCACAGAACATCAATACTAAAACCCACTGCTTGGGTGAAAAGCTGGATGTGCAAAGTCAATGGCACAAGTTTGATTGGCTTCTGAGGGAAGCCACCCCTGCTTCCCTCAGGTGCCACTGAGCTTTGGGCACTCCAAGGAGTGAGGAAATGGCAAACATTTTGTCTTTCCCTTCACAACACTGAGGGGCAAAACAGACTATTCCTCTAGAAGCCTGATAAATAAAACCACTTTAAGACATACTGTATTGACATAGCAGCTACAGGTACAAAACTGGGTTTCCACTGAAAATAAAGGATTTGTCCGGTCAAGGTTTGTTTTTAACGGATTTACATTTCCTGAAAACAATTTAAGCCAACCACAATGGCTAAAACTTTCAGCAGTCCCACAAGTGAGTACTAGCCAGGCTTAATTCCCATACAGTGCAATTCAAGGGCAAATTGCAAATTTTCAGGGAGGATTCTTAGAACTGGGTCTTTGCTTCAAAGGCATCTTCGTACAAAATGCTCCCCAACAAATTTCACAGGCTGAATTCTGCAAAAATGCTCTGTATTTTCAGGAGAAATTTGCAAAACATTAAACATCCATTACCTACAGCACAGACACTAAAGTGAGGTCTAGCAGCATTCAGCTGCTTCCTCTGCTGGGATGTGAGATGGAATCTCTGTGGTTGTGTGGAGATGTGTGGAGATGTACAGAGGAAGTTTTCCCTTCCAAACTCACAAGGAGAATGCAAGCCGGGAGAGTGACTGCAACAGGAGCAGTTTCTAAGATGTATAAAGGTTTAAACATCTTCTGTACTGTGCTTTAGAACATCTGACTGCCATCTCACACTAGAAACAAAAACCAGGTCAGGCACTCTTACATTTTTGTTAGAGAGAGCTTCTTCTCCTTGCATGAGGCAACACACCAGGTTTAACCATTGAACTCAAGGAGTTTAGAACCCAATTACTTATTCAAGTTACCAAATTCAGGTGTTTCAGCATGGTAATTCTGTTTGAATTGCAGTATTGTAGGACTAAAGTGTTTTTTAACAACTTTTCAGCAGGTCCTGTAACATCACAAGTGTTGTTACAATTACTTCCTTGCACAGGTGTGGACAGGATCCCTAAGAAGGATGGAGTAATTTATACAAAAGGTATTGATAAAATAATGGAAAAAGTTACCCTGAAAGCCTCTGTTCATCTCCAAGAAGAGAAGAGGACAGAAAGCAAAGGTACAAGGGAGAAATCTGCAGAAGGTGCAGAAAGAGGAAAGGTACAACAATAAAGATTTAAAGATTCACTTAAACTGCTTTTGGATTACCAAAACAACCATGGAAAATACATAAACATTAGTCACTTTCTTTACACTTCCATGTAAATTCCTTCTGTCTCAGACCTGTCTTCCTGCATGTGTTTATTCTCCCACCTGCTCTGTCTTTCCTATTCTCCGTCCATCCCATCCTGCTGTTCTTCTCATACAGACTTCACTTAAAGTAGGTCTGAGTAACACAGACAGAAAGTCTGAATATGCAGGAATTTATAATATTTTTCCTCTTATTTTCTTTCTTTCAGTTTTTTTATTCTCATTTCACAAAAATTTACATGTTTCCATTCATGTAACTCTGAAAATTCAGGTCTTCTCTTCTGATTTTAATGAAAAGATCATATATTTTAGCAGTATCTTCTCCTATGTGATTGCTGCCCATTCCTGAAACTACAGCTATTTGCAGCTGTAAATGTTCTTTCCCTATAGTTGCTTAACTTCAATGACAATTTTAGATTAAAATGAATTTACATGACTAAATAAATTGGAATATTAAAAATAGAACTATAGAGTGATAAAAGCAATGTAGATATTTTAGATATAACACAAAGTTTTTAATTAAAACACAGAATCTTCAATTTGCTCCTAAATAAAACAGTAACCTTCACTTGATTGATTGTAGGAGTGTTGCTGATATATCTTGTTATAGCAGCATGAATCACATATTAATTAACAATTTGAGTAATTAAAATGTTTTTATTCTTTAAAGATATTAGAGATGGAGCCAAATATCTATCACATACGTGCAAAATTTATGGTATCCAGCAATGAAAGAAATTGGAAACAGGAAATTTAGTCTGGCTGGCTTTTATATACTAGGTGTGGGGGTTTTAGCTTACTTGTTCTATAATAGTATGTACAAACTGAGTTGATCTAAGATAAATCTGCTGTTCATGAGGATATTTCTGATGTAATCCTTATAACTAAAGGTAAATGAAGCTCTTACATGTTTACAGGGAATCGACCAGTGTTTACAGCTTCTGTCAAGTACCAAAAGCAATTATCTGTGTGCAGAACTTACCTGTCCAGCTCTGTGTTCCTGTCTCAGAGCAATTAAGAGAATTAGAATACCTCAGCAATCTACGCATGAGTTTTCCTCACACACATCATGGCCAAACCCCCCTTGCTCATGCCAGCAACACCAGGAACACACACTGTCACTATAGCCACTAAAACCAAACTAATTTTATAATTTATATAGAATGCATGCCCTCAGTGTGTGCCTTCCCCTGGGACACTGTTGCAGGCGTGGGCTCAGCCCTCAGACCGAGCTGGCTCTCCTCAGGAGCTGCCACCATCTTCCACAGCCTTCCCCGCCTCCCCCACCAGGAATTCTCCTCCTCCCCTGGGAGCCCTGGCTCCTTCCAGCCTTGTCCCTCAAACCCTTTTTCCTCGCCTCTAGAGTTCAGCCCGTCTGCCCAAGACAGAATTCCATGTTTTCCCGCACGCTGACTTTCAGGAATCCTGGGTTCCAACCTGCGCCAACAACACAGTGCCCTGCGCTGCCTCCTCACCTTGACCTTCATCGCTTACTTAACCTGTTGTTCCCTCTATTTTTCCTTAAATTTCTTTTTTATTCATTTTTTGTCATTTTTATTTTTACCCTGCTTCTCAGAAGCCACCTTGTACCTGTGGATGCCCAGGTGTCAGCAGGGCTGTGAGAGGCTGCCAGGGGCTGCTCCCACTGGTTCCAGCCAGTTCCAGCCAGCTCTGACCAGTTCCAGCCGCCCCGGCCCAGGGTCTCCCTCACCTCAGTGGAAGGAGGGGGTTGGAGAACAGACAAAATGTCACCCAGCGGTGAAGTGTGAGGGGAAATATGTGAGGAACCACTCTGCAAGACAGAGCAGAGAAGATGGGTTATGTATCCCAGATTTCTTCAAGGTTCTTGTCAAAAACCCCTCCTGAACACCTTGACAACTTACACATTATGCTGCCAGCGCTAAACTTCTGGTGAAAAATACATATGTATATAAATATATGTCACGCCAAGGAGTATAAAAAAATACAGGTGCTGTATATTTCGGTACCCTGGTTCTTGCAAGTACTGGCCACAGCAACAGGGATTTCCTTGAGTACCCACATGCATTCTGGCTTATATTAATTCAGTGGGATCTTTGCTCTGATTTTGTTTTCTCCACCAAATCACACAAAATCCCAACAACCCTTTCCTACTAATCAGGAACTTTAGTATTAAATCAGGATCTTTTATCACTGAACCAGGGTCTTTAATATGAGCACATTCCCTTCAGACATTCCCTAGCAGTGTCAAACCATGGTGCATAATACAATATCAGTATTTAAACCACCATCCCAATCTGGGTTGAAAATAAGGTATTTCTCTGTCTGTGTAACACCTTTCATTCCTCCTCAATGGGAAGAGAATGGCTCAACTGCAGATCACAGATCTTAAACAACCGGAGTCAAGTCGCAAAAGCCAGTGTTAGCAGGTCAACAGTTTGAACTCCTTTCTCTACACATCTCCACTTGCCATCAGGTCAACACAAATATTTAAGGGCTGAGCACAGCTGTGAACAAAGCAAGGCAAGCACTGTTGAAGGGGCACGAATCCTTCCCCCTCACACACCACGGAAAAGTCCCCAAATGCTGGGGCTATTTTCCCCTTTCCCTCTCAGACAAAATCCACTTGATGGTGGATCCAGCCTGCAGGTCTGACAAGTCCTATGTGTAATTTCAAATTCTTTCCAAATTCCTCTACAAGGCTGACTCCACC
>VWZP01008110.1:456662-559162 GCA_013396995.1 Dicaeum eximium | reverse complement strand
ACCCTGCTTAAAATCAGCCCGGCCCCATCCCCCAGGTCAGCCTGGCTGCCTGCCCATCCACACATTTCTGTCTGCCTTTTGAGTGTTTTCAGAAGCCCATTAAATAGTGCTTTGACAGGCCAGACTCATTCAGCTCGCCCTAAGACCCAAAGAGGGAAGGTTATCGAATTCCCCCATCTCTGCCAGACACACAGAGCTGGAAGTTCTCGGTCCAGCGAGGAAGCTCTGCAGTTGCACAAAGTAAGATGTTAAAACTTGTAAACATGTCATCCAATATTGTAACAGGCCCGTGGGGCACAGACAGGCACTAAAGAGAGAGGGCGCAGGGACGGAGATCCTGCCCTCCGTGGAGCTGCCTTAACGCACCTTTTGGGTTTGTTTCTTGCTTAAACAGCACAATTGGAATTAGCTCCATGAAGAGGCTGATGCCGCTTTCTTAAATGATTCTTAAATAATTTTTCTGTGACCTTTGGTGGATCTTCTTCTTGACTGGGAGAGGAAAACAGGGCGTGACACTCTTGCACCTTCTACTGGATAACAACAGAAAAGAGAGAGGAAAAGTCCAGATGTACCGCGGCTGGAAGATTTAGAAAATGCTTATTGCAAACTTCTGCGTGTTTCCATCCTTAAGAAAGGACGTTTACCTAAGCACCTTCTCCACTGCCCTGTTCTTGGCAACCTTGGAATGTGGCAACTGCTTGCGAGCAGAACTGTGCTCACCAGCGACAAGTTCTACAGGACTCGCGGTGGCACCGCGTCACTCCGAGCACGCCATTAAACCAAGGCAGAAAAAGCGTCCAAGCGGAGTTCACTCACTGAAAAACAATCTAACGGAATGTGGATTGCAACACGACCAGGAGCACGGCAATCAAGAACAAAAATTAGGTTTAAAATACACACACACAAATCAGAGCTACTCCGGACACGAGATAATGCAAACTAACCTTGCTAGAAATAGCTGCAAAATGCCTTCATTTTCTCATACAGTGAAACCCTGATAAAATCACAACTGTTAAGGTCATACAGTATATCAGGTGGAATCACAGTCTTTAGAACTCCATTATTAATGCACACAACCTCACAATCAAAGAGGATAAGAGCACAGTATCCAGATGCCAATGATTTGATCCTATCTTATTTGGCTGTTTACATTTAAATAATGTGGCCGTATAAATTTAAATAATAAGAACCACCAACAGATGGAATGCAGGGGAAAAAAATGTGCTTTCCATGAGACCCTGAACGTATACTACACGGTGCTTTACAATTTATTTGAGCGGAGCCCATATTCAAAAAAAAAAAAAAGACTCATTTCTTCTGCCATTATGGAAATAAAAGGACTGGTGCTTTAGTTCGTTGCTAGCACTGCCAAAGAAACATGCAGTTCTCTAACCTCCAGTACAATGTACCCATAAGGTACCAAGCATCAAAGCATATTAAAAGATATTAAGTGCATATTTGCTTATGAACAAGATAAAAAGCTGTAGGGCCTCCAGGTTCTCAAGCTGTGAGTGGAACAGCTTTGCAATTTGCCTGCAAAACTGCATTTTGATCTTAATGAATATAAAATGGCTGCCATTAAAAGTAAAACAGATTATTTCAGGTCTTTTAGGGCCCATAGCTCTTTGACGGTCTTGGAGGGGCACTATGATCTTTCATTAAAATCTCACAGCAGGACTCCCTCACCAGCAAATCAAGCCTTGCAGTCGAGGAGATTGGCTACATTTAAAAGTAATTTTCAGAAATCTACACAGATTTTCAATTTGGTAATGAAAGCCATAAGAGAATGCAGGCAGCATTTTGTTGAATATTGTTCCTAATCCAGTGCTCACATTCGTTAGAAATTAAACTGCCCCGTAACTACCAGGCTGATGGCAGCCTGCCATTCCCGCTCCGCTGTAAACTCCGGTTGTTAATGAGGAGCATGTGCTAATTGTTGTCAGCATTCCTGCCATACATCCTTTCCCTAACAACATATTTTGCCTGCTGAAAGGTGTTACCTCTTGCACGGTCAGCATCCCGTTTGAGAGGACAAATCTCAGAACGGTAGGAGAAAAGGTTCGGCGTCATTTTGCATGGCATGGAACTAAAAGGATGTGTTTTCATAGCGATATCCAGACCCTCCTGGCACTTCATCCTGCAGTTGCTACTCCTACATTAACACATCAAGGTAAGACAAAGAAAGATGTCGCACGCTTTAATGGCAAAGGGAATAACAGAAGCAATTTCTCTGTGTTGTGAAGCCAAGCAAGGGATGCAGTTCCCAGTAAAGGGAAGTTGAAAGGTTTGAAAAGTTAGAGTGATCATATCTCTCATTATTGCAAACAATGTAAGAGGGGGATTAAAACAAAACCTGAGCTGGAGCTGCGACGAGCCGGATTTGGACACAAAGATTGACTCTAAGTTAGTCAGAGCTGATGACTGTGCTGCCCTCAGGTGGAAGGTCCTGTCGGGAGGGGGAGGCCTCCTCTTGCAGTGTAAACTCAGAAGAAATAAAAATAATAATAATTAAAAAAGAATAAGACTCAGCCTTAGTAGCTGCAACAAACCAACAGGCTCAGAAGTGTGAGCAAGAAGGGTTATAACACATGAATTCTCAAATAAACCAAACGTGAATTGAATTATGGCAGAAGAGAACAATTTTCATCTCCTGAATTGTAAATTGGGTTTGTTTCCAGTTCATATTTGAAATGAGAGGTTCACGCTTGGCTTTTCATTTTATTTTTTTTAGCTGGGAGGATTCTGACAGGAAATACTGCCTTGAAGTAGGTCGCAGCTGATTGAAGAGCTCCACCACACACCTGTGTGACTGACACTCATCCTCTGAAGCACATTTGGTATCACTGCATCAGGCAGATTTCATTGTTCCAGTGCCACGAGCCACAATACCTGATACTGCTGCACGTTTAAAATTATTCACATCAGTTCTGTACACATACACAGGGCCTTTTAAAACAAATTTCTTTTAGTGTGCAGGAGCAATCTGGAAGGAGAGATATAACGGGGGTTCTGGCTGGCAGCAGACAGTCTGGGGAACTTGTTTTGTGTGCTCATTCGTGAGGGGGTTTAAGGGGTGCACAGAGCACCCACACCATCTCTGAGGTACCGAGATCCTTCTTTGCTCTGCGGTAGCCTGATCAGGGTCACAGCATCCCTCAGATTCCTCCACATGGAGTCCAAAGCAGAACATCAGCACCTTTGGCTTCATTCATACGTGAATGATTGACCACCACTTCAAATGACTGGAAAGACTAAAGATGAGGAATCAGTCCTAGCTGCTGGAATCTGAAATGGTAAAATTTTTTTTGCCAGTTTCTTGCTTTTTTTTCAAATTTTTTTTGTTCAAAGTTAGTTAGGACACCTTTATGTGTAGTATTAGAGACTTTCATCAGCTTTGGGTTCTACCATGTTTTGAGCACAGGTAAATTTTTCCAAAGCAAAAGACAGCAACATGGACGTGCTGCAGGTTTGATCTCCTATTTTTTCACTTAGCCGAACTCTGTGTTTCCTAATTCCTCCTGCCACACACCAAAACACTCCCTGTGATAGCAGAATCCTCCTCACACCTGATGTTTCCTCACTGTAAATACCATGCACTGAGGAATGGAACATCAACTCCACTTAATCCATATCAGCCCATGGAGCAACAAATCAACTCCTTTTCCTTTCTGTAGCTGCTCAGGATCCATAGCCATCCCAGCCTTCTCCAAAGGGTATTTATAAGATGACAATGCAGCAGGTGGCTTCCCATTAAATAGCTTTAAACTACTCCTCAGCTGATTCCAGAAGTACAACCCAGAGCAGGATGAACACAGATGGACCAATATCTTTGGGAACTTTAGCTGGTTGGATCTGGCACTGCCCATTATCAGTCTTAAAAACTGTGTTTTCAACAAAGGAAGAGTCACATAAGTAAAGGTTACCTTTTAAATAAATGCCTTTAAAAAAAACCCAGCACTTTCTAAAACCTAGCCATTTTTTTTTATCCTTACAATACTAATTATTGGAAAGGAAATGGAACTAACCGTATCTTTGCAATCTTTTTTTTCTTTCATAGAAAATATATTCTAATTACAATTTGTCACAGTCAGTGATTCATTTTGGGAGACCTAGAAGTGACTCCTGCCATTTTTACATAAAGGCAAATAAAAAAAGTGATTTTTTTTAACATCTGTGTCACATCCTGAAGCAATTTAGTATAGGAAATATATAAAATAATATTATCTTACCATAATAAAGCAAATGCATTAATTAGATTAATATTCTACTGTACCTTCCTAAGCACAAAACCCGTTAGTTTAAACATGGACTACATTGTAGAGATGACTGAGTTGTTTGGGGCTTTCCCACCCTCTATCTGTTCTCTAATCCCTCTTGCAGAAGCCTTCAATTCACACATTTTGCATCCAGACGTTACTGCTGGTTGTGGCACCAGTGAATTAGCCCAGGACTTTGAATGCTGTTTCACATTCCTGAGGAAACAGGCCCTCCTGAAGAATTAGCTGTCCTAAGCAGAGTAGCTGGCAAACAGGGAGGGGGAGAAAACAGGAGCAGGGGCAGAGGGAATGAGGAGTGGAAAGTCACATAAACTTCTAAATAAGAGTCCCACATGGGGAGAATTTGAACAATACAGGAGGAGAACAGAGCTAATGAAGCTGGGGTGCAGCAGTGCCTAATCAAACTCAGATTTTATTAACACCATGTTCCCATTCCCTCTTCCACACCCTTCACAATGATCTTGATTGAGGTTTTCTCAACAGCCCCATCCAGAAGAAAAACAGTACAAATTAAAAAATGAGCCGTGTCACACATGGGATGGAAACTTGATCCCACTGAAGAATGTAGCCAAAAACTGACTTCAACGGGGACAGAATTTTTTACCTTAGAACTTGATGAAAGAGATATGAGGAAAATACAATATCAAAAATCGTCAAGACAGAAAATGTCTTGGAGCTGAGAAAGACTGTAAAATAAGCAATTGGCTCTTATCTCACCAAAAATGGCCCAAATCTGTCCTATATTTTTACTCTATGACTAAAAAAGAAGTTCTAAGATCACCATCTTGATGTATAACGGAGGATATTCACACAGAATCCGAAGATCTGTAGTTAAATCTGTTAGACAACAAAACACACAAAATACTTTTTGATCTCCTGTTCTGAGGGGACCTCAAAACCAGTCAGGTCCTCTGATCCCAGACCAATGTCCTCAGATTTCAGACCAAGGCCAAGGTCCAGCTTGCAGCAGGACTTAAACTCACTCCCATTTCAAAACTGCTTTTTCTTCCTGCAGACAGCCTCTCTTTTTTCTCATCCTTATCTATTATTTACAAAAATAATTATTTCTATAGAAGCTAATGCTTCTTTTCCCCAACTTTTTCTGATCAAGGTGACTTATAAACAGCTGCAATAAAAATGCTTGTTTTTTTTCCTTCCATACTAGAGCATCCTCAATAATGTTTCAGAGAGAGCAGAGAGGCTAAAAGATCTGTGACATTCATAGATTTCACCCCTGAAGCCACAAAACCCACACTAGCAGTTTCTTCATCTGACCAAAATGAATGGTCACCACAAAAACAAATGTAAGTTTGGTATCACCGATTTGGCTGAGACAGCTTAGGGGCTTGAACTTAATAGACTTCCTCTGACAGATTAGAATCTTCTGGTACATCTGCATCATCCTGTCACAGCAGAGCCAAGTCCCAACCACAGGCATGGCACTGCCCTTGATCCATAACCTCGGAATACAAAATCACCGGCTAAACAATGTAATGAGAATCCCAAGGAAATACTTTTGAAGACAGGATTCATTTTACTTGGTGGTCTTTTATAGACAGGGAAAGAAAAAAAAAAAAGACAATTAAGCATTAATAACTGATTGATGCTTAAAGTGCCTAACAGTGAAAGCACATTTCTGTATTCCAAAGGACCGGGCAAAGCCATCCCTAAGAAGGGATTAACTACTATCAGATGATATTACTACTGGATTAATGGTGTTTCGCATTCACTATATTTATATTAAAAAAAAAAATCCCTTTTAAGGAGGATGTAAGTGATTTGTATAAAACCCAAAAGCCAAAAAAAAAATTATTTTTAGAGCAGCATGATGGATACTATTCTCTTCATTTATACATCCTTAATTGCAGTAATTTTTCTGCCTGGTTTGGAACCATGCCTTGCATTGCAAGTCAGTTCTTTTGAGAGCTCCACAGCCTATGGAAACAGGAAAGCCATGTATGACTCCAGAACTTATGCTTTATGTTTGGGTGGATATTTAAAGCTGTTCTTGTTTTAGAAATCTGGTTTTGTAATAGATATTCTAAAGGTGATCATTTTACTTTATTGCTTGTCATTGCTGACTGAAATATTTTTGCTAGATGAATGTAATTACTACAACTATATTACTTTCCTAACCTGTTTGGTCTGTTGTACCTAGGTATTCACAATGTGAGATTCTGGATCCTCATTTGCAAAAAAGAAAGTCACATTGTTGTGTGCTCTGGCCTAATTATATAAAGCCTGTATAGATGTTATACAGTTTTCTTCCCTGCCTATCTCATATCTACAGAAGGTTACAGGAAAATTCCAATCTTAACATAGGATTGTGCAGGTGACAAAATCCAACAACAAACTCAAATGTTTGTGTTACAAGTGACAAAAAGAATCTGCCTCGACCAGAGCCAAACCATTCATGACATTTTTTAAAAGGATGCAAGGAACAACCATATTCTTATTCACCATTAGTTACTACAAGTCAAAATTATACATTAGAGGAAATTATTTGTTGAGACATCTTCAGGATTATACACCTGGAGATGGAACACCTGGTGTGTGCTCTCCCACAAAGTCCTGTGTGCCTGAAGGAGACAGTCTTCAATCCAAACCATAATAAATGCACAATAAATTCGTTGTTATAAATATTTCCCATCATATCCATTATTATGGATATTACTTTTTTCTTACTTATCCTGCTACCCTGACCAGGAGCCAGGCTACCCTTACTCAGGAATGCTGTTCTGTTTTGTCTTTTATCTGAATGCCATGAACTAAAAATGTGGTTCAGAGGAAATAATCACAACTGTCAAAACCCAAAACCTCAGATTTCCTTATATTCCATGCCAGGCTGCATCCACATACAACATGGATAAAACAGGGTGGTGGAGGATGCATTTACCAATTTCACTGTGGTATTTCACAACCCAGCTTCTGCAGTGATTCAGTCTCCAAATATCTACCTACCCACCTACTGCAACTGTTCTAATCTTAATCCCTAGCAGGTAGGACTTTAAATAAGATTTTCTTCTAAAATATTTCCATCAGCATTATCTGTTATTAAAGAAAAAAAAAAAAGAAGGGTAAAATAAGATTTCTTACAAAAGGTAATTAAGCAGTATAATATCATAGTAAGTGGAATGAACAATAAAGAGTTGTACTAAAATATATGCCTTGTGCAGTAGAGGACTGGTGTTTCAGGAGATTAACAATTATGATCACCAGTCCTCTTCTGTTTCTGTAATACTCTACACAATCTTTTTTAAATTACTTTATTAACCTTTCCTCCTAGCACAGAAGTGCCCGATTATAGATAATATTTCAAAATCATCTGAAGTGTAAGTGTGTTTGATTTGCTCAGTAATTATTTGTCTACTTTATTACATTGACCAAGCACACAAGCTCCTTGACCAGTTTTATTTCAAGTCCAGTTAAGAACGAGGTCAGATCATTTTGTATGATTCCTCCCTTTGGGCCCCCAAGCACCTGGAATTTCACACAGGAGCTGGGAAGTTGGACATGGAAATCCCACTCTTCCAACATGCAGAAATCAGTCTGTGGTGCCATCTAAGGCTCAGGGGCCTGCTCACCACGGAAAGGTTTGGTGCACGAGCCAAAGAAGTTTGTTCACTCACTGCACTGCAGACCACTTACGCACAGCCATGAGAATTTGCCTTTCTAAACCTAAAAGGGTGTAAAAACCCCTATATATTTTTCAACGCATGCTCTTGGCTGATAATTTATTCCCAACGTTTCACACAAGGCATTATTTCAATTTGGAGCTGAGGTATTAGCCCATTACCAGCTCCACTCCTCTCTGCAGCCTCATGCTAATGCATATGGTGATCACAGGGAAATAGCATTTCTTACAACACAGGCCTGGAGAAAACAAGCCAGCATGAAAATAAAAAATGCAATGAAAAAGTTTTCCTGCTCTAACTTTGCAGCTTTGGAGGAAAGGAAAATAATATTTACATTTTTGTAAAGATGAAAATGCAATGAGATGAAACGACATACACAGTTTATTCCTGAGGGCCACCACTAGGATAAAAGCATAAAGCCTGGGGACTTTGTTTACTGTCCACAATCAACAAATCCTGAAATCTCCATATGCAGCAGGTTTCTAAAGCTCTGTTAGTAATACTGTATATTGCTGGTCAACTCAGTCACCCATAGAATTACAGTGTAGGGTATGGATGCCAGTATTTTAGACCCAAACTGAGCATAAAAAACACAAAGTAAAATTCAGTGTCAGCACAAAGTTGACAGCGAATGATTATAACAGCTTCGAAGCTTGAAAAAGAGTGTAAATAACTAGGATCCCCTGCGGGCTCACTCAGCCTGCATACATAACAACTGTGATGGACAGCCACTGTGGTAAAGTACAGCAAAAAAAAAGTCACTCTGCAAAGATGCAAAAATTTTCCCTGCAACGAGCCTTAACTGTCACCTTTCTGACTAAATCAGCTACTTTTATAGAGAAAAAGTGTCTATATTCTAAGGGGCACATTTGCAGTGCAGGCTGCTACTGGAACAGGTAAACCATTAATATATTTTTCAGGGCTAATAAGCCCCAAGAATTTTTATTTCTTTAAAACAAATGATTCCAAGCTACACCTTTTCAAGTCTTTTCTCTCAATTAACCCCAGTGTAGAGACAACTCAGACCACCGAGCCAAAGAATTTCAAACAAGGCACGTTTATGAACCTAGGGATGAAAATACTCTCATCTGCCAACACAGAAAAATTAGGCTGCTTTTTTCCTGGTGACTTTTTTGCTCCTAGAAGTGTCCATACACAAGGCAAATATGCACATGTGGTAATGGCTTTAAAGTGCTGGCAAATTGCAAGTGGGTAGAAGCAGTGGGTGCTCAGGCTCTCTCAGACCTGTGACAGCACTGTGATTATGTGATCCCTGCACTGTCCCTGCCTGTGGGCTGGGGGTGAGGCAGAGAGGAATACACAGCCAACACCAGCATATGCCTGCAAATTACTGAATTTTTTAAAAAAATCAATTAGCAAGCCAACTACTTAATTAACTAGCTCTTTTCTCTCCCTCCATTATTTATTCAATGAAAGCTTTTAATTTTAGATCTTAAACAGTGCTAAAACTTTCCCCTTAACCCATTTTTGGTTATATTTGTTTAAACTCAGTAGATGCCTTGAAATACCAGCCTTTGGTCACTGGACTATTTGTTCTGAGAGCTTGATTTTAATTTGAGCTAAACAGGGGCTCAGAAATATGACAGAGCAGAGACATTTGTGATGATCAGGCAGTGTCTAACTGAGGAAAAACAAGCACATCTAGCAAAAAGAAAAGAAAAATTCTCTCATCCGATAGTGTGAAATCCTACCTGAAGTTCATGGTGAGTTATGGAAAAAGAAAACTTCTCATCCTGCAAGTCACTAAATGCTCTCTTCCTTCAGTGAGCACAAAGAGATGAGTGTTTGACACATTGTAGGTTGTGCTCATCAATTTGGTGAATTAGACATGTAAATTACGTTTTTATAATTTTATCAAGTGAGAGTCACTATTAGGTGTCTGAAAATCCTGAGCATTTTCAAAGCTGGCCCTCAGCAAAGGGCTGGCTTTCACCCAGAGTTATTCAATCCTTATGTTTTGGTGGTGGGTTTTGACCTTTATCGCTGTTTATTCAGAGGTTTCCAATTCTTCTTCCTCACTTGGAAGCATAGTGATATTCAAAGGCCATTTTGGAAAGCCAGCACAGACACAAGTATTTGGTTTAGGCCGCCTAATTTTCTTTGTGCTGTAAAATGTGTCATGTATTCAAGATGCCCCTCAAAAAATTGAGTCCAGGAGTGGTTGGATAGGTCAATCTTGTACAAATTTCTGCAGAGTTGTTCCATGCAGGGAAATACAGATCCTCCCATGACCATTGGCTTGGCTGAAATAGCAGGTGGAGGTGGGCACCCAGTGCTGTTTGTGGGCTGTCAAGCACATTTGCTTTCAACTGAGCGACAAGGGACAAGCTCAGAGAGCCTTAAATAGTCCCCTGCACCTCAGCTTACTTGCATAAAAGTGGCAAAATAATTGTGAGCCTATTAAGTACAGCTTTTTAGCTGCTTTAGAAAGTAACCAGGTTTATAAGATTAAAGATATGGAAATTCTGCCCAATTTCACGATTTACATCTGATCTGGTAGAGCTGCTGCTCTGACCAAAAGGAGCTGATTGTTCTTTTTAGATTTTACCTTGACACCACGCTGCCAGCCTTAAGAAACTGGGATGAAACTCTGAGTGCATCTGCTTTGGAACCAGTCTTATTAAACCCAAAGACTTCCAGCAAGTTACCCCTGACTTGGGCCAGAAGCCTTTGCAAAACTTGAGAAAGAACAACAGGATATGATGGCAGCAGGAAAATTAATATTGTAGAGTTGTATTCACAGCAAAAGAATAACTCTGAAAAGTGAAAGTCAAAGCTGCCTTTTGCTGTCTCTTCCTAAGAGTGACCAGCAGAGCTGCAAGCAGAGCTTGCCATGCCAAGTGTAGCTGCATTTTTAACCCCACAGAAAGAAAAGCAAACCAGGAGATATTATTCCATAGTGGAATTAGCATAACCCAGCACATCAGAATATTAAAATTTAACAAGGATTTCAAACCAGCCTTGTATCATCAGCAGAGAGCCATGTCACAGGGGTTTTTTATTGGTTCAGCAGGATAGGTATAATTGTATCAATATTTTAATGCTTGATGCATATTGTCTGTGATAAATTGCTTGCATAAATAAAAAGCACCAATATTCAATTGCCAATGAAATAATCACACATTCTAGATCTTTATTATATCATGCATTATTTAATTACAATAATCAGAATCCTTTTGAAGGTAAAACAAGATTAAAAAGGTTTTGTTTTATTGGATCTATATATTTGATTTACACTTTATATGTTAGCTTTGCATTAAGAATTTATAAGGCATCAATTCAAATGGTGATATTACAAGAGTTTATTCCGTTTGTAATTAGTACAGTACTCTTAAAGTACTCTGGCTATGAGAGATAATATTTCAGTATTTTAATGAGCTTTTTAAGTATAATTGATGTAACAATCGTTGAATTACGCATTTCTACCTGAAGAATAATGAAGGAAACATTTTAATGAGAAATGTAATCATTATTAGCAAATGATCTACTAAACTGCCATTTACTGACATTTAAAAGCTTAATAGTAGAAAACTGTATTTTTGTACATCTGCATCACTACAGATGACTGTCAGCTCAGTTGCTCAGCCTTTCTTGGTATGACTTCCCCTGTTAGGTTTTTGTTGTTAAATTTAAGAAAAGCTCTCTTTTACAATTGTCAGTTTCCTCTGGTAACTATAGGGCTTGACATGTATACAGATAATTTAAATAAATTAGCCCCTTTTCAGCCTTCAGCATTTTTTCAGTATAAAGGTCTCATTTTGGAGAGTATTCATGCTTGCATCAGCTTGATATTGATGAATGCCCTGTAACCTCCCTGATAGCACCTCAGACGTGGCCATCCTGCCAACGTGCTGACAGTAGTGTGTGAGGCTACCACGTTCTCTTTATTAAAAGAAAACAAAACCAAAAAAAAGCCAAAAAACCCAAAACCAAATGCAAAGCACACCAAAACCCCATTAATACATCAATATATTGATCAATTATTGCACCATGGTAGTAGACAGCATTGGTCCACCAGAGAAAAGGTTAATTTAAGGAAAAAGAAAATTTAGGCTCTACTCTGTTCAAGTGGTGACTCAGTCTCTGAAAAAAATTGGGGCAGCAACACAAAAATAAACTAGTGGAGCATTATTTGTATGAGGTTTCTCTCTCATGACTGCAGCTCCTACTGCCACCCACAAGGAAAAATTTCACTTTGTTCCATGTGGGTTCTAAAAATTCTCCTTCCCCAGCCTCTATAGGGACAAGAGTCGACAAAAGGGGCAAAAAAGGAGCTGGATATAAAGACAGCATTTATTTTGCTAATAAAATTCTTTGCCAGCAATGACAGAGAGGTCTGGGAAAAACTACAATTGAATTCAAGTGAACACGACCACCTTCCTCAAAAAAAACAAAAACAAAAACAAAAACAAAAACAAAAAAAACCCCACCTGAGCATGAAGATAGAAAAACTTGGAATTAGCCTCCTATTCATAACACCACCCAAGGTAATTCAGGCTCATCTCTGGTACCTGCACAGCCTCATTACCTTTTTTGCAACACTTCCTCCAATGTGTGGGAATACACCAAAGTGCCTCTGCTCCTTCAGGATGAGAGGACTAAAAGGGATGGATGGGAAGGTATGAGCTCCCAAAAGAATGCTCTTCACCAGAGGCTGCCCACCCATATCAGGCAAGCTCTGCTTTCACACATAAAAAAAAGGCAGGAGGACCTGCAGCTCTTCACCACAGATCACATTCTGCTCCACATGTGCATCCTCCAAGTGCCAACACAGCTTTGCGTTATTCCCTCTCTGTCCTAAAAAACAGCAGTCTCACTTGCAGGAAATTTCTTTCTTCTCATGACCAGAAAAAAGAGAGACGGAAAATTACAAGGAAATAATTCCCAGGGAATTCACACCATAGGTTAATCCATAGGCGGATCACAGAGGAAAGCCCTTTCCTCTTTAATGCCAAAAATCTGCAAAAAACGGAGCCAGGAACTGATTACAAGCAGTCTTGCAAGGAGCTACTGGTGACCTTCTGGGATCTGCATTCCATCTCCAATCCCTGAATGTCCAGCACAATGGGAAACAGCCTTGGCTCTCCCCTCACTGCTGCAGAATATTCCTGTACATCTCCACCTCGACACAAAGCCATTTAAGACTTCCCAGCATGGCTCTAGCTGAGTCTTATGAGTTTTCCAGGACAAAACTAACTCCTGTTATCATTAGGCAAGGGTTGGAGAGACCTTAATACATTTACTTACTCCACAAAAAGCCTTTGCAAAAGTCAAACATGTCTAGAAATTACACCAAATATACATATGTATGTCCAGGCTCATAAATAAGACCATTCTGACAATCAGGTGCACTGCTCAGCTGTTGTGATGATTTAAGTGAGCTACCAGGGAATATCAGCAAAAGTGACACAGAAACCAGAAGTGGACAAAGGTATGTAATAAAACCAAGAAAAAACCTTGAACCAAAAATATATCAAAGCCAGCTCCACTGACGCGTTTTCATTGCTTAGCAATGTAGTGCCATTCTCATCTGTTTAATTCCAATTCAGCCTTTCTTTGATATACCTTTTATAATTTTCAGTCTAATTATAATGAAAATCATTTTTCACTTCAATTTTGCAATAAAAATATTTCCTTGTTTCCCATTACCCAAGAACACGATATCGCCCAGCTCCTAAGCATGCTTATGATGTGCATAGTGCATCTTCTCTTTCTTAGCATTTAATCTCTTCATAGTCTGTGGATGTCAAGAGGTTCAGATTAAGCTTGTTAAAGATCTGCTTCACTCTAACTCACTGATGATTATTTATTTAGCAGTTTTATGTAACCCTGTCATTGATAAGCACTCTATTAATTTGCCGAGGGACAAATCAACACCAGTTATTTTTCTACTGGCTATTAGATTCAGTGCTGCTGTTTGTTACAACCCACTTGCCAGTTAATTATAAATTATGGGTCCTCTTTGCCTATATTAATTGATATCTCCTCTGCCTTTGTAATACTAGACAAATAAATTGAAGGCAAGATTTATTAAGCAGCGCCTGTCTTCCATCTCTTGATAGTATTCTTTACTTTTTAAACATTTATACTTGTTTATACAGAACAGTGCATTAGAGAACAGATCCTTGGGGTGTTTTTGGGGGAGACAGGAAGACTTATTTAACAGCTTCCCACAAATTAGATGGAAGTGACACACGGTTTAAGTTCAGCAATTTTTAAATGCTCCTTTTGATTTAATCAAGTCTTGGGTCACAATGTCTCTCTGTATAGAGGCAGCATACACACATTTTACAGGAATTGTGGATGTGCAGGTATGTGAAGCATAATGCCAAACTCAAGTTCCCTGGTTTCAGAGGAATGCCAATCACACCACTCTGAACACAGCCACAGGAGCAAAACACAACATCATTCCAGGGAGTTTGGATTTAACAGCAGCTCATTCCACCCTCCAACCTTTAAAATTCACTGCTCAGTGTGATAAGGATATGACACAGGCACATGTTCATCAGGGTTATAAAAGGTTTTACCCTCCTGCCACTTGACAGGTGTCAGGAACCATTGAACCCAGAGATTACAGTTACATTCCAAACCTAATTATGGCTAGTTTTTAATGCAATTAATAGCTTCATCTGCAGCACCCCAAGTGTTTTGCTACATACCATGTTAGATAAACTCAAAGAAAGCACATTCCTGACCCTCTGGATGAATGCATGGCTGTATTGACTGTTCACAAGCAATATCTCTCTCATTAATTAACTCTTACAATGCACTCATTAGTATGTGTGTATGTTTTCTTCCAGGCAGAACATCTGTATCACCCTCTGGAGGCCGGCTCACAAAGACTAACAGTACCATTCTACCACAGCTCTCCTCATTCATGGAATATTCCACAGTTTCTGTTCTTTCCTGGTAAAAACACCCAGAAATGTGTACCCACAGTCAAACTGGAGCTTGAGTGCCTTTGTAAGCAAATGTCTGAAAATTACCTGACATGGCTTACTGAAAAGCAAAAATTAAATTAATTATGGGCATTCTTGTAAGGGAGAACTTGGTTTTTGTGTCAATGCAATGATCCCTTGTCAGTAGGACTCTAAATACTACATGAGGGTGAGGGGATAATGTTTTACCTCTGCCAAGTTCCCATGCTCAGCTCTTCCCTGCAGAGCATCTACACCCAACCCACACCCAGCTGCATCAAACACCCACCTGACACCCAAGGTAAGGAAAGGGGAAAACATTTCAAATGAAATAGGAAATGACCTGAACTGTTGCTGTAAACCATTTTCCCTCCCAGATTCACAGAAGTTTGAACAGCTTTCTTGTTCTATTTTCCATTTTCTTTCAGAAGAAAAGTAAAATTGAGGCCTTGATCACTCAAGGTCATTAAAAATCCCATTAACCTTTTCACAAGGTAGGGCTTAAGTAGGGTTAATTAAGCAATATTGCTTCACAAGGGTCTGAAGAAGCATTTTTCTTTCTAGTTTCCATAGATATGCCAGTAGGTTTGTATGCCTCCCATCAGATTTGTTTTAAATTTTGGGTCATGTCCCCCACAAAGGAAAAAACAACCCCAAAACAACCACCAACCAAAAACCTGCAGAAAACTGTGCAAGACCCCAGGGATTACCCAGCTGTAACATGCACCTCAGGTTCCATGTGTCCCACTGAAAATGATGCTCACACTCCTTTAAAAGAGACTCAGTGACCAATTGAATGGTTTATACACCCTGAAAAAATGTTTTGAAGAAACATTTGTACACTCCAGAAATACTCTCATCACTGTAATGAATTAAAGAAAATATTGAGTCATTTTCCACACACCATAAATAACCATTTGCATTTATTCATTGCTGGGTGCTGGGAGCATTCTCAGAAAAAGAACTCAAAGCAATGATAACTCAGTCATAAAAAGTGACAGAAATATGATAAACTACATATTAGGCCAGAGAAAATTCTGCCATACAGAGCTTGGAAACTGTGACCATCCAAGAGGAATCTGTGACTTCCACCTGCAAGTGCCTTCAATCACCTTCCTCCACACCCTTCATCAGAACTCCCCATACACATCATTATTCAGGAATTAGCAACATATCAAGGTAATAATCTCCAGACAGAATCACATTTGTGAGGTGGTTCTTTTTAAATACAAACCCCAAATGCTGCAAAACTCAACTTTTGCACAGGAATGCTGAAGTGTTTGTAGGCAGGAATCGCAGCGGAAGGATAACGTGATGTCTGTGCTGTCTGCTTCTCCTGAACCACATAAAGCTGAACCCTGGCTGGGTATCAATTCCCCTGTGTTGCTAAGTCATGGCAAAGCCACCTAAAAGCAGCAGAAAAATAAACTTTTCAGCCTGTTGGGTTCAAGAATTACATAATTAATTTAATCAGACAGTAGCAAATTCAAAACATGGCTTTTTTCTTTGTTTACAGTGAAAAAAATAGACTACAGGACTTCCTGCCATAAGATAGCCCTGCTACCAACTTAGCTAAATTAAAAACATTGGACATTTATGTGGCAAGAAAGCACATATAAGGGCAAAATAAATAATGCTGAACTAAAACATATTTTATCAGGCACAGATGTATCAGCATCCCCACAGCAACCTTCCTTTTCCTTCAAGATTTTTTGAATTACGTAGACTATGACAACAACTTCCAGCCCAACTATGGGTGAGCTGGAAAAAGCTGCTCTAAGTTTCTTTCTCTCAGCAACCCCTTTAAACAGCCAATTTACAGCACCATATTCCTTGGCCACATGAGCTGTAGATGGATGGGTTGTCAATGGCAGGAACATTTCCTGACAAAGTGACCTCACAACTCCACACCATCTGGGCTGGCTTGTGACTCTGAAGTGTATGGATACTTGTCAGACGGAATATGCACATTAAAATCTACTTAGATAAGTAGTTGAACGAGAAATCAAAGTATTTTAAGTCTCGACTTGTCTGAGCTTGCATAAAACAGTTCCACACTGGGAATTTCAAAGCTGGGCTGGACTTACTCTACATTTCCTTGTTAAACCACAGTTGAATAAAAGAAGATTGTAAAAACTATGGAAAACCAACATCCTTAAAGTGTCCTGGTTAGTTGTGCAGATATTCAGGCATTGCACACGTGTACAAATAACTCATACTACAACAAAACGTAACCTGCTGTTCCCCAGGAATTCAACTGCTCCTCCTCCAGAACCTTTACAGGAAGAACCACCTCGACACCTCACAGCACCTGCCTGATGTTCCGTGCACAAAAATGTCCAAGCACAGGGAATTCTGATGGGGAGGGGAATGAGTGGCCCAGAGCCATAGCCAAATCCTACCTTGAATGCAGCATCAGGACACATCAGCTTCAGCTCCCACACCCGTGCTCATATAACTGGATCCCACATCACCATAAAATATTACCTGAGAGAACCCATATTTATGGAAAGGGAAGTGTATATATTTTCTGATGGAGTGGGAAATACATCTCCTTTTTTAGCTATTAATATTAATTTTATGGGTACTGTGCCTGAAGATCATTATTAATGTCTTCTTGAGATTTCATTAACACAACAAAAAATCCCCAGAAGAGAGTTTCGGTGCAAAGCTTATTTTAAGTGGGTAAATTCCCTATTTTTCCTTTTTTTTTTTTTTTTTTTTTTTTTTTTTTTTTTTTTTTTTTAAAGCCAGAAAGGGTGCAGAAAAGACCTATAAAATAAATGCTGAGTGAATAGGACTCTCAGGCTATAGAACTTGTGCTGTGAAAATTCTACTTTGTCTGGCAAACACTATTAAACAGAAATCTGTGAACAGCATTTTTTTTTTCCATTTCATACAGGGGAAAAAAAAGAAATCAGATCTGACCCAGTGACTTCGATGACAATGGTGAGAGTCCTACTTTGTACAAAGAGTTATAAAGACAGAATTTTTACTCTTGGGTGGGCATTTTAGCATTCCCAGCAATGGTGCTTTGCTCCTGGACTTGCTGAGATAACTCAGTACAGCCTTGGCTGGTGGCACCAGTGACTGGTGTGTCACAGCAACCCTGACAAGTCCTCCTCATGGGTTTGGTTTGCATAGCGGTGTGGTTGAGATTATTTCCTAAATTACACAATATAATTCAATAAAGTGTTGTCGAAGTGTGGATTACTGTAGTAGACATCTGGATTGTGAATCTGAGTTTCAGGAGGACAAACTTTGCACTTCTACAATAATTTGGGTCATCTCCAATTGGAATTCAAACCCAAGTGTCAGTGGTGAAGTGCCTGGAGGCCATCAGAGTAACTGTGTCACCTTGTCTTCCTAATGATCCTTATACATTTAATGTAAACAACATAAAAGCAAGTGCTTATTCAAGCAGGACCACTACATATGTTTACCTGGGACTGTTGTTCTAACTTGCACTGACTATAAAAAAATAACTGGCAAGAGAAAAAGAAATGTTCAATGCTACAGCAGAGCATCAAACTATGGATTTGGAGGGCTGGTGCCTGCTGGTGTTTCAAACAAACCCCAGAAGCTGCTCTTAGGGGGGGTCATAATGGCACATGCAGCCTATTTGGAGACCATTTCTTGTCTTCCAGTGCTGTGTGGTTCTCATTATAATGATAATATCCAGCATTTATGTGGCTATTTACATCTTTCACATGCTGTACCAACAACTAATTAATCCTCACAACACCCTGTAGGGTAGGTAAGGATTATTATACCCGTTTTATAACTGGAGAAATTGAGACAGAGGGGTAACAGTGACTTGCTGGAAGGCATGCAGCAAGTTCAAGGCAAAGCTCAGATGAAAACACAGGGGTTGCTGGCCCTCAGAGCCCTGTCTCAAGAGCCAGCACCTGATTTTAGAGACACTGTTTCAGCCAAACCCATCCAAATAACTAACATGAGAGTTTCCATTAGGTGCCCAAGGTATTTCAATCCCAGCATTGAAAGAGGTTGTGCAGGCTCAGCCTTGGAGCCTCAAGACTCCACTGGACAAAACTGCTGAGCAAGCTGGTCTGGTCTAATGCATGAGCTTATTTTAGGCCAGATGTTGGATTTAAGGAAGCCTGAATTATCTGATTTTTGAAGCAGGTGTGTTCTGTGGTGGTTACAAGTTTTCCAACACTTTTTTTCCATCTGAGTTCTTCCTACAGGTGCTCTCACCTCCACCTGGCCTTTGGCAGGCAATCCCACAGGCAGCACTAGGTCTGTGCCAACAGAAACTAATAAATCTAAGCCCATCAAAGGCCAGTTAGCAGTGAACAAAAAAAAAAAAGTCTTGTCTGTAAAGTATTTCCCTGCTTGTATCCGTCACTAAACATAGACTTTTCCATGAGAGAAGATGGCATCCAGGTTTTGTTCCAGGTCCACACTCTGTGTTAGAGGACAGGAGAAGTTCTGTCCCTGTGCAGCCCCATTGTTGTCACCACCTCTGGATTCAGGGCCAAATAAGAAATTGGCAATAGCAATATAAACCTTCTTGAAATTATTCTCTGCTTAATGCCCCTCCTTGCTGCAGGATCACAGCTGAGATCAAAGCTGATACTCCATTCTCCTCAGCAGTTGCTGGTTATTTAGGGGCGTTCAAGTTCCTTTTGGGGATAAAAAACAACAGTTTCAAGAACTGCTGGGTATCCTGTGGTTCCTACTAAAATGAAACCAAGCTGTTTGGGAACTTTTGTTATTTCATTCTGATGCCTAATGGGAACGGTTGGATGCAAAATTGTTTTAGGAATTGAGCCTTAAACATCCTTATCAACTCCCCTGCTCTCCTACAGAAGATTGTTTGTATCCTTTTGCATGTACTTCATCAAACAGAAGGAATTACAACACTCTGACTACTGGAAGGGGAAATTAGCAGCCATACTGTCAAGTAGAAGCCAAGAGAAGAGGACGCACTGAAAGCAGACAACACCAAACAGCAAGTTTTGCTTTTATAGACCCATCACACATGTTCCCTGATCACAGCCACCTCCCTTATGAAAGAAGGGGTTTAAAAGATGAAGCTATGGTATTGTTAACTTTCACCTGTGCCTGTAATCTCTCAAGGAAAAAACAGCTGATATCGCAGCTGGTTTCTTCCCAAACCTGACCCATACACCCACCTACAGTCCCAGACTATTTTGTATGGAACCACACTGAGTAAGAGTAAGGAGACCCCAACAGAATCTGAAAGGAGCATCTCCAAGATAGGAATTTGCACAAAAACTTTTCTCTCCTACTTTTCTTTCTCTGTACTTTTCTGGGAGTGAAGCCAAAGCCTAACCAGTATTTAACATTCTCAGAAGCCACATTTAGAAGCTTGTATTTATCCAGGCAGGGCTGTCAGTCAGATACTTGTGGCAAACAAGGTTCCCTTCGCTCTGTTAGGGTCAGTATGACCAACACACTGAGGACAGCTCCTCTCTCCTGTGGTGCTGCACCCCACAGATAACCATGGGACAAAAGGCTGGCCTTACACAGGTGGCAGAGCTAGCTTAGCAGCAGTTTCTCAGATGCAGCAAGAGCACAGCAGGGTAATGTCAGAACCCTTTTAAAACACTAAATATACACCTGTACCAGGCTCCTCCAACAGCTCCCACACATCAGTGTCCATGGGGGTCACAGTGCTGATTACAGACAGCAGAAGAGATAAAGCTGCTCTAGCAAACCCTTTGTGAGAGTTATTAAGATGTTGACAATATGAGAATCAGATGAATTTACCACTGCTTCAGTAATTGTCTTTCATATATGAGCAACCCCCTACATACAACTTTTATGATTCATCATATTTATTTTTTGTTTCCTCAAGCAACATCTTTTATTAGTTGCACACTCACTACAGAAATTTAATTTCTGCAAGAGAACAACAAAGCAGTTGATTATTATTATTGAGAATCTGGTACAACACAGAGTGAAATAAAATCTATAAGGCATTAAAATGACAGATTAGGCAAGAGCTGTATTCATTTACAAGTGTTAGAACATCATGTTAATGCCTCACAAGCACAACATAAAATGAAAATCAACTCTTTCATGCTGCTTTACTAATACTGAAAAGCTCCATGGAGCACAAACAGTAGTCCCTGTTAAAGAGGCACTGTCCTTTTGTAGTTTTTACAGTCAGTGGGTTTATCATTAGCACTTGACAGAAAACTCTTACAGTCCATATTAGCCATAAACTTGACATTTCGACCACTTATGGATTTAAAAATTATTATTACCCATCTCTGCCAGACCAAATGTATTAAGTATATGGCTGTCCCTCAATGAAACTTCAAAATTCACAAAACTTCTTTGGTTTAAAATGTTCATTAGGAAACCATAATATTACAAAGTTCACTTTTCAGAGCTACGGCAAGGCTACCATGGCCAAATTTCCATTCATATGAAAATTTGCCTGCAACTTTATTTACTACCAAAATCTTTGAACATAAAGTGACAGGACATGCAAATAGCAAGATAAAGTATTCACTTCACTCACACCAATCCCATCACTGGCAAATGCATTTGATGGTGTTTGTATACTTTTGATCATATTCTGTGTTAGTAAAGTCTTGATTTTCCTGAACATATCACCATTATTTTTTGCTTAAACTCATACCTTAGCTTCAAATCTGGAAAATGTTCCCCTGCTTTGAAATATTATGCTGTTTGTTCAAGTCTTATGGAAGGGAAATCCATGGACTTTGTTTAGTAACAACCAGATGTACACCTTGTTCTGATTTGTTCCTCAATACATCCTCAATGATTTTGTAAAACATTTTGAGGGATGTTTATACTCAAAAGGACACCTGTCTCTCCTACAGAGACAACAGCAGTATCAGCACAAAATTCAACAGAGCACGAAAAGGTTTTAATGGGCTGGAGAAACATTTTCATATTTAGGTGGCCATGACCACCATGCTGTGGCCACCAAGATTGCCATGTGTATCTCCTGCCTGCCCAGAGCCATAACTGGAATAAAAACATCCTTTGGCCAGGTGCAGAGGAGCCCAGGACAGGCCTGAGCCCTGGAGAAGGAGCAGGTGGGTGTCAGACCATCACAGGAGAGAAGATGAGGAAGGATTATGAGGAAGGAGGAACAGTCACAAGATGTTTTTCTCCACACAGACAAGGCTGGTACCCAATTTCCACCTCTTCTTCCACCACTCTGGGCTCCAGCCACAAAGAGAATAAAGTACAAGGAACAATAGCACATATAAAAACACCCTGGTAGCAATTTAAACCATGCATCTAAAGCTGATAAACTGTAAATAAATCAAATGCTGGAGCATAACAAGCCTCCTCCTGAAAAATGCTCCCAGGAAAGTACCATCACAGATGCTTTACTTCATCAAGGGTTAGCACTTTGTGTGTAACATCCCTTGGAGAAACAAACTGCAAACTTTCTGATCTACAAACTCACTACTTTCTATGAAAGCCAGAAGCAATCCAATTTACTGTGATGCTAAATAGATCTGTAAATTACCTAAATCACAGAGGGTTGAACTTCACCCCCCTTATTATAAACTATCCTTTAATGATATTATAAATAATAAAAAATAAGCACAACAAAGTAGCTCACACTCTGAAAGCACATTGAGGTTCCCTAAAGCCAGGTGCACCTGGAGCAGGGAGGGGGGAAAGCCTTTCTTAAATAAGACCTAAAATCTTCTCCCCAAGTTACCAGAAGAAAAGTTGGTATCTGGAAGACACAGCCACTGGTGGATATACACTGAAATACTTATCCACAAAGAGGGGAATGACATGATGGAAAATCCTAAAAAGCATCGGGAAATAATGAACAGTACTTTCCCCAAAGGCATAGCTGGAAGTTGTAACAGGATTTCCTCTCTCTTCTTTCCAACTTTATCAAATGTCCTGTCCTCATCTCACCTGAAAGGTGAGTGACAGCTGGGGGAGGATTCTCTGCAAGAACACTCATCTGATCAGCTTGTGTACCTCAGTAAAAATGTCACCAACCAAACTACATTTGCTGGAAACCTGAACAATTCTGTCCTCCAGCAAAAAAACTCTTCATCTGCTTGTATTGTTTTCCTTCATTCAGTTTTAAATCAGTATAAAATTTATCTTAATGACTCCTCTGGAGCACCACCACCAGATCCAGTATAAACTGCCCCAAAAAAAGATACCTTGATAAAAGTACTTTTCAGGCCACCTTTCACAGCCACAACAGAGATGGTTGTATTTTGCCAGCTCAATCTCACTAATTTCTTTTTCACTGCCCATGAATTTCCATTTGAATTTTAATCCTGCACAAAAAAAATATATAATTCAAGAAGGTTTCTACTATCTGAGCAGGGAATATTTTGCGCCGCTGATTCATATCATTAGCATTAGCTGCCATCCTTTAAAAGTGCTGCAGAAATCATGGCAAAAATCTCAGGACCAGATGTTTTGACATTCCATGCATTCCAGGCATCCTTATTACTTTTTAAAAATTGATTAATTGAAATAACTCCTCTATTAAAATGTCATTTTAAAAACTTGAGAAAGAAGACTTGATAAGGAAGAGGTTTGGATTTTTCCAATAGACTTGTTCTTAAAGATAGACTGATAAAGTTCTGCATAAGAAATGAAAAGTACGGATTAAAAAAACCCAACAGAGTGGGCATGGAATGAATTATGCCAGCTTTTAGGTTCAGAATATCACTCGACAATTTCATTTCATTTCACATGTAATTGCAAAGGAGGAGAAGAAGTTTAAAGTCTAAAATAGAATGTGCACCTAGGTTTTTTTCTCCCTGTTTTGAAGTCAATGTTAAAGTGTTACAGGACAGTGTTACAGAAATTTTACATTTTTTGTTATATAAAACATTTCAGACTATGCACTACATCCAAATAAAGTCTGACAGCAAGCTGCAATAGCATTCTAGTTCTGTGGATCCTGGTGTTTCAAGGAACCAGTAGCAATATAATGTCTGGGAAGGAAGGCAGGCAAAAATGCAGAAATCCTGCTCCAGCCCAGAAAATAAATAAATAAATAAACAAACAAATAAATAAATAAGGAGTAAAATAAATAGCCCCATAAAGCAAGTGTAATATTTTGGATGACACAGACATGTAAACTGCTGGGAATAAAAGGGAGTATAAAAATAGGGCAGCACTGCAACAGAAGGTTATTTCTCCAAGGAAGAGGAAGACCTGGGATAAGAGCCTACCTTGCCAACACCCAGTTGTGTCTCAGATACAGCCATACCTGCACAAGCATCTCTATTCACCAGCCTAGAACCATCTGAACTGCAGCATGCTTCAAATAGCAAAGGATTGATAAATATTCAATCTATAATATAAAAATACTTTTTATTGTTATATGTATTTCTCAAAAGCATTTAAAAAATGATTCCTTAATTCTAACCTGTTACTACTTAGTTTTTTTTCAAAATGAGCCCCTCCAACCCTGGCATTGCTGCACTTTTCCCTTCACCTCCAGGAATGCAGGTGTTGGTGTCTTCCTTTAAATTTCTTATCCCACAAACAAGCTTTGGAGGCCAACAGTTACTGCTGAGCAGTTACCAGGAATGGGGTATCCATGGGGAACTTTTCAACCTGCCATCATCTCAGTACTCAGAGTTTTTGTTCCTATTGCTGTCCCCCAGTCAGAGTGAGTTAGGTCCAAATCCAAAGTGTGACAGGGAGTGTGAGACACTGGGATATGAGGTTGCTCTCTATGCAGTCATACATACAGCATGTTCCACAGGGAGAATGAGATTCCAGAAAGCCACAGGGGGAGGAGCCAACTTTGTACAAAACTCTCCAACTTTGCTAGTGAAGTCTTTAAGGAAGGGCATAGGCACAGTGCATCTTGAAAAGATTGACCTGTAGAGCCATTTTGTGCAGTTTTCTGTGTGTCTCAAGCACAAACACCCAGCCAAGATGAGAGTGTGGCTCAGGACAAGTTAATCCTGAATTTAAGGACCCTCAACTTGCAAAGGTGTTTAATAAGGGACAACTTACTCATTACACTTTGAAAAGGGGTATTTGGTGATGATTCTGCTTCTTCTTGTTGTGGAGTTCATAAGGCAGGGATTCTCTCTTGTCAAGATACTTCTGCTTTCTGATGCAACAAAGAAAACCTTGTCACCCACAGTGTTTGATAACCCTGAAAGGAACACTTCCCATACTATCATCAGCACACCTTTCCCTATGCTTGGAGCAATCCCTTCCCTTCCCTAGCCCTGGGAAAAAACAAGTGCTGGGATGAAAGTCCCTCAGTTAAACTTCATTGTGTTATAAGGAGACCAAGACTGTCAAAAGGAAATTTCTAGGACTGTGCCAGCACCAATAACGCTCTGTTACCCACAGCCAGGGATCTGCTCATGGTCATAACTCTCTGTGGTCTCCAAAATCCCGGAGATGGATCTGCACTGACAAGTGTCCTAGAGAGCAAAATGGACAGTGGCAAACTGCTACCACCTCTAACTTCACCAAAAGACACAACTCTCTCCCTTTGGTTGTGTCCTCTTAACCACGTTTTCCTTACTTATAAGTCTTATTAGCTGCAACATTCCCAATTTGTAATTAAATGTGAAATCAGGCAACAGCTTCATCTTGATGGAAGAAGGTTGTCCATCAGTGAGCAAAGCCCATCTGCAAAAACATCATTGCCTACATTTTCCACCTTTCCATAACTGGATAAACAAGGTTCCAGTGGGATTGTGGTTAGAAAAACTCAGGGACTGCCTCTGTCTGGAACATAACAAGCAGCACCTCAAGGCTGAGCCTAAAATGACAAAATAAGAACCCTCTCAGACAGAATCTCCTCCTAACAACCATCTTCTGGGCGAGATCTTCTAATAACTAACAGAAATCACAATGCTCAAATCTAACTTGGTAACAAAAGAAATCTTATAGAAATCTGAAAAAAATGGGCTGTGGGGGGGGGGGGTCTGTAAAATAAATTTTAATATTGTTCCTACTAAACATAGGATTTCCACAGATCTGCAAAGCAGATGGAATAGATGGAATAGATGGAAGACAGAGACTCCACAGCATTAAAGAGTTATACTTAATGCATTGGAATAACTTGCATTTAAAATGTTCCCATAATTGTCTGGGCACTTTAACAGTGCCATGAATCCTGTCAGATATTTCTGCTCATACTGATTTACAAGTTTATAATATGAGTTTGTAAACTTGATGAGATCAGATTTTCATACTGAGGAAAAACGTATGAACTAAGCAAAGAAGAAAAGTTTTAAAGAGAGCTACTCTTGGCAGGACAGAGAGCTAACAAAGGCCATGGCAATTCAGCTGTGAGGTCAGCAAGAACATATTGAAGTCCCCCCTGCTCACCAAATAATCTGAGTACACATTTGGATCATTGGATGAAAATCAGTGACTTGCACAGGGTCTCCATGCTCAAGAGCAGTGAGCAAAAGAGCCAGATCTTCACAGTTAAGGATAAACATAGCTTAAAATTACATTTTTGCTTTGGATTTCTGTCCACCTTTAACATTAATTACAGGTGATTATTTATATACAAGAGGATGGTGAATTTGTTGATAAACCAAGATTTCTCTTCGAGGCTGGCTGACCCTGAGGTTTTCTTGAAAAATTACTCTTTCCAGCAGCCCACAATAAATGGTGATTTGATAATAATCTCTTTCATTTATATCAGTTTAGATAGACAAAGTTGGACCAGGCCTTATCGGTCTTTCTTTGAAGAAAGACCGAAAAGTCATATAAAGTGGCTGGGGTAGGCATGAGGGTGGCAGGGGGATGTTGCATGTTGAAAAATAATATGAACCTACTCTAATTTGCTATTATTCTTTCAAGCTACAAAAGGCAAAAAGGCAATGCACTTACTACAATTTATTTCCCATTATGTTACTGTGAATTACAACATTTGCTATGGAAAATAAAATAAGGACTGGGAAAATCATTCAGGCTGGATTGTATCTTCTGGACAAAGCTAAAAACATGCAAGTTGTCCAGTGCCCAGAGTGGCCTCGGAGAGTCTAAAATGACTGAAAAAATGCCCACCCATCTCCACCAGCCCCTCTTATAGTCACCGTTGGTCACTGCATTTGTGCGATCCTTGTTCCCTAAAAGCCCAGCCAAGGATTGGCTTATCCCTATGCTCTTAATTGCTTTCCTATGAGATAAGTCAACACCACCTTCAGCTCCTGGTACAGTCCTGCAGGATAGTTCCTATAGTCTATGCTATTCCATAATGACATCACATCAGCCCCAGTCCACCCTCATCTCTTTAAACATCTGTCTTGTAAACAGCACATATAGGTCGACATAAAGCACTCTAAAAGGGCATCTAAAAGATTACAGCCCTCCCCAGCCATATTTTAGAGGCACCAGATGCTTGAGAAGCACAAGACTCCGACTGATTTCCAGTACAGTGAGATGCCTGGAAATTTTCAAATCCCATTCAGCATCTTTTGCATATCCAGGAGCACAAACACCAAAAGAATCTGCCTGGTGCCCTTTAAGACAGACACTCAGTATGGCATTTCTCCTCAGTGCTGATCAGCATGGCACAATTACAGGGTAAGTGTTAAGTTACCCTTTTCCTTTACAGACATTCCCACATGGAAAGGGGTGGCTGTACCCAGACAACTCCCCCCTCACACTCCAGCACAAGGTAACTCCCTACCCAGTAAACCCTGTATGGTTTTGTATAGAACTGAGAGGAGCTACCAAACCAATCATCCACAAATACAACTGCGGTTAACTATGGGTAAATTACCCAGGAACTGGATAATTCAGAGCAAGGAATAAACGGGATAAACACCTTTGCAAAGGTGCTCTACAACTCTTTGACACACACCTCAGATATCTTGTTATGTCTCTCTTGCTCCATCAGGTTTCTGTTTTATTTTCAATAAGCAAACGGCCACCTCCACTCTGCCCTAATAGCGCTGGTAATTCACAATCAAAGGGACATCTCCACCCATGTTAACATTCATCTGCCCTTGATTATGCAGCTAAAATTGTTTTATGGGTTGTCAATAGAGATACAGCCAGACCCTGTCCCTGCATGGCTTCCAGCAGAACACAGACCCAGTGTAAATTGTGGCATTTCCATTCTATATGAAATTCAATGGGCTTTTCATTTTCAGCATAAACCTAAACTAGTTCAAGTCAGTGTGTGGAGGCACCTCTGCCACGAAGCAGCAGTTTGCATTAAAATTACATTATATTGTTTTGACACGTCTGAAGCAAAGGTTAAAATCATTTTTTTGCTGGACATTGTTTCTGTAATATTGCCCCACTGCAGAGCTGCAATACGAACAAGCTCAGAATGATGTGAAATATTTCTGATACAAATTTTATTTTTATGTGAAACTATTCAAATGCTGCTGTACAACATGAACTACCTGAACCAAATCAAATCCTCAGGTCAATTCCTTCTTCCGAGTGCTCCTTAGATAACAAAGTCTTGTTCTGCGAATCTGTTCAATATATTAAAGTTGATTCACTTGGACAGTGTGTAAGATATAATACATTAATCTGGGCCATTTCAATTTCTGAGGCTGGGACTATAAAACTGGTGTGCTGCATATCTAATTTTTTTTGAATACCTGATTTATGCATCCCTCTGATGCACAGTGTCGATGGTATGGCGGACGCGGCTGCTGCATTAACAACGGGCTGCATCAGCACTCAAATCTTATCTTGTTAAATCAGACAAATGTAGCTCAATGAAAAGGAAGGAATAAATGCCTGGGATGGTTGAAAGGAGTGAATTTTAATCTGTTTGTTGGGGGACTTTCATGGTGAGGGCTGAGTGACTGAGGCAGCAATGTCCACCAAGAGCTTATGGGACTATTAATTATTACATGCTCAGACGTACAACTACACAGGCAGGGTATACAAAGGCACAGTTTTTCATTTTATTCCTACACAGAGAGGTAAACATCCCCACACTGACATCCATCCAGATACAAACACACACCTCTATAAAACTGCAGAAATGAATGCCTTTTAGGAAAAGCAGGTCTATATCTACAAAGTGTAAATTTCCATCTCTCTCAGATTCAAGAACAACCATAATTGCTTCTTTGTATATAATTTATCATTTCATGCAGGGAAACAAAAGTTCTCACATGGCCTAAGTATCCAGGAATAGATTAGATTTTCAGAGTAATTATATATGTTTATTTGATTTTGTGGCTGGATGGAGTACTGCCGGCACTCTATACACAGTCAATATTAATTCTCAAGGTAAGAAAATGTTCCTGTGTTTGCACAATCAACGAGACCTTTAGAAATAAGCTTTCTGCCAGCCAAGGAAAAGTTTCAATGGCACAGACTCCGCAGCCTCAGCCGAGGTATTTACAATAAATGGAATGTATTGTCAGAATTAATTCTTAGGGAAGACTCTGAATCACTCACTGTAATTTGAATTCTCTTCTCTAGTAAATTCTGCTATTTCATCCTCAAACCATAAATTGGTAAAGAACTTTAGTCTGTCTATAAAAATATATTTGGGAACAGACAAGGATCACAAAGCTCTTCTACAAGGCTACAGCCAAGGCAGCCTCAGCAGCGTAAAGTCCCAGTCCATTCAAAGCCACATTATAGCTGGAATTTTTTAATTGGCACAAAGGGCAAATTTCATGCCCAGTAAAACACTGGAAATATATTATTTAAGCAGGCATCAGTTCAGTACTTATTACTTTTCTCTCACCACAAAGACTAATTATAAAGGAAAAAAGTCACAAAATCCCATCTCTGCAGCCTCTTCCTGTGTCCAAAACTACAAGGTCAGTTCTCCATTTGTGACATCATTCCCGCTTCTTGTGATGTCATAAACACTGTTTGCAATGATGCAGTATTAAGCAGGACAAGGGCTGACAAGAGCCTGTCGTGCTCAAATACCCTATGGAACAACTCTCCCATCTGCAAAAGACCTGGGACCAAATCCTTGAAATGAAATTTGGATGCTGTGTTTCATTTCCCTTTCAACTGAACACAAAGGCTCATCTTTAAATTCATGAAACATAAACATTTTAGAGTTGCTATCTTGAGTTAACTTAACCCAGCCTTAAAAAACCCAGTAGTAAAGAGAAGCCGTGATGGAGGCCCAGACATGACAGAGACAATTCATTATAGACCTTTTTGATCCAATTATCCAGGAGAGGTTGGGATACGCAGCCCAAATATGTGCAGTGCAATGGAAGAGAATACAAATAAAGGCCACGTTCTCACTTTTCCTAAAAGTTCCAATGACTTTCCTCTATCCCATGCATATTAACAAGTGTGCAGATCAATTCAAAGCCTTATTTCTCTTTTGAGAACAAAGGGGGAAAAGCACAATTATACCAACAATTCCAAATCTAAGTAAGAAATAAGAGCCAATGGTTCTGACTGCTTTGGAGAACTGTGCTGCCAGGAGGGAAGGTTCCACTTCCTCACTGGCCCAGTGAGCACTGGAAAGCCAGGAGAGGTCTTCCAGGGAGAGACAGGGAATGCTTTTTGAGGATTTTAGGGAATTTACACTCAGCATTGTGCCATAGAGCAACAGCATTCCCGGGAGGACACGCCTGAAGTCTTGGTGGTTGTCAACCCCCACTCCTGCTCTCACTGAGAGCCCTGCTCAGGAGAGGCAGCAGAGAGACACAAATAAAATGGCCAAACCTTAGGGAAAATACAGATAAAATGAGCAAATCAAGATAATTGTGCTAATTATCATAACGAAGAGAAGATTTTGTGTTTGCATGATGGCTCCCCCTCCCCCATCATGTGCATGGTGCTGCGGCCGCATCCAGGATAAATGAGTTCCAGGCCTGGCTGGATGCTCGGATTTCTGTCAAAGTGGTTCCATTACATGTGTGTCCCCCAGGGTCAGACTGCATTAGCAGACTCCTTTATTCCATACATGATCAACTAAGGATTTGGGGAGAGTGTGTTCCAAAAATCCATTTGTGATGGGCATTTGCAGTGTCCACAGGAACTTTGGCTCACTTTAAAGCAGGCTGGGGGTTTTGGCGCTTTTTTTTTTTTTTTCTTTTTTTTTTTTCCTTTTTATGTTTCCATTGGTAGAAAAATAAACCCTGAAATGTCTTTGAGGTCATGGAACAGTGACCCCATTGGCTGGGCTAATTTGATTGTGCCAGAACAATAGCACTGTACTCCTCTGCCAGCCAAGTGCATGCTAATTATGCGATTTGCCCTTGATAAGACCTTGGTGGGTCATTCAGCAGTTGTGATCTGTCACTGACTTCTAATCATGTATTATCGTCTGGGTGAGTCAGAATGGTACCCTAAGCTTTCTGTCTTTACAGCAATGTGGCACTCTAATTACCTTATGCCAAGTGGATATGCAGAGACTGAATTAAGTGATCACTGTGATTGCCTTCAAAATCTTCTCTTTATCCTTTGTGTTGCTTCTCTGCAATTTACATTTTAAGATGCCGAGAAGCTTTTGGTGAGACTGAAAATGCCACTCTAAAAAAATAATAATGATTTTTTAAATTAAAAAAAAGGCATCTCACCAATTCCTAACAGTTATTTAAATGCTGCTAAACAATATAGTTCAATAAGACTCTCTCAGTAAACTTGTTGGAAATTATAAGACATCCTTTACCTTTTAAACCGCAGATGAAATGGAAACAAAAGGAAAGCAGCATAATCTCTTCCCAAAGTTTTAACAACACAGGATTGCTATTTAATATGTAAAAAATTAATTATAAAGTGGTTTTCTATACTGATTCTGCCTGTCACACGTACACGTAGATATAACAAATACTATGGAGCAAATGTAAAGCTGGAAAAGCTTCATTGCTGTGCTCATCATGTTCATTAATAACAGCAAAGATGGGTTGGTTGACCCTGGGAGTCTTACAAATTCAGGCACAAATTCCTCACCTATTGGCTCAGGCATTTAGTGGCAATTCAAGGGATCTATGAGAATGCTCCATATTTCACCCAGGACTTTAAAAATCAGGGGTTTTAACTGCACTGAGATCTCCTATTGTTGCATAGCAACTCTCAAAAACTACAAAGCAATCTGTTATGGTAAACCAGTCCCATTAACATCTGTATTTGCCCCAAGAATGATCTAATACCTTTTGCAATGAAGATGTGGTGATACGTCTGGAGGTTAAACAAACAAAGTAATGATTTATAAAATTTGATAAGATGCATTTGTCTGAACCAGCCTTGAAAATATGAACTCTGAAGTGCTACTTGAAAGTTGTCATAAAACAGACAAAAAAACCTCACAATGTTAAATTTATAGTACCACTAACAGAAAATAAGGATTTTCAAAGCTTTTCTGTATTGTCTGTCAATATTGCAGTATAATTTTTTTTTATAGAAACAAACTGGGGGGAAAAAAAAGTCAATAAAAACCATAAAGCACAACTGAGAAAAAATTGCAAGCCTTATTTTCCTCAAATCACATGATGCTCAAGCAGCATTATTTGCTGAAACCTTGGTTTGTTTGGGGGTGGGGGGGAAGGAGAGAGGAAAAAAAGAGAGGCAGAGTGCCTAGAAATAGTATGCAGTCCCTCGGTGGCAAAACAAAAGAGCCCAAGGAAAAAAAAAAAAAAAAAAAAAGAGCTGTAGAAAGTTGACACAGTCAAGAATAATGGCTAAATCTATCAAGTTTGATCAGGTTTGCTATAATGAAGTGGAGCTTCATATTCCAAGCAGGGACAATGAAGACAGAAGTCAGGCTCTAGAAATGTGCTGCTCACTTTGTGCTTGGAATATGCAGCAGCCAGCAGGGAGCCACAAGATAATTACACAGTATTTGTGTGGTTCCAGGGAGCTTCCTGCGCAGGTTGAATGCCCGCACTATATTAAAAGGCAGCACAGTGAAATGTTTTTAATGAATATTTTTGTCAGGGAAAGAAAAGGCATTTGAATGATTTTTGTGTATGCAGGGAAGGAGAGGTGGAACATCACTGTCAAAATAGAGGTACCTTTGTTTATATTTACTCTATTATGCACAGTTTCAAGAGCCTGATGTCCTTTCAATAATACAAATCACAATGCCAGCTTAATGTTATTTAGGGCTAATCGCACTCACAGTCCTAACTAATGTCTGCTGTTAGTGTGTTCCACTGAAATCCTGCCTCAACTGCCTTGAAACTACTTTTATTTTTATTTCCAGTAAGAGCTGAAATGTTTAGACACATTTAATCAGAAAACTCAAAGAAGTAACACAGATGTTGATACTTACTATTCAGTAGCCCTTGGCAGTGATAGATTTAAACCACGAGAATACATTATTCCAGCACTCTGTAATTCTCACCTAACAGATGTGAGTAATCCACTGAATTAAAACCCCCAGACACGAGACTTATAAATGCTCATTCTGCAGTGCAAGCCATCGCATTGATCACAACCTGGACTTGGGCAAAAAAGTTCATTACAAAGGCCATTTGGTGGCCCAGATTTCAATATTTTCTACACCTAAGCCAGCCCCTGTTCTGCCCACAACTGAATCCCTTCTGGTATGTACGGCCCAAGACAATTTGCTGTTCTGTGCTGCTCAGCATCCTCGTGCAGGATTCCACAGCATCACCCTCCACAAGAAATACAGGAACAAACACCTTCTTCTTGGTCCAGGCAAGGGCTGCAATCCATAAGGAGTTTTTTGGTTTTTTTTTTTTTTTTTTTACAATAAAAATTATTTTTATAACAAATACCACGGTTGGTTCTATAATTAAACCGTGATTCAATAAACTCCCTGGATGAGAAAGGAGGTCCAGCAACCCTCATGTCCTTCCACCCAGGATCAGTACCTCTACCTGCACTGTCCCATCTCCTTCCCACCCAAAATGCATGCCTGGATTGAGGGGATTTATCACCAAATACCAAATGAGAAAGCCAAAAGTTTCTGTTTCTAAGGATTTTCCTAGAAATGAAAAAAAAAATTTACATATAATAATTTCTGGACAACTTGGAAACAAGGAATGCTATTAAAAGGAGTCACTCCTTGGGTGATGATGCTTCAGGTAACCCACAGCAGCAGGAGACAGTTTCTTCACATCATCAAAAATACAGATCCTTCTACCCTTCACACATTTTTAACTCTGTGCTGACAAAAAATAGGGACTATTTGTGATAATAGTCTTGGGAAAACCACAATGAAATAGGGCAATGTTTCACCTGAACTCGGTTATTGAAGAGAACGACCTCAAGGATGAAGATAATGCAGCCAAAGAGGAGTTTGGTTTTCTTTCTTTTTAAAGGACATTAGAAAATTATTGAATAATTCTGACATTGTCACTGATTTTACAATTTGAAGTCTCAATGAAGAAAGGTTATTATAGAATAGCTATGGCCAGAAATTAATCCCCGTGTAGCTCCAGTGATTTCCTGTTTGCTACTGGATTTAAGTGCATCTAGAACTTGAAATTTATAAAATGAACAAACAAAACCCCCTTAAACTCCAAGTTGTAAAAATTATTCCTCATAAATTCTTTTCTATTCAAATATTTGCTTCTTGTAGATTTTTATTTTTAAGAGCTCTAAATTAAACTCCCTTGAATCACTGAGCACTTCAGCAGTGTCACTTCACCTTTGCTACCTGCAGGGACTGATTCTGCCCTTTTGAACAGGAGGCTCACCAAAGGCAGAACAAATCCTGATGCAAAAGGGAATAAAAGGGTTTCACATATGTAACATCTCCCCTTTTTTTGTTTGCATTCCTATTTTAGCAACACTCTGTGGTAATATTTCTGCCATGATCAAAGGACTACACTGGAAATACCTCTTTCAGAATGATCAGTGCTATATTTTTGCCAAGGAACGGAATGTGATTTCTGCTCCATTCTTTGTCTACAGCAGCTCTAATTTAAAAGGAAATCTCTCAATTACCAGATGAAGAGGTAAACAGCTGTCACATTTGGAGCCCGTGGAAGCATTATAATGTACATTCCATACCCCTGAGCAAAGAAATCTAGAGGAACTTCCTCCACCACAAAGGATGGGAGCTAAGTGAGAGTTTTCATTTTATTTTTGGCAAGTTGGTAAAAATTTTTGCAGCTTTAAAGGCTCAAGCCCACCTCTTAGATGGAGGGGAAACAATAATTACTCCTTTGGACCCCTGGCTGTTGGAGGTTGCCTTTTGTGATTAGACCAAATAGTCACAACTAATCAACCATGACAAGCTGTGCTTGCTCTGTTTCAAATAGTTCACTCTACCAAATCTGGTTCTGAGTAACTGAAATATCAAACATTACACCTCAACACTTAAGAACTGAGCTCTCCTCCACCCACCACAGTGCTCAGAGCCAATGCTCTGTGTATGCAGCTCATTTCTGTTTCACTGTTGTTACAAATAAGCTGAAAGAATAATAACCTCATTGGGTCAGATTCTCGTTCTCGTTCCGCCTGTCCATTTAATTCCATGTAAGCCAGTGCATTACACCAGATTTACAGCACTCTGAGTGACAACAGGACTCACTAAGGCCAATAGAATCCACTCGGGTTCTCACAAGTTTGAGTCAGAGCAGAATTGTGCCTCTAACACAACCAAGAAATCTTAATACCATCCTCACTGTGCACCCTCTTCCCTTGCAGCCATTACCCAGCCATATAAGCTGGGTAATGAAGGCATAGATCCTTTTTGCATCTGTATATTAAACAGTTATTTTGCCAGTATTTATATGCCCATATCCCTGGGTACAAACAGAGCCAGGGATATCAACCATAGCTGTTGCATGAGATGAGCTTTGTATCAAAGGAAAAAAGGCTTCTCTCCATCTCGGATGCTTTATTTTATTCAACCAGCTCTTTTTCACATTGTTATATCCAGTGAATGTAGCACGGTTGGATTCAGAAGAGAACCTTAAGCGTTATCATAATGCTTAGAAGCAATAGCTTCACACTGTATAATCTATCAAAGGTGTCAGATTTACAAAATGCAGATTTTCTGTCAAATTTGGGCACTATAAGCACTGTATCTTTTCACTAAGGTGCTGACTGCTGTTTTAATGAGGCCCTTTGGTGGCTGTAAAAAACTGAAAGGAGAGGATTATAGGGGTTACCCTAGGTATTGTCTATTTGTCTTACAAATTTCACACTAACTACCAATTACATCGCCATAAACCTTTTGGCTACTTCAAGCTATATGCCATATAATACATAAAAAATACGCTGTGTTAACCTCTCCCATATTATACGAGTAACTACAGCCACTGATGCAAGTAACATATCTAATGAAGCCAATAATGAGCCTCTTTAAAAGTAGTCTTGTTATAGGAATAATATTAGAGCAGTTCAGTTAAAGGCTAGGGTCCATTATGGCACGCTTCCTATGTTCTCCAGTCCCAGGGCTGAAAAGATGCTGACATGTTAATTCAGGCTCAAGAAGGGCATTAATCTCACAACCTTCTACTTGTCATGCTTAATGGGACATCCTGCCTAGGTGAAATGAACCTGATGTATTCAGGTAAACATAATTTAATAAGGGGGAAGAAAAAAAAAAAAAAAAAAAAAAAAAAAACCCGAAAAGCCAGAGTCCAACATAATGGGAAGGGGAATATTTACAATTTATTTATGTTTATATCTCAGTGAAGAAGACTGTTAACATTCAACTAAGAATTAAGCAGTATAAGAAAAGGGCAAATAATGCAGAATTTGTTTAAAACCCAACTGCTGAAATATTAAAGGATGCATTTAAAGGAACACATTAATTTGGAGGAGGAGGAAGAGGAAGGGATGCGCTAATGTGGGGTTTGGAGCACTTGTGTGTAAAATAGATATCTGGACCTATGGAGTCTGATATTTAAAAGCCAAGCATGAATGTCAGTGCATAGCTGTAGATCCTCTTTGGGCTGTCATCAATCATAAGTCTAATAAGCTACCTAAAATTATGTAACAAGGCACAGAACAGTACCAATGGCAGCAGCTAAAGCAGCGCATGCCCCACTTGCAGCCCGGGCAGGAAATGCAGGACCCACCTCTCAAACTCCCCAAAGCACAAGGAAAACACACCTGGACACAGTGTGCATGGGCCTGGTGGTCAGTGCTGCTGAATTTACAGGTGATAATTGTGGCCATTCCTTGGATTAGCAGGCGATCAAATTCCAAAAAAAAATATTGTCAACTACACAGGAAAAATTGATTCATGAATAGCAGCCAGGTACCCAAGAAAGCCAAAACACTGGGTATGATGCTGTAGATGGACTTGTTAGGTTTCACCCCTGAGAGAGGGTCTTAATTTCCCTAGAATTTGCTCTTCACTGCCACTGAAGTCTAAAGGCTGCTCTACATATTTCTGTGCTGCGTGAGGAAGCAGGATGGAATCATCAGACACTCAAAGCAAATAAAACTATTATAGATGCTCCTTGGTGACTGGAGAAAGCAGAACCCCCCACCCCACTGCAGAGCAGGGCTGTCGTTCCCAACCTCTGTGGCTTTAACAAACTACAGCTTCATTCCTTTCATTCCTGTACAGCCCAAACATCACTGTAGCATCAAAAGCTCAAGGGGAAAACTCTGCAGGTTCTTTGGCTATTGTCAGGTTTTAACTGTAGCCATTGCCTAACTGAGCAGGGAGTGTGTCACATCACCAGGGTAATGGTGATGAGAAACCAGAGAAAAATAGGTAAATATCCCAGTGCTGTGATTGTGGAACAGCTGTGTTACAGTTTTGTCCTGTTCCAGAAAGGGAACCAAACGCACCTTTCTCCCAACAGCGGCTCTTTCTGCTGGACGGGCAGAGCCCAAACTGCCCTTGTTTCACAGCACTGAGAAGAAACCCAAACTTCACTTTTAAGCAGCAAAACCCCCCCAGGTATGCAGAGAGCACCATTCAGTGGGGCCCTTGCAGGCTCACACACAGGCATTAATCTTGTTAAGCCTCCAAATGCACATTCTAAATAGGCCTTCGCTGCTTCACTGGCTCCCAATGCACCTTTTGACCATAAACATCTGGGTATTTTATCTAGGCTGGTTTTTGCAAGCAGTTTCCTCTAAAGCCACTAATGCATGCTGTTGCAATGGGGCTCCTTGGTGCCTATTAGGTGCTAGCCATGCTGAGCCAGGGTAGGGGCTGTGTAGATGAGCTGCTCCACAGGGAGCTGCAGGAGACTGCTGCTGCAAGACACAAACCTTCCTGGAGCTCTCAGGTGCACAGAGGAGTGCACTTGCCATTGAATTATTTCACAGGGAGAGGTCTATTACCTGGAAAAGCTGATCCTGCTCTAAAGGCCAGTGCAAAGGAGCCATAACCCTCTTTGGAGGAGATGATGTGTCCAGGGGAAGCAGCCCCAGGAATCCAAGGCAGCTAAAGGCCACAGTGATAAGAGGCCCTTGTGCCAGGTACAAGTCAGATTTGATGTGCAGCTTCCCATCTACACATACCTGAGTCTGCCAAAGGATGGCCCAAAGAAATCAGCAGCTCAGAAGTTTGACTAGTAAAGTATCCATTTGCTCCCAGCTGCAGCTTGTAAGAGATTTGGAAGTGGAGGCCAGTGAGATTGCCCCAAAAACACTGTCAGGGTTTGCTGATCCAGCACAAAACCTTCCCCTTAAAGTTAAGGAAAAGACTCAAAAATATTCCCATATTTTAATGCATTCTCTCTCCCGTAGATACTTTCCCAGCCTCATTCTTGAAGCTCCCTGGGTGCCAGGCAGCTCTCCCCTCACTTCTTATGATTTTTTTTTAGTCCCCATCCAAATGGGAACCATGTTCTGCTCTGTGTAAAATCAGCTCTGCAGAGCTGGATAAAATATGTCACCTTAGGCACCTGAATTAATAGTTTGGTTATGTACTCTGTTAAGTCTTTACTATAGATCAGCATAACTGTGCCAGACAGACAATTCTTTAGAGCTAACATTTAAAAAGGTGCCAAAGCCAAGGGCCCTTTGAGATCCCACTAAATTACCAAGATTAAAAAAAAAAAAAAGCACAAACCCAACCAAAACCAGACTTTTTTTCCCCTCCTGCAGCTTTCTTCAGTACCACTGGAAATATAATATAGTGGAAAACATTGGCAGGAATAAGCAGTTCCGTGGAGTTGCTAAAGCTGCAATTAATGTTAATGAAGCTAAACCTCATACGGAAAGGAGCCACAGTATAAATTGGATAAGTAAGAAAAACGATCAGCCATTGTGCTCTTCCCATACAGTCCATCAGGGTATTGCCTCTGAGAAGCCATCTTGATTTGAAACCATGAAATAAACCAAAATAAATCTGCAAGCAGGTGTTCCTTGGTGCAGGAGCGCTGGAAGTTGTAACACAAACAGCCTAATTTTACCTTCTACGGAGAGAGTGAAGTAAATTTACTGCTCAGCGATGCATCGAGCGCAGGGAGGACACGAGCAGCAGGAGCTTCCAGCAGGATGATGCTATTAAGGCAGGAAGACTTCCCGCGGCTGTTGAGGAAGTAGTGGAAGGCAGGTGATGGAAGTGGGGGTTTGCCAGGCAGCCACGGGCCCACTGTACATGTTAAGTTGTTGTTTTCTGCTCAGCTAAGCAGCAGAGAATTGATATGTTCACAATGAAGTGCAATGACAATTAAATTGTAACTGACCTACATGTTACCATCATTACGCTTTCTCTTTTTTACTGCTTTCCCTCTTATTTAATCACACAGTATGGGGTTTTTATTAGGCTGTAATGTTAAAATCTTCATCCATTTAGCCATAAATGTTTGACTGGTTATCTATCAGACTTCCCTGCACTATACAAACAAAACCATTTTGCTGAATCATTGTTGACTTGTTTGTGGCCTAATTTAATGAGTGTAATAACTTACATGACTACCCAGTTAACATTTAGGAGCCCAGAAAAGACCTGCTAGCATGCAGCAAGCTACTGTCTATGTTTTCTATTCCTATCACTCCTCTTTGCAGTAAATTTTATACAATAATATGTACTTCTTGCAAGGCTGTCTTTGCTTTTACTCAGGCCAGGTTGCATGTTCCTTAGCTAGGCTGCAATGCTGAAAATCAAGGGCCTTGAATTTTCAGTGGAGTTTCAGCTTTCTAAGAATCAGGTAACCTCTTACATAGACATCAAAATATCAAACACGAGAAACCTCAGCACATGTCCACTGTGCTGTGCCCATGCAGGAAGCCACCTTATTGAGGAGGAAAACAAAACCAGTTCCTAGCACTAACACAGAAAAATGTTTTGAAGTTAAATACTACAGAAAACTAAATCTTATTTCAGATGAGGTGAAAGAAACGTGGCTGCTTTATGACATTCAGGGGCCAGGCCTAGGTGTTTGGGCCTGGGCTTGCCTGAGGAAGGAGGAGAGGATCCCCTGAGTTTGGGAAACCCACAGCAGCATTGTTATCTTTGGGATCATTTTTACTCCATGATCCTGAAAATAAACCCCAAAGCTTCTTGTCACTACGTACACTTTCAGATTCATCTGCCATTAGAGAGCCCTGCAGATCAATTAAGTAACAAACGAGAGTCTCCATATTCATACACTAATTTAACACATACTTGGCAAGACAGAGGTGTTTTGCTGCTTGCGAGGCCATAACTCAAACAACGATACATGGAGGGTGACAATTTGTGAAGTGCAAATGCTGAAATTTTCCATTTTCCACACAAAAATATCATTTCTGTGTGACAAAGGGATGGCACCAATTATATTTTATTGCAGACATCCTTTGTTAATGGCAATGAATCAAGCTGTACAGGAGAACTGCAGTCTCTGCTGTAAATGTGATGCTGTCCCAGGTAAACCCAAAGCATGGCAGAGCCTCAGTTGTCCCCCAGACACATTTCAACAACCCTCTTTTATCCACAGGAGAAACTAACCCCAGAAGGCATCAAAACAGACACTGGGGTCACTTGGAGTCCCTTTGAGTCTGTATGAAATGACTGAGCACAAGGATTTTCAGCTTAGGAGAAATGATCATGTATGGATCTGCCATTTTATAAATATTTTACCTAGATTTTTGTATTTTTATTGAATGTCATGAACTTACAGTAAAATTTCTTTAAAACAAATAAGAAACAGCTAATATTTGATTATTTATATTTTGGTCACTGTTTTATCATAAAGTAAAAGGCTTTGGGGTTTTTGTTCTTTCAGTCAGCAACATGAAATGCACTCTATCAATAGCATGATACTGACCTAGGAAAGTCACATAAATTATTTAATTTCAGGAAAGGTTTTTGGAAAGATACCTGAATTCAATACACAGCCCTGTTTGGTTTTAAAAACCCTCTAAAGACCTCAGTAACAGCAAAATGGGTAAATTGTCAAAGAGGGGTGTATTTCAAAGCCTTTGCAGGGCCACAACTATGAGTTTTATTTTGAATGGACAACAGCATGCACCATATGGCCTGGCAAATCACGCTGAAGATTTCTATTATTAAATCCTGCAACCTTAAATATTTGATGTTTTTTCATTAGTGTTTCTGACTCTCCTTCTATTCCATTTGTAGGATTGAAGAATGGGGCTGGTAGTAAAAAATCTGACAGAACAAGCCTCTGACTCACAACTTTTCTGCTTTTCCTTCTCACTTGGTTTTTTACTTTCTCAACATGGCACAGAAAGTACAACCTGGAGAACTTTCAGGCTACAGCTCGGACAACAAAAAAACAGAATTCTCCAAGCACAGGACTCAGCCCTGTGGAATCCAGCAGGAAATGAAGGTAATATTCATAATCTAGTATTTTTGCAACTTCCTGAACAGAGAATCTGCAAAATCCCTACCAAAAATCGAATCCCATGTTATTTTTTCAAACTTCAGTCACTGCTGTTTGTGCCATGTGGAAAACTGAGACAGATGAACTAGAAGTCACAAGATTTGGGGAAAAATCTAAATGCTTTTTTTTCTGGATGAATATACAAAAGCTGGATAAAGTTAATCCTCGGGTTTTGCAAAAGGAAAACTGCACTCTAAATCACACAATCCTGAGACAGGAAGTGAGCTCCACAAGTGCACAAGTCTCTCCCTCACTCCACAACTGCTCTGTGCTGTGCAGAGCCAGGTGATGCTTGCTCTAGGTCAGGATCCCTTCATGATGATCCTTGCAGGTCCCTTCCCACTCAGGATATTCTCCGATTTTAACTCCAGGAGCACCCCTTTGCCAGCCATCAGCCCCAAGTATCCCAGGCATTCTGCCCTAGCCATTGTCCCACCAACTCCTCTGTTTTGACACTATTACCCTTCTGGCTCTATCAACACCTCTGTGAAGCAGATTTATTCTGGTCCTACACTGTAAACAACCTAAGCTACCTCAAAATATTTTTCCTGTTATTAGGACAAGACAGGTGGGGAATGGACTCTGTAATTCTCTTGTTGATGCAGCCAAAGGGTCATGTCAAATGTATCTACATATCTGAATAAATGCACACAATTCCCAGCTTCCCTCCCTTCCACCCCAACTCTAGAAATTTGCTTTAACTATTTAATCAGTTTGGTTGAAATTCAAAGTAGTGAGTTGCTAGTTGCTACTTAACATTCCTTATAAATTGCATTTATTAGTTGCAGGAAGGAGACTTGCCATTGTAACAGTAATTTAAATTGTTACCACATGGCCACAGACTCCTGCTAACTGGTGGGTTTGGGGCAAAATCAGCTCCTTAAAGATTTTAAAAAGACACTAGAGATAAGCTAACCAAACTTTTGTGCAGAAAGTTACAATTTATCAAAAATGTAATGCACCATGGATGAAATATTCATTGTAAGCAGCACATAACGGGGTCCATGAAATGACATCTTAGCATCCCTCAGTCTGGTCATATGGAAGTTTGCTGACAGGGCAGGGTGATGCTCCATCGATATTTAACAGTCCCAGCTCCAATGTCCTTTGTGAGACTGCAGCTTTATCCACTGGAGTTTGTTCTTTCCTCAGCACTAAATCAGTCAACTTTGACACACAACACTGTTCCAGGCCCTTTGCTCAATTTTAATGCTGGAGATGTTTTAATTTTCCAGTATTATTAACTTGGAAAGCAACTGAGGAAAGAATCTCCTCCCTTCCCAATTCTCGCTGCACTTCTTGGATACATGCACACCCTTGTGATAAACCCTGGAATCCTTCTCCCAGTCCTAAGGAAAAGGATGGTCTCTGCTGGGATCACGGGAGAAATTTCTATAGCTGAAGACTCTTTAACCTTGATGCAGCACAGACAAGAATGCGTTAGCACCTCCTATAGGAAAATTCAGATGAACACCACACATAAAATAACAAAATAAAATAATAGATTCATCTTCCTGCAGCTAAAGATAAATATTAAATAATCCTATCTGCTTCTGGCTGAAAATTAATTTCTTCTAAGGCAAATAGTGTAATACATATGTGCGTTTCAATTCCCATTTGGCAAAAAGCCTATTTTCAGTCTGCAGTACATAGACTTTTGGAATACCAGAACTGCATTCATCACAGACACACTTAAACAAATAAAATCTTCCTTCGGGTACCAATTCGCTGTGGTCTAGCAAAATTTTTTTTTTTTCAAACCATCAGTATTTCCACCCAATCCAGATAGCCAGATCAGAAGCAAAGCTCTTTGTTTAATATTTAATTAGTCCAGCAACCCCCTCCTGGAGGGTTATCCCCAGCATCCAAACTCCTCTGCCAAGCAGGACCACAGACACTGCCCACTTGTGCCACACAGACAAACGTCTGTATTTTAGGATTGAGACATCCATGCAGCACTCCTGATTAACTCATTGCCCGGGAAAGGACAGGAGAGCAAACACAAGTCTGAGCACTCTGCCTCCCTGCCTTGGCTCAGACACAAACGTCTCCATCTCCCTGTGCCTCTCACTCCTGCACTGCCAAGCACTTGGGAGACAGTGCTCCACAAGCACGGATTCACTGTGCACTGATCGGGCTCAGCTCCTATGTGCTGTGTGTGACTTGCCAGGTGAAGTGTTGTGACAGAAAGCTTGACATGCCATGACATTGTGCAGTCTTGTCAGCTTCCTGGGAATGCACAATATTCTCTCCCTTTCCTACTGAAATCTTCTTCTCCTGTTTCAGAGCAGGATCCAGTTGTCTCTTGCACCACCCTCTGTGAGAAAGGAACCTCACTTTTTAAATTTTAAAGAAGTTTATTAAAAACCTTATCAAAAATTACAACAGTAGACTGAATAAAGAAAATGAAACACGGTACTGGGAGCAAGGTATTCCCCACCATGTGCTCAACCTCAAAATGGATGTTCTGCCTTTTTAACCCTTTTGCCCCTCCCCAACTTCTGTCCATCGACTCCTTCTTTGCAGTCCAGTGGGGAGATCACTTCCTGACATCTTGACTGGAGGTCAGATGTTGCCATAGTAATGAGCCAACTCCCCCAAATGCCCCAGCTTCCCCGGCCATCCCGCAGGAACAAAAGGAAAAAAAAAGGAAACATGTCTATAAAACTTCTCTTACATAGTATTTACCCTCTAATTGTGAGCGTCAACTATTCAAGAATCACACCTCCACAGAAATTCTTTCCCATGGCATGTTCCGGGTGCATTTTACCCCTCCTACTGTTATAAAACTTCCCTCTCTGTGCTTGGAGCCCTGAGGAATATGAATTACTCACTGCCCAAGATTGGAGAGCCTAGATATTTTTCCAGACCCCATCCTTGCCCATACAAGCACATGAATTTACAGGTTTGCCAGCCTGTTCTTCACTCAGACCCTTCTACAGTCCAGCCTGGGCTCTGACAGAGTTTGTAGCACTCAGTGAAAACTTCTGGAGGTCTCTTGATCTCAGTCTCTTAGCCAGGACCTATTTGGCAGTACCCAAAGTAGCTGCTCTGATGCAGGATGCGCAGATAAGATATTAGACCCAGCTACCATGGGGATTGATATTCTAAAAATATCCAACTCAGCTGTACTGACAGATGGGTTAAATATATGGCTGCACTATACCTGGATCACAATCTGTTAGCATGAGGATGCAGATAAGGACCAGGAAGAGCAGTTCAATTGGGAAAGTTTAAGGAAAAATGGACAAAAAAGTATCTATAAACCCAATCCTATGGAACTCTGTGGAATCCTCTGAATCATTCCCCCTCAGGGAACTGCGCAGAGCATTGCCATGGAGAAGATTACCACAGAGTTTACCCCATCCAGGCAGACAGAAAAGATTTCCCCCCTCATGGTCCTTTCCCCCATATGTCCCAACTTCCCCTGGTTTCTCCTTTCCCTGTTTTCTCATTGGTTGTCTACTTCTGGTGGCTGGCCCTGTCTTCCCAAAAGGCCAATGCCCTTTGCCCTGCCTGTGGCTCCATCCCCCGTCCCTTCCACTACTTAAGCCTGTGAGAGCACAGCGTCTGGGTCTTTTTTGCTTTCGGTTTCCCTTTGGTGTGCTTGAAATAAAACCTCACTGGAACTGACCTTACAAAAAGGCCCTTCTGCCTCTCTTCGCTGAGCCAGCTGTGGTAAGTGTGGTGTGTGGACTTGACTGCGGCACCTGAATGCTAACCCAAGCGGCTTTTCCACAGGAGATGCTTATTGGAAGCAAATACTAGGTAGCAGCAACCACCATGCAAACCTTGTTACAGAACTCTACTGGTTGCATATGTTAAAAAGGCTTCATTTTCTCTCCTTCTGCTCTGGCAACTCTACCTGGTCCCATTCTGCACTTGAGGAGATGACAAATATGCAGATGGCAGCGGTAAGGAAAAGGAATCCAGATCTTAGGAAACAAAACATGACAGAAAGCATTTGTTGCTGCTGCTGAAATTTGTGTATCCTAAGCATTCTGTGAAGTCTAATGTGATCTTACACTGCCTGCTGCCTTGGAAACCAGTGGTCAGATACTCTCAGCAGTGGGCATAACCAGCTAGAACATTTTGATTAGATGAAATTTAATGGAACTCAAATATTGTACACACTGCCTTTAGTGAACTTCTGTCAAGGACCAAAAGAGAGAGAGCACTCCTTGAAAATCACAACCCCTCATCCTGGTGGTTTTGACACAGGGATGTTGGAGCTCTAGACTCAGATCCCTGTTGGACCAAGTGATCTGAAATTAAATCAATTGCACTTGAAGCCAACAACAGGCCAGTCAGTCTGCTAACAGAGAAAGTCAAGAGATGTAACTCAGATATAAAAGAAAAAGGAATAAACCCAAACACATACCTATTTTCCATCTTGTTTGACTCTCTCCATTGCAACCCTGAAGCTTTGAGAACTCAAGTAAAATGTGTCCACTTGCCCAAAGCAAAGCATTTGGATTACAGAAGTTAGAACAGAGTAACAGAGCTAAAAACTACCAAAACATCAGGTAGTGAGGGTTCCACTTCCTAATAATCTTGCTTTGGAGCAACAGAATTCCCTTTTCCTCAGATACCATTTTAAGGTTATGAGGCTGAACAGAGAATCTTGTTACTGTAAGAGTAGGAGAATCAAATCAGCAACAGAAAGTGTATTCAGATCATGAGGTGGATTTCTACATATCCCACCTCTGCAGCACAAGAACTGGAGTTCAGAAGGCAACTTTGCTGCATGGGGCAGCTGCCAAATATTGCCAAGTATTGTTTTCCTCTAGCTAGTAGCTTGGAAGTGAGAATATACATTGGGTGTGGGCTGTCTCCACAGCCTCCAAACCTCAAGGGCCGTTCCCAAGCTGTGAAAGGCATTTAGCCTTTGACAGCTGCTGTGATTACAGGGAAGAGCCCATTTGCAAAGTGCCCCCTTCAACCCACAGAGCTGCCATGCAGCTCCCTCATCCAGGTGGGATCACAGTAATGGGTTAGGCTGGAATTGTGGTGGCAAGATGCTGTAAGGTGCCTCTGACTCCCCATTAAATGAATGCTCTTTATTAAAAACATCTTTTCAATCACTCATGTTTCTTCACATCCAGATCTGAACGTTCCTGGGATTTCTCAAGGTCAGCTGTGCACAGGGATGTCTCTCTCTCATACTGCAACCCCCTGAAGTGACGATTTCTCCTTCTGTCTTTGGGCTCGGAGCAGAGCTGCCCTTTGCAAGCACCAGGTGGGTCACACTCCCCAGTAACAGCCATTAGGTATGGATGGGATTTGGATTTCAGCATATTTGTATGGAAATCACCCTTGTGGTGTCATTTTACTCCTTATAAATCACTTCAATATCAGGCTCATAAACCCAAGTGATTGTAGAGAACAAATAAATATGGATGCATTGCTGGAAATGTGCAACAAGGAACACTGCTGGACTGCTCTCCAAGGGCTGTGGTCAGCGCGAGAGAGGTTTTCCACCCACTCCTTCCTTTTGTAGCCATCCTGTTTTTACAATTTCAAATTTAATACTTTTTCTAATATATTATACGTTACCTCCCATGTATTTAAACAGTACTTAAAAGCATGCTAAGAACTGGTAATTCTTTAATGGTTGTTCACTTACAAGCGATTGTGGGTCATTACACAATCATTTAAAGGGCATTAATGAGAACCATTTAATGGTTTTAGTAGAATATCATTGTAAGGGACAGGGGAAAAGTTACTGGCTGTAAATTTTTATGACCATTTCTTACAAAACGTATTACTTTAAAGATTTATGTACGTAACAATGAGTACAATAAAAGCCATGCTAAAAATAATTTGAAATCAAAGTAATGCATATAGATAAGGTCCCACTTGCTTCAGTTTTCAATGCAGAAAGATTTTCTCTTTTCTTTTAGAAACCTTTTGACTTGCAGTGCAGCTTCAGCTCTCCTTTATGAAAAGTCAGAGCAGAAAAAAAAGTGCTCAACTCTACATTTTAGCAAGGCATAAATTGTCCTTTACAGTCCATATTTTATTTTTACTTTTCACTCACTGTTTTGCATATAAAGTCAGTATTTTCTCACTTTTTCCTCAGATACAGCACAATAAGACAACTTTTAACCAGAATGCAAGGAGAATAAGGAGAATTACTTCCATGGGCATCTCAAACTGTACATTTCATTGGCTTTTTATAAATGGAAAAATAAAGGAGAACTCTGCACACCAAAATTAAAAGGTTGGCTATATCCCCACATGGAAATTCCTTATTACTGTACTAGACCTGAGCATATCTTCAAAACCACAGAAACTTATTTTGAAAACCATTCATATGGATGCATTAACCTTATTAAAGTGCTTTAATAACAAAACAGTCATCATATTATGCCTGGTTTTGTCCATTTGTGATTCCCATGGAATATCTAACGAGGAAGAGAATGCCCTTTTCCCCCAGTATTCTTGCATAAGTAGGAGAATATTTCTAATTAACAGGCAGAGTTAGTACAGCACATGAATTGAACTCAACCATATTTCTAGAAATGCTGATATTTTTACTATTTGCATTAAGTAAGGATTGTATTTCTCTCTGAATCTGACCCAGTACCCATTACCAATAAGATTAAGATTTAAGATAACATAGTCAAAAGATGGTGAATTATAACTTTTAATTAAAGCGTAGAAAATAGTTTCTTTAAAACAAACACGATAATACTTTCAAGATCATTAATTTTTTATGTAATGAACAACAAACCCAACCTGAATATTTTCAAGTGTGACACTGCAGAGCCAAGGAAAGGGAATTTTTCAAAATTTCAGGGCAACAAACATAAGCAATGCAGCTCATCTGCAGCTTTTGAATGTTTGGAAACACTGCTGTTCATTCACGAGAAGTGTTGTTTGCCTTACACTCCAAAATTCAGTTTAAATACTAATTGATATGACATATCAGTGAGTTATGAGGTCATGGTTATTACTGCGTTTTCTCTTACTTTTTATTGATTTGGTCCTATTTTGAAATGACTGAAGAAATTTAAGAGCTGGACCAATCTGATTCACTTTTGTGTATGAGATTGTGTGCAAAGCAATGATTAATATGGTGTGAAATGGTGGCTGTCTCACCTTTAATACAGATTAACATTTGATTGGCATCTCAGGAATTCTTAATGCTGCGAATCCTTGAGCTTAATCTCCAGAATTCTGTTTAATACAAGAGCAGAATGCAACTGATTTTATTTAAATTGTAAATGCAGGGTCTGTGCAAGTCATAAGTCCAACAACTCCTGCAGAATTCCATGGGGTATTTCCCTGTGTGAGGCAGTAGATGCACCTCCACATCCCATCCTTGAGCTGTCCCATAATTCTGTGTCCTGAACAAGAAGTGTTACCCATACCCAACTGTGTCACAGCCATGAAACAGGGACTAACCCAGGCACTAGGATGAGATCAAATCCCTTTTTACAAGCAACCTGCACTGGGAGTTATAACCTGCATTTCTGGAAACAAAAGGGAGACACACTAAAATCAATGGACCACTTCATTCTCTGGTTTTGTGATCCTGCTCATTATTGGCATTTTTCACCTTTCTCTCACATTTTATTTTTCACTGGGTATTAATCACTGCTAACTGCATTTTCCCCCACCAATTCTTCATCTCCTCAGAAAACAGCACCTGCACTCAGAGCACAAATTAAGATATTCCTAAAAATCAGGGAATGAAATGGCACATTAGTTTAGTGTGTCAGAGTTTCACCTCCAGGAACACAGGACTGTGAAAGAGGAAGGGGGGGGAAAAAAAAGCAAGAAGCAAAAATTTAAATAAATAGAAAAACAGGAACACAGGAAGATAAGCAAAGAGGATGAAGATGGGAACATAACTAAAAAAGGAAAAGGCAAAATTTGGGTGGATGAAAGTTTAAGAACTACATGACATTATTTTCTTTATACACCTGCACACATTTCCATGTGCTACAGCACGCACTAAAACGAGGAGAAAGGCGAAGGCAAAGCACTGAAATTGTTCACTTTTTTCCTACAGCCCCAATAAAAAAAGAGGAAATTGAATGCCATAAATATCTTCAAACAATAAAGTTTTGATTTACAGAGAGAAAAGCAAATAAATTGTGAGTAATGATTTGAGGTTTCAGAGGTCTCCAAGCACTACATGATTTCTATTTGTCATGTGTGTTTCAGTATTTAGATTCACTCAAGTACATTCAGAACACAGATTCTGCTGAGTTTTTTGAAGGTATTTGGCTTGCACTGAGCTTTTTCCCCTCTCCTTAATCAAATACCAACATGGACTGCACAGGCACCTTTGTAATTGCAAGACAGTAAGGGTTTGTTGCAATTATTGACTTCACACACCCACACGAGTGCCTCTTCCTCACAGCTTTTTTAATTTAATCGTGTTTACTGATGATCCTTTGGCTACTCATAAAAACAGAGACAAATATCTCTACAACTGCCTTTATTGTGAGCAGCATTCACATAGGGCTTTAATCCATTGCCTTTTCCCTAAAATTGTTTCAAATAGCCAGGAAGCTGCCTACAGTTCTGAGTTTCCTCTTCTGGCTTTGCACAAGCAGTTAACTGAGAATGGATGGAAAATTACAACAAAAAGTATGGAATTCAAAGATAATTAATTTACTATATATTTTCAAGGTTCCAAACTTTAAAATACCTGTGAGTAACTGCTATTTTCAGCTTTCAGTCAAAGTAGCTGCCAATACTCACAGCACAAAATTGAAGGAACAATTGCAGAACAGAACCTGGGAAAGCCAGAGAGACATTCAAAGCAGTGTCAGTTTGGCTCCACTGATCTGATCCGTGGCATCTTTAAAGCAGATACGGACAGTGTCCTGGAAAGGTGATTTGGGATTAATCATGGAATGGTTTAGTTTGGGAGAGAGCTTAAAACTCATCCAGTTCCAACCCTCTGCCACAGGCAGGGACACCTCCCACTTGTAGGTGGACATTCAAGCTCTGGATTTCAGACATGCAAAATATCCTGCTCAGAAATGTATTTTCCAGCAGAAAATGCAGAACTTGCGCTGTTAATATCTGATCTACAGGGTCACCAAAAGACAGAAGGGACATTTACTGCACGCAGGAAAATTCAGAGATACTGCATCTGCTGATCAATAAAAACTAGTTTAAGATGCAACAGCGGTGAAAGACAGTTAGAAACAGTTTATTAAACATGATTTTATTACAGACTGCAAAATTTCTTGGGGGGGGTGGTGGGCAGAATTCATTATATAAATGGACCTACCAAACATTGGAGCCCTGTCTCTGTCTTGCTGTTACCAGGATACAGGAATGGCTGCCACAGGGGCACAGATCACCATCACTGTCCTGGTGCGACAACTTCCTTGGAAAAAAATTGCTGGTGACTTCTGAGAGAAGTTTACAAGCCAGGAATTTGGGAAGAGGAAGGACTTGTGAATGGTGTATTGCAGTAATTCACTCAATCCAAGTACAGCAATCATGGGCACATAGTGATCAAAACAGCTTTAGAAGTGTCTCCATGACTATCTAGGACAGGTAGGAAAGATCCCTGCATTTTGTTCCGCCTGGAAAAGTGAAGGCTTAGGGGTGACCTAATTGTGGCCTCCCAGTACCTGAAGGGAGTCTACAAGAAAGAGGGAGTGGGACTGCTTACAAGGGATGGAGTGATAGGACAAGGGGGAATGGACTCAGACTGACAGAGGACAGGTTTAGATTGGATATTAAGAAAAAAGTCTTCCTTGTGGGGGTGGTGAAGCCCTGGCACATTGCCCAGAAAAGCTGTGGCTGCCCCATTCCTGGAAGTGTGCAGGGTCAGGTTGGGCTTGGAGCACCCTGGGACAGTGGAAGGTGTCTCTGCCCACGCCAGAGGGGTTGGAACGAGATGAGCTTTAAAGTCTCTTCCAATCCAAACCATTCTGCTATGGTTTTGATTTTATGATTTTGACTTATGTGTTCTTCCCAGTACTATCAACAGGCACTGTTGGTACATCGCTCTGAACATCTGGTATAGCATCTCTGCATTAAAAAAGTCCATTTTGACCTGTGTGTGGATAATTTCACCACACTGACAGCTTTCTCTCTGCCTTCTTCTGCCTACCACACCTCTGGGTATGCCCAATGAAGAAAGTTAAAGAATGGTTTAACAGCAAAATTTGGGTTTGTGACTAGGGCACAGAGGCAGTTTCCCTGTAAATCTCTGCCATAGCCCTGTAAGCTGCACCTGAAGGTGCAAGGACAGTAGAACCAATGTGCCAGGTTATTTTCTGTGAATTCAGGAGTACATTCTAAAGCTGTGACACAGGCAGTGCATCCTCTGACACAAGCTGGGAAGCAGAAAGTTGCCAGCCTCAGTTCCTGCCTGAGTGCTGGTGATTCCCTGAAGGATTTACCTCTCGGCTTTTGATTCCTTGTGTGCCACTGGGGAGTAACAGCACTTACCTACTTCACAGCCAGGCTCTTGTGAGAACTAATTAATGTTTGTTGCCCAACACTTGGAATTTGTAAAATGTCATTTAAGTGATAAGTATTATTGCTATTATCATCAGTGCTGTCCTGGAGACCACAGACACACAAAGGCAGCTGCTCCAAGAGCTACTTAATACATTAGGAACAACAAGCAAAACAGTAGAAAAACCATCAAATCCCTGATTTTCTTAGGAACAACAAGTGCTTAAAAATATATATATAGTGGTTGACATCATCTGCTTGCCTGAAAGATTTGTTTGTCATGATCTCACTCTGCCTTGTCCCCCAAGAAGCTGCTCCATCTGGTTGTCAATGGGACCATTCTGGAATGGCAGTGGAACCCATTGGACCTGCCTAAAAGTGAGACACTGCCCACATGCAGTTTGAGAAGTTTGTTTTGCCCCAGCTTTGCTTCCTCATTTCCCTTTTTAATTTCATTTGCCCTTTCTAGACAGAGTTATCAGCCAATGATGTAACAAGCTGGTTAGGAAGGTGTTGGAACCACATGAGATAATAACTATATTTAGTTAGAAAATTCCAACATAAATTATATTGCTGAAGTCTATTTATGCAATTCCTTCTGTGGATATATTAAAAGCTATTTTAGGTATTCATACTCATTGGGGGAAAAAAAAAGAAGCCTAAATTATATCCAAAAGGTAAGGACACGATTCAGTACCTGCAGAGAAAGACACTGAAGGTTTATCTCCTTCCAAAAGGCAGAGATTCCTAGAAAAATCCTTTTGGTTTATCCCTGGGATGGACATATCCAGTTTGGACCTTGTAGCTACCAACTCAGCACTCTGAAAAACAAACTACAGCTCCAAGGACTGTGGTTCTCTGGAAACTTTCCTCATTAACCTGAGGTTCTGGGGAATCAACTCCAATCAGGAAGATATTTACATCCAGATCAATGGGAAATGAGCCTTCCCAACACAGATTGTGTCCTGCACAATATTTTAGTGTCCCAAACCTATTAAGTGCTATGAGATTTATACCATCAAGTTCATGTACCATGCTATAATTTACATTTAAAAGTTGCCTTGCAGCTGCTTCCCCTTGGCCTGTTCTTCCATTATATCCAAATTAGTGAAGTCTATAACCTGTGCTTTCCTGTGCTAAGGAAAATGAAGGAATGGTGGGTGGGTTGGAAGGAAAGAATGAAAACCAAGTCAACACTAAATGACAATATTTCTGAACTGTTGTAATGTGTCTGAAAAAAAATCACTTCATTCATCTATGATATTGTGTATTAAAAACAACAGAATTTTTCATATTTTTGACTTCTCAAATAAGTGCCTCAGCAAGGGATCACTGGGGCAGCCACAGTATGCAAATACAGAGGGCTCCAACTGGGATCATCTCTGTTAAACCCTCAGTAATGCCAAGCACAGGACGAAGTACAAATAAATAAATAGGTATCAGGATACAAATCACAGCTTGTGAAAATATCCCTTGTAAATATAAACTGACCTTGTACCACACAGGTGGGTACAGGTCATTCAACACCCAGCACAGGGGGTAACATCAGTGGGACACAAGCTGGGCTGGATTCTACCTCACAATTCAAGGTCCCCAGCCCATACATGGGATTTTCCCTCTGAGTAATCAACTACTCAATGGGAATAAAGATTCCAGGAAGACAAAAGCACATCATGGAATGCAAATTAGTGAGGGGAAACCACCTGAGGTAAGTGCAAAATGTGTTTGTACTGCACATTCTCTGTGCTGCTCAGAAAGGGATCACAAAAAGCTGGAGAGGAAGAGCGGCTGGTGTGATATGAGCCAACAGACCAAAGAACAAGCAAGAGCAGGAACGGGGATAGTAGGAAGGGATGAGGTTGTGTTAAACACTCTGCCTTCAGACAGAGTGCCTCATACCTCCAGTAACAGTTCCACCAGCCCCAGTCTTTATTTACTACATATCACATATCTTTGACGTATATTTTGAGAGACATTAACAATCCAGAATAAGGACAAACAAAAACAAGAGGGTTTTTTTTTCATTGGATTTTTCCTCTTCTCTTTTGTGTTAAATAGCACAGCCTCAAGCCATTCCTAACAATTGCAAAGATGTTCAAATGAGGCCTTCTAAGGCTGGAGGCTGAACTCTCTGGGGTGGACTCTGCTGTAATCATTAGGCTAAACAGAAATAAAAAATTGCTGTAAACAACAAACTTATAAAAGAGAATGTTAAATATCATGCCACCAAGTCAACAGGAAACTGAAGCTCTCTGATACACAAGTCATGGTCATGATGCACACTGTGCTCACATCAAAATACAGCTGGGTTTTCTTCTGTTTATTCTTTTCCTATTACGCTGTGAAGAATGAAAGGCAGCAGGAAAAGAGAAGCAGGACAGGCAGTTGTGGTAACAACAGCACTTTCAGCTGCCTTTTGCTGCCATAACAGCACCATAAAGACAACAAAAATGACCATAACCTGCAAGTTTATTAAGGGAAAAAGCGGTGAGAACTCCCAAAGAGCACAGTCCAGAAACAGCAGATTCTGTATTGAACCGTTACCAATTCATCTTTAAAGCTGGAGGTTTTTATTTTCACATAATAGAGAATCTGGAGAGCACAGCCCTTCAGCAGACAGTAATTAGGGATGGCATCCTTGCCTGCACATCCTCTCTGCTCAGTAAAGCCTCTCCTGCTCCAGGAGTTGGAGCAACTCATCACTATTGCCTCCAAAAAGCGAAACTTGCTGCAGATGCAGCTCAACTGCTGACTAAGGGAACCAACAGCTTTCCTGAACTAAAGGAACAGCTTGATTTTTGTGATCCCAAACTAAAGGGTTTCTGGTCTAAACAGATTAAAGGCAAAAAATCTGTGCACTACCACCAGGTGCAGACCTCCACTAAGAAATATACAGAGATGTACATCAAAGGATTATTTCCCAGGGACAGAAAAGCCAAAGTACATTCAACAATAAAAGTTTTCAGAAGAAACACTCACAACAATTAACAGAACATGCTGCATTTTCACTAATTGAAGCCTCCAGCTTAAATTCCGAAATCACCAGTAAAAATATATGCATTTAAAACCAAAGAGATGAAATTAGAATTAATAATAAACTTGCTGCTTGTAAAAAAGCTGCTTTATAAACAGCATATTTACTGAAAGCACATTCCCAAGAGCCTTGTGTTAAACTGTAATGCTTTCCTTTACAATTGTACACTCTGAATAATAAGTTTGGGCTTAAAGAGCTTGCACACTTTGTTGCACCTAAGCTGTGTGCAGGCACAGCATATGAAGCTGCTCTAATCCCAGGCTGCATTCCGAGCACTGCTCTAAGTTATGCCACTGGCATTTCTTCCAAGGTACTGCCTTGGTGAGGGATGGGGACAGCAGGGGGGACCACATCCAGTCAAATTCAGCTTCAAAGACAAACAGAGCTTTATTTTGCCTGGTTGGGAAAGCCAAAATCCGCCTCTGAAAAGCGCGGCAGTTATGATTTCTCAGGTAAATTGCTCTTAAATTATGGAAGACAAACTTTCAACTCATGGGCCGCCTGGCAGAAAGAGAAACTCCTATCTGAAAGGACTTTGATGAATTCAGTTTTCAGTACAGGTGTCACTTTCCTGCTTTACTTCCTCGGGTATTCCCTCTCAGCACATTGAGTAACATCATTTAATGCTGGTCTAACTCACTTCCCAGAGCGCCCACAAGTACCTCTAACATTTACAGACCCCTGCCCCAAGCACTAATGCAAATGGAATAAGTGTTTTCCCACCTCAGTGTTGGCACCCAGACCACAGCTGCAGCACATCTATGGAGCTCAAATATTTTACTATGAGGAAAACACCAAATTAGTTCACACCAATGAGGATCTGAGCTGTACCAGGAATCCTGTGTCATGTATGCAATAATTTATTTTGTTCAATTTCAAATTTCACTCAATGCTCTGTTGTTCTGGTATGGTTTAAAAGGTTAATAACTTCTTGGTAAAAATTAAAGCATAGAAGTTTCCCACTTTATTTCCAAAATTTCTGTGATTCTGGAGCAGAATTCTTCCTTCCTCCCTTGCCACAAGCATCCCCCCTCAGAAAAGTAAAATTAATAGTTTCCATTCACACAGCTCCATTTGGGAGTGAAGTTCCTGGCATTGATCAGATCCCATAACACCAACTTTAAACTCCAGGCAGAACAGGTCAGCTGAGCTGCCTTTCCATAGGAAAATATCTTGTCCCTGGAATATGGGATTCACTCATGGCCAACCAAACTAAGCGTCTTAGAAGGATAAATGCAAGAATAGACAACTTGAATCTTTAAGGTGAATTTTTTCCCAGTGTTTCCAGTTTTTGACTTTCCTGGAAGTGGGTTTATGCTAATTTTGAAAGACAATCTGCCATCACAGATGAACCTCTGTCAATGGGAACAGGAGGCCCCATGGAGTCATGTTCTTAAAGGGAATGGTTAAAATGAAACCTCTGCTCCAGCATTTCCCTGGATCAATTCCCAATCAAGCCTCAATTCATTTTGACAGTTTTGTGATGTAAAATAGAACACACATACAGTAGAAACACAAAGTCCTTGCTACTTGAGACTCTGGAAGTCTCTCCTATTTATAAATAGCAAAACGTATGTTTATGTAAAGGGAAACACTGATTTACTAGAACTGATTGCTTCACAGTCTAATTACTTTTCAACTGGCTGTTCCAAATTAAGATGTCATTGATGGCTTTTTGTGATATATTTCATTTTAAGCAAATTTATTCTATAACAGAGCACATCATAATGGAAAGCAGAGTTTCCACTCTTCCCTCCTCTTTGTAGCTTGATATCTTGACAAGTAAATTAAATTTAGCAGTTAAAATTCTTCCATTAGTAATTTTATTAAGTTAATTAAGGAATCTCTCTTTCTGAATTTTAACTACATTCATTTCAGCACAACCTTGATTTTTTTGTTCAAATTCTATATATTTAGTAACCATGATGGTTTCTAGGACAAGCAACTACCTATAGATCAGTCATGAGCCTATGACAAATTTAACTAAAAAAACCCCAGATTTTCAAATAAAAGCTCTTTTTTTTTTTCCTTTAAATTCTTTTGCTCTACAAATCAAAAAAGACTCTCCGACTTAAATCTAGGGACAATTAATTGCTGTGAGCAATTCCAGGCTCTAGAAACTACAACAGAAATTGCACATCTAGAACATTTCTGTGCTAGAAAACAAGTTAATATGTGTAAAGCATGTCAATAAAATGAAAATTACTGATCCCTCACCTGTTGTTTAAGCCAAATTTATAACTGCTGGTATATGGAAAGTCTGCATTTCATAAATAATGCCTTCCCTTTTATCTTTTTCATCTTTCAACACAGAAAAAACATGGATATAAGCAAACATTATGAGAGCAACAGTTCCCTTTTATATCCCTCCTCCCTGAAATGTGGGACTATGAGACTTTCAGTCACCTCTAAAGCAAAAAAGTGTAAGCAATTTGTATCCAAACTCAATTGATATATTCTAAACATAAGCTAACAAAGTGCTTTATTTTTTCAGTCACTGCAATATGCAAGAAGCCTCGTATCACACTTTCTGATAGTAAAAAAAAAAAAAATCTAATTTATCTCCTCACCTAAAGGAAGTGGATTTTGGATTTTTCAATAAACAGCCAAACTTTTAAGGTGCCCCAGGAGCAGGACCAAACAAATTATAACGTCCACTTGACATTCCATGGTCTGCTGCAAAGCAATGTCTCCAAGAAGTAAAATATGATTATTTCAGCCCAAACACTAGCACAGGGAAGGCTGACACTGATTGTGGATGACAAGGCCACCCAGGTGCATGGCTCAGCACAGGGCAGATTAACACGTACAGATGTAAGAGTGCTCCTATCACACCCCAACACAGGCAGCAAACAACAACTGGAACAGGGAATTGTCTGCTGGCTCAAAGATCAGCTGATACAGGTACAGGAACAGATCTGAGAACATGGAAATGGGGGGAGATGCTGCAGGGCTTATTGATCCTACCTGACCCCAGCAGGGACCAGGCAACACCTGCAGCCAGGCCTTGAGGTGCTGTGGGACAGGGAAAGCTTGGGAAGAGTCAGCTTTGGGAGTGTAAGGGAGGAATAACCCATTTACATGAAGCAACTGTGTACATATCACACATTAAATCTGCGTCTGATTGTGAACTCCTTGGTTATCTGCTTTTCTTTCTGGACTTTCCTCACCAGACCTTTCCAGCACATATAGGACAGGCAACAAAGAAGAATGCTGCACCAAGGATGAGGTAAAATTTGGAGTCTAAATTTCTGCAGCACAGATCATCCCTAATTATGGAGCAGCAGGGCTGCAAATAAGACCAGTGATAAAATGGACTATTAAAAATTATATTCATGTTGTACTGATGGAGAACTGCCTATGGAGATGTTGATCCCACTTCACAATGCAGTTTCAAAGCAGTAGGTGCCTTTTGCCAAGAGCTTTGGCTGAAAGATGGGAATGAGGTTAAAATACAGCAGAATTTCTCTACAAACAAGAGCAAACAAAGACTGTGGTTTTTTTCATTAGTAATGGTCAGAGGACTTGGAATGAAACTTTTCCCAGCTTTGTTACAGAATTTGTACCATAAAATTTGTTTTTTGCAGGAACAGAAAAGCGTCAGACAAATTTTCCATTGAGAAAATATAAACAAAGTATCGATCAAAATGTTTGGTTTCACATTTGTAACTTAAAAGACTTGTGGGGTGTTCCTCCCCCCCCCCCCAGTTAAAAAGGTGAGAAACTGCATTTAGAGCAAGAGTCCAGTCATGGAATAAAAAACTAATAAAGCTGGAAAACACATGAAATCTTTAAGGCTGTTTTTTTCTATATGAAGCACAATTAATCATTACTGATATACCATTGGAAAAAAATAAAGTAGTAAAGCAAAGTTTTGTGCAGTGAATAAATTCCTTAACCCTCCTTTTTAATAACAAATATTTTTAATACTTAGACACATCCAAAAACTTGCAGAACCAACCTCATCATGCCCAACATTTAACATTAATTATTTACCTTCTGAATCTTAAAATTGAGTTGATTTACAAATAACAGTAACACATGATACACAACTACTCAATGCATTTGGCCTCAATGACTGAACTCTGTTTTTACAGGTAGGAAAATAACAAAACAAACCAAGAGGCAGAAATAGTCTCCATAAAGTGATTTTTTAATCAGACTGGGACACAAGTTCAGTGCATTCACCACCCTATTGCTGTAGAAATATTCTGTGCCACTGTTTAAGCAGTGAGCAAATCTTCCAGATATGGGCACAAAGTGGTTTTTTTGGGAAAAGATATAACACCTGAAAAAAACCACAAATAAACTGCAACTTGCTTCCCTGATTTTCCTCATTTTCAACCATATTTTTGCTTTGTGGTGGTTCAGTAAGGGACAGTATGAGACAAATTAAAGTCAAGTTCCCACCGGGCTTCCAAGATCTGTGAGTGGGACATTCAATTGGGAACAGAGGGATCCAGACCATCATTATGTAAAGAACAGCAAACTCTTCCTCAAACAGGAGGGAAAAACAGGGATATGCAAGAAATTCTTAGGATTACATGCCTCAGACTCTGTTTTTGTTTTGAAGAACACCGGGTCCAAAAAAAAAAAAAAAAGTGCCTAGAATTGTGAGTCTTTACTTCCAGCTGCAGCCACCCACAGGTGTTACCTATTCAGTGATTCTGAGACAAGCAGTTTCTCTCTCTCTTAATTCAGCCAGCTCAGAAAGCCTGGCAAAGTTTAGCCAAAACAAAAGTACCATAATTCTTTAAAAATTCCTGCTAGGTTTGGAATTTCTTCCAATAAATCCAGGGATGAAGGACTATGTGAACAAATAAAATAAATACTGCTAAAAACAGTCACCATTTTAACTTCTTTACCACAAAATTGAAGACTGTTTGCAAAACCACAGGAACAGCAAGCTGGAAAGGATCCTGAGACTGGAGAGTCCCTCCTCAGGTCCTGAATCAGGTTCAGGTGTATCTGCATGATTTTTAAACAGGTGTTTTTCCATCTTGTTATTTAATACCTCTAATTGCAAGGTTATACAATTGCTCTCAGCAGCTCATCCCCATGGTTAGGGAGTTTGCATCTACACTAAAAATAATTACCCAAAAAAAAAAAAAATTAACCTTGCTCATAATCAAGTCAATTATTTCTTGTTCAACACTTGGTGAATATGGAGAATAACGATTGCCTTGTAACCTTTCATGCTTTAAGACTATTCAAGTGCCTCTCACAAACTAATTCCTTCTAAACTAAACAACCACAATTATTTTGACCAAGAGATTTTCTAACATATTCCAGCTAAAAACATCCACAATTTTCACCTCAGTCTGTAGAGTCAAAAGAAAGCATCAATTTGCCCCCAGTTTGCAGCTACAAAACTGGGACTGTGTTAGGACTTAGTGTCAGCAACCCCCTTCTCCACGCTGACATTATGGCCATTTTCTCTCTCCCCTGCATTCCATCAGCCACGGCCCTAAAGCAGAAACACTAGACTTCTCTGCTCAGCCCTACAGCACCTCTGTAAAACAGGGCACTGCCTCATCTCAAAGCACCATTTAGCAATTTACATAAAAAAAAACCAACAAACCAAGAGATAAGCTTAGGTAAGGAATTGTTTTCTGGCACTTTGCAATCCCACTGCTAAAACACAAACACATGACTTCTCAAAATGTTGAAAGCCAAAATAATATCCTTTGTTGGCTTTGGAAATAGAGAACTTCTTTTCTCCCCAGCATTAAGTTCTTTCCTAATGTCTTATCAATACATTTGTTTCCTTCATTAAAAACAGACATATTTAACTCCATGGCTTTTGCTGATGTGCCTTTAATTTCCAAAGCAAAGCCAGATACAAACTCAGCATAAATCTTCCAGTAATATGCACCACACAGTGTAACCAACAGACAATCCTGAGAAACTTCCATAGAAGACATAAACTTTCCTTTGGAGAAGAGCCTCTCAGTTCTCCATGGAGCTACTGGTGGAAGACAAAGGACTTTTGGGTGAAGATCAGCTCATTCCAGCTGGAGAAAGTCTAAAAATCAAATCTAGCTTTCCATCATTTCATTTGTAGAAAACTGAGGAACAAAACTCTACAGAGTGACTTCTAAATAAAACCTAATTAATTACAAACTCATCAACTAAGTATCATGCCCAATTAGATAACTAAACCCACTCTGATAAGGCTGAAAATCAGGATTACACTGGCCTAGCCCGCCCTGCCGAGGGCTTGGCTTTGCTTCCAGAGCCCAGGATTGGTTTCTCTCTAATGAGGGGCACCTGTTGAAAGCACTGACTTACACTCAAATGACACTCCAATTATAACAGCGGATTTTCAGGTGGGGTGTTAGTTTCTTGGTTTGGGTTTTTTCCCCTTCTTGGTCAAATATAACAATTTTTCAAAAGTGTTTCCATGGAACTCTTTCTAGAGTATCAACGTGCAACAAAATTAGTCTTAATGTGAGAGCTGGAGCTAGAAACCATTCAGTTCAAAACACTGAAAAACACAATTGAAACTAAATGCTTCTCTCCCAGACTCTGTCTGGTGGATTCCAACATCCTGTTTAACACCAATGCAAATCCACCCTAAATGAAAACACACCATGCTTCAGCTAGGGAGTGTTTGTGGAAGTTGACAGAACACCAAATTAATCCTGATCTCCTTTACCCTGTGTTAAATAGAAATATTGCATGAGCTGTCAACTTCTTTCTGAAAGATCTTCCTTTTTATGCCAATTTTATCCTTCCAGCAAGTACAAACAGCACATTGATGTTATCTCCAAACATCAAATAAATACATTTCGGGGTCTGAAGGGACCTGATTTGATTCCAGACTGTGTTTTCCTCATCACTGGGGCCAAGATTTCACCCCTGTTTCTCATATGCTTTGCTGGATTGTTCCTGTTTTACATAATACCCCTGAAATGTTTCCCATCTAAACCAACCCGGAAAAGTGCTGCTAAATGACTCAGAAAACTTTTTTTGCAAAGATCCAAGCTTTCAGAAGCTCACATACAAACTGCCTTATAGGAAAAGCATAACTCTCCTATTGCTGTGTCCTAATCCAAGTTGGAAAGTCTCCCCGAACAAGACGTTGCCACACAGGGATGATTTTGGGATCAGAGGGGGAGGATTTTTTCCTTTTCTGGTTTTCCACCGTTATTCTTGTCCTAGAGTAAAGGCCTCCTGGCAAACAGCCTGTAAATCCAACAATAATACCAATAATAACTTAGAAACTGAATACCTTATCTGAATTGTATTTGAGTTTATTATTGAGGATACCCTGAGCCATGGTAAGCAGAGGAGAACATGAGCACGTGGGGTGTCAGAGTGCAGCACTTCATCCCAACACTGCAATGCCTGTTTGGGCAGACAGAGCTGAGACAGGAGAGCCCAGAGAGGTTCTGTTCCAAGGAGCTGGACCCCAATCAGCTGCTGATCCCTCATAAACCGTTCCTTGCGTGTTTACAGCTCCCACCCAAGCGGTGCTGCTCACTGGTGTTTACCTGCCAGTCTGAGCCCTGCACTGCTGTCTATAAATTGCAATTATAAATTTAGCACACCTGCACATGAAGCATCTTTCCAGCAATGGGACCAGTCAGATGGCAGCTGACAGCTCTGTAATTCTCCAATAACCTTTGAGGCTGGTGGAACTCAGGGCTAAAATCCAGTTCACAAAAACTGGTGGGTTTGGCCCTTCAGAATTTGAGGGGGATGAATCTGAGGAGCTGTAAATATACTGGAGATGGACAGGCTGGATCTTCTAGAAAGTGCTGGATTAATGCTTCTAATGAAATTGTCAATAGTAATTCTGTTACTGGGAGCTTGAAAACCCTTTTTAATGAACTATACAGTAGCAAAGTAAAAATACTTTAAAAGCTACAGTAGGAGGAAATGCTAATTGCTCCATGTTTCATGTCCATGCCGAAATGCAGAGGGACAGCACCACCACCCAGCAGCATTAGAACCATCAGGGCACTGCTACTTTGTCAGACCTCCTGGAATTATCAGCTGGAATTTGGGGGTAGCTACCAGCACAAATTCTTTGTCATGCAGCATGAGAAATGGTCAAAAATGTAATGGCATCTGTGTGGAAAAGTTTACAATGGGTCACATCATTTGATGCTGAAAAAACACATCAGCTGGCAAGAAAGGATGGATTTCACCCCAAGATTTGTAATGCCCTCAACTTCTGTTCACAGCAGACTCAGACAAAGGGGGTGCAGCAGCTCCATAGCACCAGATCCCTTGCACAGATACTGAGGCTGAATTTAGGGATTTGGGGTGTTTTTTATGTTTTCTTTAGATTTATGTGGCTAAGGCATTGCTACCACTTCATACAGAACATATAAACATGCAAAAATTCAAACAGCACACAAGTTTCTGCAAGGCATTCATTTTTCTGGGGAAGGAAGACAATGCAGGAGTGCAGAGTTAAAATTTACCTGAGACCAACTAAAGCAGAATGCCAGACACAGCAGAAATAGAAAGATAATTTCCTCAGCCTACTGTTGTGAAATTTAGTAAAAATTACTTCCCTCCACCCCCCAAAGAGACAAAAGATTTGATTGTCCACCCCAGTGGATAAGGGGGAAAATCAAGATGGATGGTTTCACCTGCACACCTTTAATAACAACACCTCATTCCAGCAGATCCCACAGCACTTCTGAAGCACTTTCAAAATGTGAGGAAAGCGTGATGAGAAAGGATTTTTACCAGAATATGCATCTAGGAACAGAGCTTGGCAAATGGGATGCAATTCCCTTTTGTTGCATGCAGAGTAAGTGTTAGAATATGAAAAATGTCCTTGTTTTCCATAGGTACCTTCTCACTAAAATACAGTTTAAGGACCAGGATGAAGAACTATAATTCTTGGAAGGAGGGTCCTCTGCTGCTGATAAATCCTGATATAAAAGGGAGAGGGACATGACCCTCCTCATGTTGAGCAGAGGACAGGGATTCTGACCACAGAAAAGAAAGTAACTACAACAACCTGGGCCTTGGCTGCACTAACTTCCCTGAGGCAATTTGTCCCCATTTTAGGCTATCTTCCAATAAAGACACTGGTTGAAAGCCAAAATCTGGGCTATGTTTCACAAGTTGCTGGTTTCAGATCAGTGACTTACTCTTGTGAGTGTAAGGGGAGGAAGACCTTGATGCATCTCTGAAAGAATTGGGTCTGAAGTCAAAGTGAGCCATTGTCATTTGCAGGGCAAATGCAGTTATACAAAGTTTGAGGAGGGTTCATTACTCAGCACAACATATTAATCAATGTAAATGTGATCAGAGCAGGCTGGGACAGAGCTGACAGGCAAAGAAAGGTGACATTGAATATGTGTCCTGGATGAAGATATACCAAACCAACCACTAAGAGGTGGCAAGGAAAGTCAGCACAGCTAAAAATGTCACCGATTTTAAGGATGTTTCCAAGGGTCAGTACAAAGACACTGATATTGAAGCACCTGTCTGCTATTACTGGCATCATCATCACTAAAATTCAAAGTAAGATACCTTCCTGTCACCAACCACACAGTTCTGTTCTTGAAGATTAGTCAAAAAAACAACTGGACATTTGTTGCTCCTCCTGAAATGGAAAAATGCCACTAGGAATGTGCCAATAAAAAAAACCCCAAACATAAAAGCAACAAAAAGATACATTTATGGGGATTTATCAGGGAAACACTATTATCTACTACTTATGTCTGTAACATGTCTATTAATAATAACTTGTAAATATTTTTAAATATCCTTATTTAGTAGCCATGTCAGCACTAGATTTTATGAAAAGAACAGACACAATGTCCTTAGATTCCCACCCTTCCAATGGCTTTACCTTAAGAAGAATAGTGAGGAAATACTAATTGCACTTACATTATTCAATTTTGTTTCTAATAAATCTGCAATTGCAGAGGAGATGTTGTGCCTAGAAAACATAAAATGCCACAGAACAACCCAACCTCATCATCATTGTCCTGCTGTTGTTGGCTCAACCCAGCCCAGCTACAGGAGGACTCAAATACCTGCATGTGGAGAAGAGGCCTGGGAAGGGAAATTATGAAGAAAGTAATTTCTTTGATGGACAGAGACTGAGTTACAGAGCCTGACTTCTGAGTCCTCAGGAGGTACTGACTGAAAGCATTGTTGGGGAATATTTAGGGCAGAGTGAGGGATCTGTTTCTCACACAGGAGGCCCTGCAGATGGTGGGAGAAAGCTGCAGTAGCTCAGATTGCTCAGTCTGGTGATGAACACGATGCCAGAGGACATGGCTGAAGGAATGTTCACAGCTCTGGCCCAGCCCAGTTGTCTCAGATGTGCCACCAGACATTTGTGGCTCACATGACTCTCAAGCCAAGGTCATTTAGCACCAGCTTTATTAATCTGTAGGACATGAAAGAGAGATTGGGCACAGCAGCTGCTACAGCCATGGGCAGATCCATTGTCTAGACCCCACATGTCCATAAAAGAAAACCTTTGGTCAGGAACAATGAGCTTGGACAAGAACTCGGCACTTTTCCTGTCTTTATTTCCACTGTGGTGAAATCCATCTCACACACTCAGGGGTGGTTATGACTTTAGAGAAATACTGTCTGTTTTCCCCAAGTCTCTGCTGGGCAGCCCCACAGACCCCAGAGAGAGCTGCCAGTCCTGCAGTGGGACCCTGCCTCGCACCTGAGGTGCCCCACTCTCACTTCTGCTGCCCACAAGGGTCGTGTGGCTCTTTCACTGTTGCTCCCTCTCTGCTCAGCACATCATTATTCCAAATCCCTCCGTTTCTTCTCATGCCAGGCAATTTGTCCTCCCACATTCACGCGAAGCTTTGGATACACAGAAACACAATATGAATGCAGTTTATAAACTTGTAATTAAAGATCATGTTGCTTTAGGCTTCCACGTTGATGCAGCTGAAAACACAGCCTATAGTTTCAATGGGAACATGACTGTAAATTCGACTGAAACCACTTCCTTTGCTTAGACCTTTCATGCCTTCAAATGAATGAAATATAGAAATTCTAAACATAGCAAAACATCCATTGTGAGCTCATTCCAGAAACCTGAAGCTTGGTTTGTCTCAAAGCACCGGGTAAAGAAAAACTTTCATAAAAGGTTGTTGATACAAAATATAACAGCTATGATGAAGGGAGGTGTTCACATAGAATTAACAGAGTAAGGAGAAAGCATTGAGGAAAGGGAAAGGAGTTTCAATACATATATAAAAACTATTTTACATGGGAACAAAGAAATTTGTTGAAAGACTGTGGATATCAGTTTAATGTAATGCAATTTCTATTCTGTGTGATTTTGTAAGCATTTTAAACAGCCAGGTGTGAATCCAGCAGAAGGTGTGATGGTTTATTTTTGCTTATTTATTTTACTTCAGGAGGAGGAATTACTGTTAGTCTAATTAATGGAATTGAAATAGCTACAGCACAAAGAAGATGAGAGTTAAAGATCAAAGTGTGACTGAACCCAGAGAAGTCACCTGGGAGCAGATTTACATGTCAGATCTGAATCAGCCAGATTCAGGTAGCCTGGGCTCCTCTCAGGCCTTCTGCTGCTTCTCCTGTCTGAATGGCTTTGTCTTGAGAGACACCCAAACAAGACGAAACGCTCTGCACTGGGGCTTAAGCGGAAGAAGCCTCCCAGGGCCTATTGTGATTTCAAAACTCTGAAATCAACAGTAATTAGGTGCTCATCTTGTTTTTTAATACCTAACATGCAAATATCTGCATTTGCAGATACCAAAATACCTTCAAAACAAAATCTTTGATCTTGCTCTTAATTTAACCACTTAGGTGTCACAAAAGTACTTTTGGGGAGGGAAGCAACAGGAGAACTGCAGACAGGGAAAGCCTGGGAGAGTGATGTGGATCCCAACATTCATTAACAGCACTTCTACAGAAAATAGATGGAATAGTTCACTAAGTATTTTTGTGCTAAGGTTCACAGGCTCAAAATCTAAGCAACTGGGATGATGATATATCCTCTTAATCTAATACATATTTACAAAATCTATGCAAATCTCTATAAAGTCGGAATTGTTTTCTCAAAGAAACAAGACTTAGCTCCTTTTTGTCTCTACTAAACATTCAATGCTAACAGGCCAGCATGAATGAGAAACCCAGTAATAGTAAAGCAGTAAGCCCACATGAGACGGAGTGGAAAGGAAAGAAAACAGATTTTAAGTTTAAGCTTCTAAGAATTTTTTGTATTGAAAACTAAAAAAAGGCACCCGATTTGCCCAAGAAGAGAGCTACAAAGTTTATCATGGAGTTTGCAAGCCAAGCAGCTTCTCTCTGACATTTTCCATTGTCCACTGCCCTGTTCAAACCCTTCCCTTCAGAACATAATGGGAAACTCCCACCTGCAAGAACTTCTCTGACCGTGGATGCTCAGGCAGGGCTGAATCAGGACTAACTGTCCGAGTGCCAGAATAAAAGGCCAAGGAACATTATCTGTGGTTACAAAGGCTTTGCAGCAGCTTCTTCAGAGCATTTTGCAAAATCCACATGAATCACAAATGCTGGCATTTCATCCAGTTGTTCTCTGCTAAAAACTACCCAGGTTCATGACAAAACACAGCACAAATATGGCTTGGGTTCCAGGCTTCCCAAAACAGGCTCCCTACTTGGAGAATTCATTAACTTCTCCCAGTGTTCTCATTTGGGTCAGCAAGGAAAGCATCAGGCTTGGCTGGGCTTGGTAACAAGCGTGGAATAACCTAAACCGGCAGTGATCAATGAAGAGGAAGAGGAAAAAAGAGAAGGAAAAACTGCAAGAGAAAATGTTGATTTCTCAACCATGACAACTAAAATGCTCTGATAAGGAACTGGATTCACTTTTTCAGTCCCCAGCATGGCAAACATCCTGCCTTTTCAGAGGAAGTGCAGGGCCTGAAGTCTCCACCAAGATTTTCTGCTCACTTTAAAACTGAACCCCAGCCATATAAACACTGGTGCCTATGTGCAGGGCTGAAATTAACAACACAGCTATTTTGTTTAAACAGACCATGCTGAATCTTTCAACCTTTTTTTGGTGGCATGACCAGTGGGTTCAGGAATGCCAGGTGTTTGGACAGTGTAAGACCTTTTTCGTTGTTGGGGAAACTCTGGCTTGATGCCTCTATCAATCTAAATAACTGGAATAAAAGCGCCTGGAAATGGGAAACACATGTGGGTCTCCAGATCTGTGTTTCCCCTGTGCAGGATAAATAGGAACTTTTCATCTCTCCCCAAACCATTCAGGCATTCAGTGCCATGTGTCTCATTAGCCAAACGAGAGGCTCCCCTGAACCTTCCAAGGAAAGGGAAACGGGGTTCCTGCCTCCAATAAAAACATTCAAAGACTGGCCAAGAACATTCATTTTGTGCCTCTCCTTTCTTAAGTACCACCAGTCCAGAAGGCCACTGAAATGTCAGCTTAGGGGTGTTCCCTGAGAAAGAGGGGCTGTTTCATGCATTTTAGCACATAGCTGTTGTGCCGCCAGGCACAGGCCTCACTGCAAATTGTATTCTACACTTCTTGTTTTATCAAATGAAAATGAAATGGAGGAGTGATATAATCCTGGATGTGAAATAAATTATCGGGATAAAAAAAGGAGCCCGATTCCCTTCATAAGCTCTTAATAACTGGCTTTTGCAAATATCATTAGTAGGTAAACTCCTATTATAGTGCTTTTTGTAGTCTTATAAATCTCCGTGTAAATGTATTAAGATAAACCTTGAATTCCAAGTCTTTGATGTACCCATTTAAAAATATAAATATGGGCTGCCCCAGGAGAATGGTGAGTGCAGTATCTCTTCTGGTCTTGGATGCTTTGTTAACACATTTTTTCCATCAGTTATGGAATCACAAGGAGCAAAGTGCTTGGAGCAAAAGCCCACAATTCCAGTCTTTTGACTACAGGTCCATCTCTGAGGTGAGCAGTGATCTCCCACCAGGCAGTGGCAATGCCTTGCTCCCAAGAAATCTTCCAGTGAAATAAATAAAATAGTAATATTTTTTTAAAAAATCTTGCCCTAAGTGTGAATAGAAATATTTAAACTTAATGACTTCTTATGATATCTCAAGAGCAAGCTTATCTGTTTTGATAATNTGACATGATATTCCTGGGTGACAAGAGATTCTGAATGTTACATACAGAGAATTACAATTTTCTTAAAACCTGTGAAAGACTCAGTGATTTCATGTGGAGATGAGGTATAAAGAAAGCAAATCAATGATAATTTATTCTGCTTTCCTTGGTTTTCATTAGGTATCTGTTTTTCAGGACAGTGTCCCTACACATGTTTTTTCAAACCTCCTGCTCACTACAAAATCCTTGGGAAGCTGAGGGTGACTACAGTATCACCATGAAAATGAGCATTTGACATAAGTATTTCTTAAAGTCCATGAAAATATTTACAAACTTTTGAACATCTGAGCATTTTTATAATCCTACAGTTATTTGGTATTTTGCCCACATGAAGAATCTCAAGCCCATGTTTAAAATCTGAAGTACCACATTTAATGGCACCAAAGGGCCAATCCAGTTTCATCGTTGGAGCTGATCTTTATGCCAGATTCTGATTCCCCTTAAAATATTCCAGATTCAGGAACATGTGCCAATGACATCTGAAATAGATGACATTTTTCAAACCCCACAGAGAGGAGAATGAGGTCAACTGGGCTTCTGGCAGCAATCTGGAAATTCCATAGGAACCGGAGCCCTCTGGAGACCTCACGACAGGGGCTGTGCAAGAACAACCTTTGCTGAAGTTTTTCAACAAGTCCACCTCCAAACCATCACTTGTCTCTGAGCATGGGGAAAGCAAAGGAACAGAGAAGATGTCTGAAGCTCTGGAAAGTTTTAAAGATTCATGTTTTGAAGATCCCAGTAAGCCCTATAAATTCCAGTCAATTCTGCTGGGGCAGTGACCAGCTTGGAGCCTAAGTCTTCCACACTCAGCTCAGATGTTCCCTTTCCATATGGAGCAGGACATGACAAGCAAGGCCAAATCCAGGATGAGGTAACACCTCTAACTCCGTGCCTTCCACCCAGATAATTGAGTTTCAGGCTGTTCTGTACATTACAATATGGGATAGTGGACGATATGCACAGTCCTATACTTCTGTCCCTACAACAAAACAGAAACACTCCTATAAACATTTCACTCCTCAAAACAGAAAGTATCAATATCATCGTCAGATTAAACATAGGCAGCTGAGGAGAGTGAGCTGAATAGCATCACTCTGACAGTTTTCTTAAGAATTCCTAATCAATTAATTAATAATTAAATGGGTAAACCCACATTTCCTGCATGTAGGTCTTACATTCACAGCACATCCTTCCCCTCTCCTTGATTTTTCAAGAGGCCCTGTCTTCCTCCGAAATTCAAGCTCTAATTCTTAATTCCTGATTTTCTTAAATGTAAATTGAAAGTATAAATATTATGTTCAAAAGAACCAAAACAATGGTGCTGAGGGACAAAGAGACTTGTTCACTCATTCACTCAGAAGCTGCAAGGAGAACACGGGATGTGATTTGCATGGGAAGAATGGTACCAACATCAAAAGTTATTCCAAACAAAATGACTGATTCATTCCCTGGGAGAGGCAATGATCTTGTATATTCAAGCACATCAGGCAGAGTGAATTATTATACATAAACACTATTGTATTTTAAGATAAAAGCATGGAGTTCCCAAAACATAGGAGAAAATTAGCATTTGAGTTCTGAAGACCCGAGTAAGCTGAATACATTTCTGGAAAGAAAAACCACCTGGTTCACTCAATTATAAAAAGCTCTCTCTCATTTAGCTATATGGAAGTGACAACTGGATCCTCACTACACCTCTAGTTTCATTTTTACGTAGTGCTGCTCATTCCAAAGCATGCAGTACAAGAAGAAGATGAAGGAATTCTGTGTATTTATTACCGGTGCAGATAAGATTTACGTCTGACATTCCAGAATAATGACATCTACACTGGCAACTAAGATATTCCTGTTTTAGAACTGAGCAACTTTTAAAATCCCCTTTTAAGCTTTGCAGCCACAGAAGACTCTTAATAATTGATTATAATTGATTTTAACCTTGTCCTAACCTGGGCAAAATGGCAAAGCCAATCATCTTTGTCCAGATGGGATACGAGAAAAGAGCCCCTAACACACAGCTTTAAAAGCTCCAGACATGAGCAGAAGATAAAATATTTAGTCTGCAGAAGCCTTGACCTCCCAATTCCAGCCAGTTTTGAACTTGAATTGATTTCCGACAAGGCATCTGGGAGATGATTACAACAAAATGCACTAAAGCTGGGCAGCCTTTATTTTAACATCCCAGCAGCTTAACCTGTTAATAACAGCAATTGTTTTAGATACAATACCAATTTCAGTAACAGACACTGGGAACAGGCCATGGGATACAGTGGTGTTAGAGCACAGCCACTCGCATTCCTCTCGTTTGTGTTTCCACCACAAACCCCGCATTTCTGGGCTTTAAAACTCTGCTGAGGAAACACCAGCCGGGGCTGAGAGGCTGGAGATGGCTGAAATGCTGGCTGAAACCAAGGGGGCTTTCCCTGAGTAAGGATAAGCACAATCAGAACTTGGGCATCAAAGAATTTATTATCAAATAAGACATGAAAATACCACAGCTATATATTTCTTACAGATTTCACCCAATGGATGAAAAAGCCTTTGCAAGCAGAATCATAGAATGCTTTGGGTGGGAGGAACCTCAAAGCCCATCTTGTCATACCCCTTGCCATTGGACACCTTCCCAGGTTGCTCCAGGCTTTGTCCACCCTGGCCTTGGATGCTTCCAGGGATGGGGCAGCCACAGCTTCTCTGGGCAACCTGTGCCAGTATCTCACCAGCCTCACAGGGAAGAATTTCTTCCCGATATCCATCTAAACCTACTCTCAGTTTGAAACCATTCTTCCTTATCCTGTAACCATGTGCCCAACAAGATATTCCTAGAGGCATTCGCACTTCTGAGCAGCCCCAAAGTTAGTCTAAGACTTTGAAAGAAAAAGCCATGTTTGTGGATTACTTATGGATAGAGATTTCCTGACTTTATTTATTCAAGCAAGTCAATGGAATTAGTTTAATGAATGAATTAAATAGAATGGGACCATAAGTTGCCAACACAAAAATCACACTTATCTAAATAAAAAGATCCAGAATTATATAATTTCTCCCATGTTTTCACTAATTTCCCTTGCATCACCAGTATTTCCTATTGTAAATACTTTATGTTCTAATATACATTCCAAACTTACAGCAAATTCTGAAGCAAGGAATATAATTTACAGACTTCATTTTCAGATACCATGAAGGAAGGTATGTGATCTGCCCATGGAACAGGAAGTAGAAATATTTATAAACTTAAATAAATGAAATTATGAGACCACAAATTAAATTGACAGAAAGAGCAGGCAGATAGAATGGCTAGGACCTACTCCTGTTTCTCCCCACCCCATTTGCCTGGGGTCAGCAGTCAGGACCATCAGCTCATGTAGTTTTCTTTAGTACTTTACTATTTTGATTTTATATTAATAGGAAAAATAGGGGGGAAAAAACACTTCTACTCCTTTTTTTTACTGATGCTGCTGTTTGAAGAATTTGCAAGATAAATGTCAGAAACATCAATGCTGGGCATATCCTGTGGTAGTCCGGAAACAAAACTAAACTGTACTCTTATAAACACCACCTAATCCAACCACAATTAATAAAGTGATGGCTCAAGCTGTTTGATTGGGTGGACTTTTTTGCAATAGTAATCACTATTGAAATATTCCTTATTTTAATATGCAGATGTTTCTTTAAGCATGGACATTTTAAGCTCAGCTCTGGTATTCTATGCAGTGCCAGCATTCCTGAGCATGTTTTTGACTTCACCCCTTTCCCATTAGGGTTGGAGGATAAACAAGTATGTAAATGCAAAACAATCCTGCATTTATGACTCAAACAATATTGAGATTTTTCACAAGTAACCCTGAGACAATTACAGCTGTTGGTACCATATTTTCACCATGGAAACTTTTGTTTTAGTTAACAATTGAAATTACAATCAGATGTGCTCATCCCTTGTTGAAGTAATGAACAATGGTACATCTGAGAGAGGGACTCAAAGTGCATCATTTATCTTACCCCATTTTCAATTAGGCCGAGTGCGGTGTAAGATGGTTCCAAACTACACCACAGTAACAGGGCAAGGAAATTTATTACCACTCCAGTGCTAATCTTAGCAGATGGTAAAAAAATATTTTTAGCATGAAATATGCTAAAGCAATAAATCTAAACAAGGTAGATGTTATCAACTAATATCTCCCCAGTGTGAGGTAAAACTCCTGCTTGACAACTCAGCATTCCTATAAACTCGGGGTGAACGCTGGAAGATGTAAGTCTCTCTATAGGATGAAAAATAACAGAAATTAGTTGGAAAAGCATTCCACGTGCAGTTTAATACAGCATACCTAGTGGAGGAATCAGAGGGGCAGGATTTTGCTTAGCCAGATTTTTTTCCGCTAGACAACTAATTTTGTTCTTACAGGAAATATTTCGTTGACTCTGGGAAAGATATAAATCCAGTTATTCTCTCCTGTTTTGGAAAAAAACCCCTCACTACCTAGTCTTTAATCAGAATACAAAAAAAAGACAAATATTAAAATATTCTTAAGAAATAAATAGGCAAAACTTGGGGCAAAAGGAGTCAAAGACAACCCTTCTCTTGCCAATCTATAAGTAACAAAACATATAATAACAAGCAAGAGTAGAACAGAAAATGGTTTCCATTGCTCTCAACACACATTACAAAACTTGTGAAATTCAGAACTTAGAATCCTGTACCTGTGCAGCAGTGAAGATGCTGAAAATACAGGGAGTAAAAAATGTTCAGGAAACTTTGTAGACTTTTTATTTATTGCATTATAACCAAAAGAGTTCATTAAGTTATAACAAAATTAAAATTAGTAAGAATTTGCCACAGGCAATGATGCCTTTACCATTTAAAAACTCCTCCTGCTGCTGATGTATGTGATGGATCATGAAAATAAATGACAGGTTCCAGATTATAAGTAAATAGAAAATTTGATCCTTTTTGAGGACAAGAAATCAGGATTTTGCCCAAAGCCTTTGCCTGAAATGGCAAATAGCAGCATCAACCTTCTGTTTCAAAAGGGGAAAACAAAAATAAAGACTCAAGACCAATTAAACAACTTGTTTAATATATTTGAATGTGCATTTCAATTCATTTTAATTCAATTAAAGTGTTAACTTGCTGAGCAAATGAGATAAGGAGTTCATGTCAGGAGGTGGACTTGTGAGTTTTGGGTAGGGAATTGTCACCACTAGAGAAATAAATGAAGTATACATAGCTCAAAAAAAAAAAAAATTTGTTATCCTTAGGAATCCTGCAATTTTTTTTCCATTTTTTGCTTTATTCCACCTTTTCCAAGCATCAGGTACAAAGTATTTAAAATTAAAATAACTGCTCATAAACTACCAGGCAGGACATGTGTGACTCCCAAGAATCTCATCCGAGTGAGCTCTCAGGGTAACGAAGTGGAACTGATGACCAGCTCAGTGGCCACAATTAGACCAAAGAACAACAGAAATGCAAGAACCTGATATATTGAAAACAGTATAAAATGTACATAGTGCAGGCTAGAGAATTACCCAGAACTATTCCACTCCCAAACCCTTCCAAGGGAAGACTGTCCAAACTGAAATTAGTTTAATATATTACCCAAAACACTGCTGTAATCTTCATTCTCAAATCACTTGGCTGTGTGGCTCTATTTTTTCTTCTAAATTATATCAGAGCAGAAGTAAAAATCAGGAATATGTACTTGTCCCAACAAAAGCTAAAAAGCTCAGTTCTGTAGTTTTTACTCAACAGAGAGACTGGCAAAAGGAGACCTACCTGAATGAAGGCTACAAGAGCAAGCCCACAGAATTTAAATAACTTCCTTATCTATTAAAATATAAAAACTTATAATAAAATTGTGGCTATAAAAATCATGGAATTAATCTATATTGTGTCTTTACAGTTTTGCTTCAATAATAGAAGTAAAATAGATTAAGGTTTTAAAAGCAGTAATTTTGTTGCTCTAAGATTTGGCTCTCGCATTTTTATACCTCAATTAAGAATTTCCTTAATTTGCTCCTTGGTTCAGGTGCGCCCCAGTCTCACAGGCTGACCACACAAAGACTGAATTAATTCAAGGGCTTTATAATAAACCTCAGAAAGTTTTTACAAACCTTCTAGATTAACCATGAGCCCACGAAGCAGAGATGTGAATTCAGACTCTGCCAGCACCTGAGGCTGAGATGGCATATGCTGGAGAGGGCTTCCTGTGTGCCAGGCGGGCACAGGAGAGCATCTTTTCAAACTCAGAGATGCTCACATCAAGAGTCTCCGTGGTGCCAACATCAAGTCCGGAAGTTCGACTTGTGCAGAATCGAGATTTTAATGCAGCTCAGGAGAAACCTCCCAGGAGGCTTCGAGTGGGGGAAAAGAAGGGAAAAATTATGCATAGTAGGAGAGCAGAGGAAAATCACAGACCTAATTTACGCTAGGACTACCTTTGCATCAGAAACCGTGAGGAAGGTGTACTGGGAGCTAGTGATGGATGATACGTGAGGAAGAAGCAGCTCCGGGGGAGGGGAGGGATCGGCCCGAGCCGTGAGGGGAAGGATCGGCCCGAGCCGATGAGAGGAGTGAGAGGAGCCATCGGCACGAGCCAAGTCCGCGGGCAGGAGCTGCTCCGAACTGACAGCAGGGGCTCTGCTACAGCAATTCCCGCCAGGAAGGCTTTATTTGTGCCCCATAGAAACTGTTCCAAGGCTAGAGACTGAACTCAGAGGCACACAGATATCCCTGGGCTGTAACGCCGTCGCCAGACGTGTGTCATCTCCGAGCTCCGGGCTTTGGAGCACACACGCCTGAGGAGGTGAACCTGTTCTGGGAACGTGGGATTCAGCAGATTCTGGACACAAAAACCAGCAAGTAAAGTAACAGCAAAACCGAATAGCTTAGGGAAGCAAAGCCAGGTGCCTCTATATAATTCCTGGAAAGGATTTATAACCTATGTGAAAATGGATCATAAAGCCATTGGCAAACAGATACAAGTTATTTCTAAAAGCTCCTTAGTTTAGATGTCAGAACTTAGAATTCTGAATGAACTGACCCTGCTCCTCAGAACACCTAATTCCGTGCCTTGGGAATGTACTGGCTGTTCTTAGCAGAGACTTGATTTTTGATCCTTCCCAGTGCTTGGATTCCTGTCCAAGGACAGGCTCTCAAGTAATCTTACGAATGCACTTTGAGCTAAATGTCCAGATGAAGGATTTTCATAAAAAAGAAACTTACAGCATCTGGCCACTCTGCTTCCTTTCAGCACAGTGCTGAAGGACTTAAAGGGAGATATATACTGAGGGGTCAGCACCCAAAGTGTTATATGCATGGCAGGGAAGCTTTCCATCACTTGTCACATGGAGTCAAGTCGCTATAAATCTTGGGAACAAGATGGCTTTTTCTTCCCTATGTTTTTATGAGAAACAGGTTGCTGATAATAACTGCTCTGACACTTCGACCTACTTCCTAGTGCATGTTGCATTAGTATATTACTGTACATCCTCTGAGGGAAGAAGCCTTTTCTTTCAGAACTGGAGGACAGATCTGAGGTTCACTGTGCTTTTCTGCTGAGATGCAGGGATCTCACACACTGCTGCCAGCAGGGTTAGCACAGAGCCAGCCAGACCTGCCCACAGCATGAGGGCTGGGATCTTAAATTGTCCACCAGGTTCTCTGCTTCTGTGCAAATCCAGATGTTGCTTTTGGCATTCAATGTATATTTTTTCCTCCTGAAGAAGCTCTTACAACACAAATCTGCTAAGGCACAATCCCAGATTTCTGTGGTCACTCGAGAGGCAACCAAACCAATACTGACATTTCACAGGGTGTCAGTTCATAGGATAATTTTGTTTTGTTCCAGAGAAAGGACTCCCAGCTCTAAATCCAGCCAGCAGAAGAAGATCAGAAGTTCAGAAGCATGCCTGCTTGTTAGGTTGCATCTCTGTTATCCAGAGGCACAACTCCCATTCAACCGAATCTACAGATATCCCATATGGGAAGTAAGTAGATAAGAGATAAGTAGACAGAATAAGAGGTAAGTAGATAAATGGACTTGGTAATTTACTAGAGATTAATTCTGCAGTGCCAAGCAGTGCAAAGTTTTACTCAGTGAGAACATCTGTATTTTGTATTTCTCTAAGTTTGGGGAGTTCAAAACATCAACTACAGAGAAAAAGCAAATAACAAGAAAACACAGGTATGGTTGTTCCAATGAAATTTTGAAAAATATGTCACCAATTTCTGAGTAGAAAAGGGAAACCATGTCATCACTATTACTTCTGTTATTTAAGCAATCTTCTTTCTAATAAAGAACTAGGAGAAATACAAAAAAATTGATCTTTATTTATTGACTTCCTAGTGAGTATAGTTAAAGTTGACACAAATCAATCACAATAAAGTTAAAAGGATAATACAACACAATATGACCCAAGATTGTACTGCAAGTTTAATTACTGAAACTCAAAGTTTTAACATACATAGAAATGTCCAGTTAATTGTATTCACATACACACTGTAAAAGGAGAGGAAAATTCCTGGTGCTTGTAACATTTTAAAATGTTTTCTCAGCCAAAGCAAGTAGAAAATACAGAAATGTAAGGGCAAATAGGTCTCTTTCTGAGGGAATAAATGCATCTTTGATTTCCTTTTCACTTGTTGCCATTAATTTAAAACTTTCCAGGCACTCTGCAAGCAGTAAAATGGGCCAAAATATTCCTTGCTGTCAAAGTAAATCTGGTAACAGTTTTGCTTTAAAGACGGTTGGCAAATGGCAAGTGAACATGCCAATAAAGAGCACTGCTGCCTTATGCTCCTTAAGCATGGAAAACAAGAACAAGAAATCTTTGGAGACAAGGGAAAGCAACATTAAAATCACAATTACGAAGGCGAACCCAGCGGATTTCCATGGGCTGTGGTCCTGGGAACAGGCTGATTGCCATGGGATGTAGTGGAGGTTTGTAAAACTATGAGTGGCATGAAGGCAGCATCAAAGCACAAAGGAAACTGCTGCTTCCTTCCTTTTTTAGAAGGATCCAGGAGACAGCAAATGAAATAGAAACATGTCATTCATAGAACAAGGACATGTTTGGGAAAGGTAAAGGGAAATGATGTGAAGTTTCTTTTCAGCATCGTCTCCCTGGCTGCCTTGTGGTGGTGACACCCTCCAGGGTATCCAATATCAACCCTCTCCAAAGGACTGAACTGACTCAAACACTGGAATAGAAATAAAAATAAAGGCAACCTTGCCTAAACCTCAAAATGGAAAACATAAAATTATATTAAATGGTTAATGTCATCAAAAACTAATTATCAAAGCTATAATTTTCCTAACCAGCCCTTTTTTCTGATAAATAATAATTATCTATTGGCTACAATAATGTGATAGTCATAAAAGCACAATCTGGTGAGATTTAATTGTAATTCCTACAAGGAAAAGTTTCTCCTTTTAGAGGATTCAGTGGGTTTTGCAGTGTTGGCACTAAGCTCTGCAAAGACATCTTGAGGTGAGCACAGTGCTGGTAGTTCTGATGTACTGCAGAGGACACAAGTGAGACCAGGGGTGTGGGCAGAAATTCCTCCTCCAAAGAACACTGGAAAAACACAGAGTAGGGAATTTAACTCTCATTCCCAATGCCCTACCTTTGGAAATAGCACAGTGAGTGATGTGGGGTATCTGTAGTTTTTCCACTGCTCAAAACCCACCATTGCCTAAGATAAACAGAAACTTAAGCTTTTCACCACAACGCAAATGGACCTTTCAAATATAAACAGCACTTAAAACAGGCTCAAACTTCAGCAGTCAGAGGGGGCATTAAAGAAATTCCTGGGAAGAGCAAGTGCTGAGTCATATAAAACTGACAAAATAATATGGGCAGTTATCACCCAAATGCATTATTTATCACTGAAATCCATTGACGCCTGTGCTTACACAGGAACCCTCCTGTGATATTGAAGGCCAAAGTGTCTCCTCTCCCTAACAACAGTGTCGTATCTTTGGCAACTCGAGCAGGGACTCAGAAAATCAATAGCACTTCATGAGCAAGGTCTCGGGCTTCTTCTTTTATGAGAATTCTGTCAATGCAAGTGGCCATTACTGTACTTTAAAGGCACAATATAAAATTGCCTCAACAAGATATAAGACACACGGTTGGAAAGAACCTGGGGAGAGTATTTTAGTGAAAGTTAAATAGTTTCATCACGTAATTACTTCTATTGGCACATCTCCAGCTGGAGACACTCATGCAGGGTAGGGGCTTTCTGGGATGGGGTGGGGAAATTGGAAGGGAGGGCTTTCGACTGGGCTTGGGCTGAGCTAAACAAGGTCAAGCTGCTAAAATGGAGCCACAGCCAAGCACCAAGACTATTGACAGCAACACAGCTACAACAAAGTTGCTGTCTTTTTGTTTTCATCTTTTTTCTTTTTTTTTTTTTTTTGGGAAGCTAAGTGGTCTGAAAGTAGTTTTAGTTTTATAGCTGAAAAATATGTCATCCTAATTTGCAGACTGGTAATTCATTTTCTAAGGACTGTTTAGAATTTATTCAGGGGGAAAAAGGAAGCTGTGCTGGTTCCTATAACTGATTCACATTATATGACAAAATTTAACTTTCATGTTTTATGGGATTATATGAATTCCACTAAAACCATTAGCTGGTTGTCTCTTTGTGATTAAATTCAACCACTTATGTAATACTTTAAACTGATGACAATCTTGCCTGTATTTATGTTTTCTTTTGTTTAAAATGCATGTCATTGCAGAAAAAAGAAAAACACACTTCCACTGATTCTGTGGGGATGAGAGAAAGCCAGGATGAGCACCAAAAAATAAAAGCACAAACAACTAGAAGGGTTAAAACATTTTTGGCGTGGAAAGGGCCACCCATAGCAGAGGTATTTTCCTGAAAAGACTTTTGAAGTGCTAAATACATTAATTCCATGACTGAGTGTCACTCCCACGGTTTTCTACCTAGGTTCCTTTTTAAGAGTGCTCCCTTCAGTCAAAACCTGGCAAGTTTGGGTTAGAGTTCAGAGCAGGACACTGCCATCCCACAGGGCAGGTGATCCAAGACTTGCTTGGCCTTTTGAAGCCATCTCAGAAGGCTTTGCAGCATCTGCCCACATGGCCTCATTTTATTCCCTGAAACATTTCAGAGCTGTCCTCAGGGTCAGGCTATAAAAATGCTGCTTCAGTGGCTTGGAGCACATAATTCCATGGTGTTTTACCCCAGAACACTGGCTTAGCCACGCTGGGAACCACCCAGGGTCGGGTGTTACGTGGTGCGGCCATGAACGCATGGCAGCACAAACCCCTCGATCAGGGGGACATCAGTCACTGTGCACCACTTGGTGTGGGAAGTGCAGAGCAGTCCTTGATCCTTGCTGAACCCAGAGGATTGATGTGCTGTACCCACAGGACAAACTCTCTGCTTGTGTACACATGGATAATGCACACCCGCTACGTAGGGATGAGCTTCCCAAATTAAACTGCATTTTTGAAGCTACTTTGGTACCTGCACTTGTCCTGTAATCTGGTTCACTTGGGTTTTTTCCAGCTTCACACAAATGAACTGCTTCAAACAGTTCCTTGCTTTTTTTATTCCATAATTAGTCGGTGTGAGGTTTAAGACAAGAAATATTTAGTCCTGGAACAATGACAGAAGTAAAAATGAATACTGTATCACCCAGCAAAGCCAGACATAAGGTTTCTGACCTCCATAAAAACCCTTTCCCTCTATTTCCAGGGAGACACTCTCATATATATCTCTGAACGCTATGTCAAGGCCTCCTAGAAATTTTTCTAATACATTTATTATAAGTTCTGCATCTCTCTCTCTCCGAGGTGAGCCAGTGCCTTTGGACTGAGAAGTTAAAGGGTCAGGAATACAATAAACAGTATTGATAACACCCTCAAAATGGTAACTGCTTAAGTGGGATATATTTAACAAATCATTGCATTTCTTCTGGAGGCTGTGATTTTCCAAACTTTACACTCAGAAGTTCTCAGAACAACCACAGAGCTCTGCACCTGAGGGACAGTAATAGCCACAATTACAGGGAGCTGAGGCTTTCCTAACCAGAATCCATGTTAAATATCCTATCACAAATTGCATGAGATAATGATGTGTTCCTGGAGTTACCAATTTATAAAATAGTAAATTCTCTTTATTTGATTTTCTTAGAGGCTTCCATAACACTTTTTCTTAAAATGTATTTACTGAAACATTTTTGTTTTCACCCAGTTAATTTATGTCTATAAGGCCTCTGGATTTCTAGTCCTTGATTTCTTTCAGACTATCCCTTCCATCTATAGGCATTTCACTTGCTAGTATGGATCAAGATTATCAGCATGTGAGGTCTGTGTTGTTGCACAGCCATGGGGTGATGGAGGAAAATGCAAAGAAAATACTCATTAACATAACAAAATGCAATATATCCTAGCTATGTGCAAGAATCACCTAACAGTACATTACAGAGTGGACTGGCTCATTAGAAAATAATAAAAAATTAAAATTCTGACTATTTTTCCACTTCTCATTCATTTCAGGTGTTACGTAACTGTGTGTTTTGTACCCTGACTCTTCACTTAACAACCTCTTAAACTTTTGAACCCTTGGGTGGGAATTTGCCATCACACCTGATCATCTAAGTGCTGTTTTCCAGGCACTACCAGAGCACAACATGTTAAATAACTAGCCAATAATGTCAAAAAATCAAGCTTTACCATACATTTTTGGCATTAATTTTATAAGTACTATATAACAAGATTTTTACTGGGTAGTTTTGGTATATAATTTCTTCCACAAAAGAAATGGTTTCTGTATAGTTAACACATGTGACAGGGTAAGGAAGCATGAAAACAACATCACTGTAAAATTCATACTAAATGATGGAAATAATAACTGGAATAAGTGTAATTTGAGTAGCAGCCTGAAACAACAGGCAGAGAGTTGAGCAGTGCTAAAGCAGACAAACTGCAAAGGCAAGTGGTCAAACCTGAGACCTGAGCAGAAAAAGGGGAGAACTTTTCAGTCAAAAATACTCTTGCCATGAAGAAGGGAAGTATTTAAAGGAGCTGGTGTGACACCAATGGAGGAATTTCATGGATGTGGAGCTGTGAGGCCTGCAGCTCCTCTTAGGAAGGGGGAGAAGCTGGGAGGGAGCTCAGGTATGGACACCTGGCCATCTTAGATTGGGACCAGCCCTGTAATTTTCCAAGTAGAACAACAGGATGCTATTTAGCACAGGTGTCTGTAATTGTGGGACTGAGAGAATCAGTGCTCAATGGCCCACGGCCTCCCCCTGCCACCCGTGTAATGCGGCAGAGTCTGCACACGGGGAAAGGAAAAGTGGGAATCTGTGTGATCCACAGCACAAAAAGCATTGTTAGCCACCCACTGACTCTTCTGGGTGACAAATATTTATTCAAGGCCTGCAGTTTCGGATCAAAACCAACTTTCCTTGATCAGGAAAACAGATAGTAAATTTAAAACCTCTGCATTTTTGTACTGCTGTAGCAGGAGCCATCCTGAAATGTTCCTTTTCCTTCCAGAGGTAATTATGTTCCCCACATATAAAGGTATATGTCAGAGCCATATAATCTTTCAGGCTTTTTCATTCCGACTGCTGCAGTTTTCGAAACAATTAAACTCCTTTCCAAGGACAAATGGCATGAATAAGTCAAAGAGTAATTTTAAGGAGCAGTGTGAACATCAGTATGTGGCAAGCCCACTGTATTCCAGTTCTATCCTTCCACAAAAATATGGAAACCCACAAAACTCCAGACTGAGAGTAAAAGCCTTTATGTTCATGACAAGCAATTCTTCTGCCATAAATCTACAGGTAAGAATCTCACCAAAAAAGGAGAATTTATTTACTCTTCCCTTGGAGGATTTTCTTTTCCCTTTCCACCACTTAAGCAGCTACTTGGGAAAGTCAAAATAAAATATTTAAAGGATTAAGAAGAGGCAGACGTGCTCTCTAGGACATCAACTGACTCACAGACATGTTAATAACTTGGGACTGATTGAGTGATGCTACAGTAAACCAAATATGAAATAAGAAACAAGCAGTGCCTATATCCACCTCGATTCATTCCTGTCCATCACCTGGCATGCCAGGATTGACATACAGCTAATAGAAGAAAAAGCTCTTTTTTGAACATTTTGTTTAAAATTCAAAACCTAATGACTGTTTTGCTTTCATATTAGTCGTGGTACTGAACTGTGGTTGTTAAGCCTATGTGCAAATATTCCTGCCCTTAAACCTCTGTCAAAGACATGATTGAGAATCCAACTAAATTGCCATAAACTGCACCTTCAACTAGGAAAGACTCAAGAGGGATAAATTCCAGCAGGGAGCATCCTCTGCTTTAAAGACAAGAGGAGACACTCACATGCAAACACCTTTAATGCCAAACACACTAAAAGAAATGCTCAAAAATCTCAGCAGCTTCTAAACTTACAGAAATTGAGGAAGAAAAACCCAGAGTGAATCTGTTTATCTGAAAACATGCAGCATTTCACGATGTAGGCCAACACAATTTATTGTGCATTTTAAAAGTCTTCTAAAAATTACTTTTTTGGATTTTTTTGTGTTTTATTGTTGTTGTTTGTTTTCTTTTTCTTAAAAAGAAGGTAACAACTTTGCTCTGAATGTTCTCATCCTCTCAGATTTCAGAATAATTCCCCTCTAACAGCAATTTGACCCTGCTATGCAGATCAATTCAGAAGCAACACTGTCATTATAAAACCCCACACAGCAAAGCAATGTGTGGTTTTTTAGTATACAATTGTGCCAGCTTCAAACATGCATAAAAGGCAGCCATGGGGAAGCTGACCATGCAGTTCTTGTTAAAGACAACAAAATTATCCCAAATTCTCTTAAGAACTAAACATTCCATTTAAAATATCAAGTGCGAGTTAATAAGATACTTTTTCAAAATCGATAATTTAGATTTTTTTCAATAAGTTTTCTATTAGCATTTCCCCCATCTCCATAAATACCATTATTTTTCCCCCAGCTGTATAAATAGCCTTATAGAATATGGCCTGAATGAATGCACTGTTCAGAAAACAACATAATTACAGCCATTTCCAGCAAACTGGATGCCAAGAAAGTTACAAATTAATTGAAGGTTAGCACTGAAAATTAAATCCTAGTCAGCTTGAAATAATTTTTTTAGGCTAGTTTATATAAAATTAAATAGGAAGTTCAGTCTTCCAGTGGTCCATCAGCTTAGTGGAGAGATTTTTAAGGTTCAGCTGAACAAGTGGTTTGTGCTGTTCTGTCATGTGGAAAACCCTACATTTCTCCCTGTGGGCACTTCTTCTCAGCCTGTTTTCCAGGTTCTCCAAATGGCGAGACCAAAACTCCTGAGTTCTTTTCCAGTTCTCCTGGATAGGGACCCACTCCAGAAGAGAAGAACCTGTTCATGTTGACTGAACTTTCACTTTCTAATTCACAAGCACACACTTCTCTTTTTGACTCTGTTTGTGAGTACTTCTAAAATGCAGAGGTTAAAAGGTTTTATTCCTAATGTAGAAAAGGCAAGATAACAGAAATCATTAATTTAGAACCCACAGTTTCGGGTGTTTCAGGTCTTTCCATGGAGTCCAATCATAAAAAAAATAAGAAGAAGGAAAGATTCAACATGCCAGCATCAAGAACCTGAATTAAATTCCCACAGTTCAGTCAGAGAACCCAGTAAAAACCACAGCAATATTCAGAAAACCCCTTCCATCCATCCAGCTTGGAAGCAGCTATGGAGCTGTTGCCTACTTGTTTCTTCAATCATCCCTTTGTGGAAGCACAGCAACTGGGGATGAGAATCAGGTGGATTTTCATGCCCTAGGAACATTTCTGAGATGGGCTAGCACTTAACATCTTAAATCAATTCCCAGAGTTACCAAGAAACTTTACATGAAATCCCAAAAGCTGTTCCTATCTTTGATGGAAACCTCTGCCCACAGTCCTATCCTTGCTGAGCAAAACACTCAACTTGAGCCATTAATCCTGTGTTTTGCCTGCAAGGGATACAAACATGCCCATGGTGAGGGGTAAAATCCAGGAGGTTTTCCAGCATTGAGAAATGAAGCTTCTGATCCAAGGAGGATCCTCTGCTTAGTTCCCTCCTCTCCCAAATCAAAGCACCTCCCTAAGGAGACATCCTCTGCTAGTTAGATTTCCCACTCCCTTTGGGAACCTGCTAAGCCCTCCTTATCCTAAATTAATTTAATCTTTCATCTCCCAGCTCCCAGGGAACTGCTGGAACCACAAAGCTGAGAAGGGACAACCCCTGTCTTCCCCTCTACTTGGCAAACAGGTGACAGCAAAGTAACAAAGCACCCTGGGAAAAAGTTACCAGAGGGGGCCAAGGAGGCAGTTCTGAGGGGACAAGGCATTCCTGGGAGAAGGGAAAAGTCAGGGCAGGTCTGCTCCTTGGGCTTTTTGTTCTTGTGTATGAACAGTTTCACATTAAAGGCAGAAAGGAAAATTCCTACCCTTCCCTGCTCCTACCTCAGTGCCCAAACTGAGGACAATATCCACATGCCAAAGTTCCTAACACAACACCTCAACGAGGAGAATCTCAGTCAGAAAGATTCTGGGCAAAGCCGAAACATTTCAGATTTGCTTCCCGAGGTACTATTACTCCAATATTCAATTGAAATATTCTTGTTGAGCCTCATTAGCGTTCAGGGGTTTAAAAACATAATTGGGGAAGCTTTAGGTCAAAAGGCTGTTACACAGGAGGCCTGAAGTTTGAAAACATTCCTGGAAAATATTTTCTGACTTATTCTCAGCCTCTTAATTCTCTGTTTTCGTTGCTCTTTTTTTATCCACGAAGGGTATATAAAGGGCATCTAAAACTTTAGTCAATAGATCCTTTATTATGATTGGCTGAAAACCATAAAATGCATCCATCAAGCCATTGTGTTGCATCTTGTGTTAAATTATGGTGATAAATAGTTCTTTTTTCATGATGTCACCTACTCAGCTATGCAGAAATACATTCCCTGCTGCCATTATGCATCACTCAGGCTCGTGCCAGCCTGCTGAAAAATCCTCCCCATGCCATGGCCCTGCAAGGCTGTGCTGCTCTGCTGAGACAAATATTTTCTGTTGCTTTTATGTCCTATTGTGAAACAATTGTTTTCCTGGTTCCCAGCATTACCCCAAGCGTGCCGTAATGTCCTCAGCTATCAGCTCTGGGCATTGTAGCTCATGTACTTTTAATTGTTTACAACTTGCATCAGAACTGGATTGAGTCCATTTGTACTCATATTGTTTTATCACTACGAGATGATACATTTTGCCACCTTCTTCTAGGTCAAAATTGAATCCTATGGAGAGCCTTTGAACAGAGAACTAATATTCACAGGAGCTGAGCTGGGGATGTATAGCAATTTTATTATTATGTTTGGGATTTTGCTTTGAATTTAGACAAATCTTTCTTGTATAATTAGATTTCATAACACTTGAATTACAGCTTACAAAAACAACAATGAACAAGAATAAAAATATTTGGCTAAAATTACTTTAAATCAAATGATTGCCTGTGAAAACAAAGAACACCACCAGCTTTAGGGTTTTTTTTTTCATGTTTCCTTATTATTATACATCCATCTTATCTTTTGTTTAAATAAATTGTCTTTTTCTTCCCTCATTTAGTAAAGAACAGAAGAGACAGGTAAGTCGGCGACAGCTTTTATAAAATATTGCTCTTACATTTTGGCACTAACTGAAGAAATGAGGGATGCTTTCTAAGGACTGCAGAAATACCTTGCATTTACAATTCTCATTTACAATAAAAAAACCAAAAACAAACAAAAAAACCCCCAAAATTGGGCTAATTTCCTAGTTCTAACAGGAAAAGTAAGACATGAAGGAGCAGCGTCAAAAGCAAGAACCAACCGCAAAAACATCCTATCATTTTCAGGCTCACGTAATCTTCTTTTCTTGTTATTATCAGCAGTACAACATAAAAACAGAACTAGAGAAAGCAGGTAGCACCTCTTCTTACACAGAAGGATCTGCATCACTTCAGGCACAAAAAGCAGCTACATTTTTTTCCTCCATCTCTCTTCTTCTCTTTGGTGTTTCCAGCACTACTAAATGTTGAATTAAGCCTGGGGGAAGTTGGCTTCGGCTCAAGGTAGGAACAAAAAACTACGAGATGTAGTAATGATTCTTCTCATCTGCTCTGAAGGAGGAATGGGCACACAATAGGCTGAAAAAAGCTGGACTTCTGTCACAGCTGTATCTGAACACAAACCCTTCCATGATGATGCTGGAAGAGCTTTCCCTGTGCTGCTAAACACAGAACCTTCTCCTTATCCTACAGTAGGCTGTATATCTTCCACATTTCCACACTCTAAAAAGGAGAGGAGGAAGGCAAGAGAAAGAACACTCTGTGCTCATGCGGAGCTCAGGAGCCAAAATATCACCTGCCAGAGCTGTAATCACCACCTGCTCTACACCACTGATAACCCGAGTGGTGGCACTGTCCCACCTGCAGCTCAGCGCTTCCCATTCCTGCTCCAGGATGAAATACATCTCCATGTAATTAGCTGGAGAAAGTGAAGTTCTTTCACCTGCACACTGAAACATAGGAATAGAATGAGCTGCCCCAGGGGAAACACCAACCAAACGTTTCTAAGGGAAAACACAGGAGTAGCTTGGCTCCTGTTTTTAGCCACAGCCTTTCTTTGCCCTTAAGGTACTGGGTCCAAAAGATCTGGATCTGGGCTGGGATCGGCAGTGGGGGAAAACCCGGATATGGTCTGGGCCAGGATTCAGAATGGGGGAAAACTTGGACTGGATTGGAATCTGAGGTCTGGAATGAGGGAAACACCTGGGTCACAACCAGGATCTGGATGGGAAAAACCCAAATTGGATCAGATTTGGGATCCAGAATGGACGAAAACTCTGANCGGGGAAGGTTCGGAGAGATCCAGACTGGATCAGGGCTGGAATTCAGAAATTCAGACTGGGGGAAAACCCGGACTGGATTAGAGAATGGGTGAAAACTCAAACTTAATTGGGGCCAGATTCAGGAATGGGCTTGGTTTTCCCATCTTTAGGCATAGCCCTTATTTGCTCTTAAGGCACTGGTTCCAAAAGATCTGGGGGAAAAAAGCTGAAAAGGGAAAATTATCATTGTAATATTTCAAAGAGATTCAGCCACTGAACCAGCCTCAACTGATTATGCAGCAGAACTTAAACTTAAAGCTCCCCAATATCCTAAATCCTTGTAATAGAATCCACAGAGCTACTTAGTGGAAGGGAATAATGCCTTGTGCCCCTTTTTCTCTCATTCCTGTTGCAGCTCTAACCTCCGCCCATGTCATTCCTTTTACTGGTAAATGATGAAAGAAGGCACCATGCAGTTCATAAATTGGATTGGGTTGGGAGGACTAAATACCTAAATATGTCTGAGCACTCAGCGAAAAGATTTGAGGTGAAAGAAGGAAATTTCCTTCTAGAACCCCTAGAAAGCCAAGAAAATGTAGAAAGACAGCTGAAGTGCTTTTGGGGAATGCAAATTGTCAACATAATTTTCAAATTCCTTTCAAATTCAAATTGCAGCTTCTGTGGAGAGCTGCTGTACAGTACATAAGGTACACTATGGGCAGTGTCACTGGGAACATTTATAGAAACTTCTCTTTTTCCTGGCCATTGAAAAAGTAAAGCATAAGTAGGATACATTCAAAGATGATTTGCAAAATTTTGGCTTTTGCTTATGTAAGCAGACTGTCAGCTGAAACTCCCCCCCAAAGATACTTGTAAGACTTTACACTTGGAAATTTGCCTGAAGAGCCTGACCAGAAGAGACCATTTGGAAAAGATCCATGCTAAGAGAACAACGGGAATTTGGTTAAAGCTGAATCAACATGAATATTTCATTTGTGTTTGATACTTCCCAATTTATATTAGCAATGGAAACCAGCTGTCTAAATGCTGAGAATCAAATGGGGATATGAACAAATGGGGAATAAAGTGTGGGGTGTGATGCAGGATTAATCCAAGAGCAGGGAAGCACCCAACAACTCTGAAATGACCAGGTATTGTGGAAAATTTTAACCAAAATATTTTAACCAAATATTGTTGTTTTGAGAACAACATTCAAATTCACATTTTCAGAAACAACACTTGTTGAGGGTTCACAAAGGGGTGGGAGTGTACAGAAGAATTGGTCACAGAATTTGAGCAGTTTTACTCGCCTACACCTTTGTATTTTGTACCTTCAAAACCTGATTATAACAGGGTTTTGCTCTTCCCTAAGAAGTGTAATACTGCTAATGGCTGAGGTAATAAATACCACCTTGGAGAGTGTCCCATGAACAAGCCGTGATTTTGCATTTTCAGAACACCACACAGACATTGCCTTCCTGAGTGTTATTTACACCTCGTTGTGGAGCATGTAGCTGTGCTTTACTTTTCCATGGGATGTACTACGGCACTGTGGAATCAAGTACACTTGTCTCATTCCACTGACTTCTGAGGCATGATTTCTGTGCAACAAGGCATGTATGTGTCCCATTGCCTGCTGCCCACTGTGTTTACCTGCTAAGTATCCCTAGTACGAGGTGATTGTATCTCTAGCACGAGATGATAATGTGCTATTGTGTTTTCAACAATCCAGAGTGCAATGGAATACACCATTAATTCTGATAGGTCTGTAAGGACACCTTTGAAGATGTTTTAAAAGACAGATTAGTGTCTCATCAAGGCAGAGATTAAGTGAAAATACTTTCAAATTTGTCATGCAGCATGGTATCTGTTGGGTTATTTATTATTTCATAGCGCATGCAAAGTAATAGATCAAATACACCTTAGAGATTCCTCGGAGATATCAATGCCGTTCAGTGTATTTAAAATCACTGGCCAGCACTACTGCAGCTTGGCATTTTACTTTCTTCTTAAGACAACAAAGAGATTTTCAGTGCCTACGGAGACGCTGTAGTTCCCTGCATCCCTTGGTTAGGAAATCTAAATTCCCCCTACACTTGTTCTTACAGGGCTGAACCACCGTCCTATGAACTGTGTTGCATCACTCCCACCTCCTCTGGAGTTTAAATGTTAGATCTGGCTTGAAAAGGCTGGTTTTCCACTGATTTCCCTTTTCCTCCCATTACTAGGTTTAGATGGAATGCTGGGATGGAGCTGCCATGGGCAGGCACCAGGCACTGGCCAGGACACACCACAGCTTCTCCCTCACACGGGTGAGTGGGGCAGTGGGACGCACGGAGCCAGCAACGAGGCAACAGGAAAAGAACTTCCTTCTCCCTTCTCCCACCTTCATCTGATTTCACATAAGCAAAGATGGGAAGCAATACCACAGCATATTGTTTGCAATATGCTCTCTTGGCCATAGGGGAGGGAAACAGTTCAGGGATTCTTTTAAAAGCACTTAGCATGACATACAGTCTTTATATTTTGCTTGGATGATGCCTGCCTTCTGCTTGTCTTACTTATTTAGGTTTCAAGTCGTTTTAGCAAGAATGTTCCTCTCAAATACATTTTGCAAATCCAGTGAATAGTTTTATTATAAAATAATTAAGACATGATTAACATTCATCTTACAGCTTCCCACTCTCCTAACTTCCTCACCATAATGTACTGCTGGAAACACTAAGTTCCCTACCACAACACTTGCCTTTCTCCAGATACTTTATCTGGAGACAATTAAAGAAAATCAGAATGACAATTATTATCAAAGGCAAAAGATAATATCATATTCAAAGAACAAAAATAGGATATGAAACCTCAAAATATCTTTACACAAATATCAAAGTTAAAAAGAAGGAAAGAGACTTAAAAAGAAACTACTAAGTAACAAAAGGCTTTTTTTTTCCCCCATGCCCTTCAGATCATTCATGGCATTCTGATTTGAAAGGAGGATGACAGGAAGAGTGGGAGATTGTCTGAAATTTTTACACTGGAAACAAACAGGTGCAGACAATGAGAGAATAAGTGTGCTGAAAGCTGCAGTTCTCTACTAAGAAATGTTAATGCACAAGTCAAACCTATCGAAGGGGAAATCACCTCCCACAACAAAGGGAAAATGCAGATGTGACAGACAGAGAGATGCCAGGCAACAATCAAAGAAAACAGATATCTAACCTAGTTATTCAGACATGAAGTATAACTCCTATTATCCTCCCATTATTATGAGGATAGTGGCATGTGCTGGAAAGTCATACACAGTGTCCCAGGACACACTTGAAACACAGCAGAGAAGCTCTTGACTTCAAGGATCCTGTATTCAGTCTCCAGTGAAGACACAGGATGAGATATTGCAGATCTAAAGAATATCATATAGTTAAAAGCTGTAAGAGGAGAAAAGGGGAGATCAGCTGTCTTGAGAGATAAGCCACAACACAGGCTCACCGAAGTATACAGAAATTAGGGCTTAACAAGGTTCCCACACTGAACACAGCTACAGATCTGGCACACAAAATTTGTGTTCCCTGTATTTACTTCTTAACGATCTGTATGTTCTCCCAAATGCTTTTTTCCTAGCTAAATGAGCTTTAATTTTGGAAGGAGGACATCTAGTCACTTCATCATTACCCCTAATAATGTGACTGGGGAACAGAATTTGTCAGTCTTGCTGTGGTGGAAACAGCTGGTGTGAAACCCTCCAGGTTCTCTTTGTCCATCTTGGCAACTGCAAGCACTGTCCCATTGTGCTGTTACAATCAGTCTCCTTACAAATGGACACACTTTTCCAGAAAGGAGACTGAGCAGTGCCATTTGTAGGGTAAGAGAGAACAGGGTTCTCCTCCAGCAAGGGTGAGGAAGACAGTAAGGAAGAGTGTGTCAAGCATTAGCTGCTTCTCTTCTGCTTTTTCCTTTTGTTACTCCTTTGTGCTTTTATTAATCCCTTACAATTTGGATTTCAATGAAACCTTCAGTTTTATTCCCCAATTTTTGCCCTTGTAGGATGACTCCTCTTAATGGCTGATCTGGATGGCTTGCTTGTGGCTCTGACCTCACCTTGCCACTCTGGGATTAATTCTACCCAAGCTGCACATTGTGATCAGCTGCACACACTGACAGATGCATCCCCAGAGTGAAGTGCCAGCTTTTCTAGAAGCCCTTTTGGGCTTATTGGGAGAAATACATGGGATGAGCCCCTCAAGGCACTATCAAGGGAACAGAAGTTGTTTAAATTTTAATTTAAACATTCACAGCACCTATTCTTACAAACACCTTGTCCAAACATGAATCCCAAAAGAAGTGAAAAAAGGAATTTTTCACTTCCCCAGAATCCACTCCCCCATGAAGATGGAGGGAAGAGGACACACACTTCAGCCTCATACCTCCACAGCACTTTGTAAAACAAACGGCTTTCTCTGGGAGGGTTGTTACTCTTGGCAGCTTTTCCCCAACCTTTTCTTTATTCCAAACCCATTTCAAGTACTGCACTTTGCACCTCTGTGTGGAGGTTAAAATACTGTACAACAGCTATGTTTCAACAGCAGCACACATTCAGTAGACAAAGATGTGCTCAGAGCTTCATGAATACATTCAGCAGTTAGGAATTGGGGAGAGAGGAGCACAGGGACATGGATTTACTGTTTGCATTCATTTCTGGGCATGAAACATTTTCCTCTCATTTAAAGAACTGTATTTGACTAGTTTGACATGTTGAAGATCCAGCTGGAGAGCAGCACCAGATGAGACCATGCTCACCAGCAACAAGGAAATGTCTCCAGTGTATGTTTCCTTGCCAGTGGTTTCAAGGAAGTGACAGGCGGTGCGGGATCCGCGGATCAGCTGCTTCATTGTGCTCATTCCACATCCCGGCACTGGAGAAGGCACATGCTGGGAACTCACCCCACTGCTGAGGAGATCAGCACTGTGATAGCAAATGGAGGGAAAATTGTCCCAGAAGGATTGGAAAGATAGGAGCAGAGCCCTCCCAACGCCTCACACAGTGCCTGTGCTCAGGCTGTGCTGCTGGGAGCAATGCTGACCCCTCTGCTATGGAGCCAGGAGTACTCCAGCTTTGACTCCAGCTTTGACTCCAGGTTTCCTGGTAAATTCAGTAGTGCCAGGGGGGTTTGTGGGCACTGAGACAATTCTGCCTCCACTTAAGTCACCAGCAGCTTGGACCAGAGTCAGCTGCTGCTCTCTCAGCAATTCCTGGGTCATGTTAAGACTTATTGTATGGAAGGACAGATGCCATTCCCAGATGGCAATTTGCAATAGGACAGAGGTAGCCAAATGCCTAAATGTTCCAGAAGCCAAGGTTCCTGTAAATGAAAGGACTGAATGCAGGGCTGTGGAAATCAATACGGTGACTCTCTGTACTCCAGACCTGCTCCCTTCAGTTAAATAAGTAGCTTAAAAATTCAGATTCATATTCAAGGATAAAAGCACCCTTTGCATCCCTTTCTATTTGGCTGTCCATCCCACCTACAGTTTTGAGTCTTGTCCATCACTGGGACAGTGATTTCCAGATGTAGACATCTTACTTCCCCTTGGCAATTCTGAGTGAATGTTTAATATAGGTAAATCTGAACTGTCCTCTGGAGGAGCCTCTCTCTCTGTCCACTAAATATTTACTAATGAATACGCCTATATTACTATTTAGGTATCTGAACTTGATACTTAAAATTAAGCAGACTCAACCCTCACTGGGGTTCTTTTTGAGGTCCTGACATAACTGGTGGCTTCCCACAAAGGCAAAGCTCATCGGATCATTCTTCTGTTAAGTAATCTTGATTGCTGAGCAACAAAAAATGTTCTTCCTCTTATCTGTGCCTTTGTTTCACAGGATAAAAAATTGTAAGTACAGGTGTAAATTATATCCCGATCAAGGCCTTTTGGTGGAAAATTTCAAGGACGGGTTTCCCAATAAGGTAACCAAAGCTCAATGCCCTCATCTTCCAGCTTCTGGTACCCAGTGTTTCTTTTGCAATGTGCCATTTTGTCCTTCCCTTTTATACTGAACCTCCTCCTTGCCTCCCAAGGGCTGTAAGAAGCCTCTGCTACTCCTGATTCATTTCCATTCTCAGAACATACAAGGACTGGCCCTGGTCTGCGCCTGAGTCTGCCTGTGGCAAGGTCCATCAGGCACTTCAGCATTGGTGTTTCTGCAGGAGGCAGCTGCTGGGAAGTCTGAGGCCAGAAGCCTCATGCTCATCAGATGCTCATCAGCCTTCCCAGCCTAGTCCTGCCTTTTCACTTCTGATTAGTCAGCTATTCAACATCTCGGCTGGAGGATGCCACTCAGCCCCTGTTTGATTGAGAAGGTGGGTAAAGCTCAGGTGTCAGGGGACAAGGGATGCCATTGTGTTTCTGACTTCTCTGGGTAATCCTGACTGCCACTGATACAGTCACTGCTGGTGTCTCTGTCCCAGCTGCCTTGAGCTGCCAGCCAGCTCGATAAGAAGGGAACTTGGATGTGCCTTTAGATCACCACGAAAAGCAAGGCCACAGTTCTGCCCTGCCAAAGCTGGGAGATCAGTATCAGCTCCTTTAGTTAAAATACTTTGTATAATGCACAAAAATACACAACTGTTTGGTTAAACAGGAAATTGACCTCTCCTTATGGAAGCTAAGATTTCCAGAGAACAAATAATTGCTCAGGACAGAGCAATGAAAAACTCACCACACACCAACCTGAAACTACTTCACTAGTAAAGAAGAATTACCTTCTAGATTCCATGGATTCTTTCCAAGATGCATGATATTGTGCTTTTTTCTAAAAGTTATTTTTAATTAAATATTTCCAAACCGTTTAAAAATCAGTGCTATATTTACCAAATCTCAAATTGGGAAAGTGGCCTCAAATTTCCCTGCATGGTAGGTCAGCTTTAGAGGACAGCAATGGCAAAGTGGCTGCAAGTGTCCATAAATAAATAAATAAATAAATACTAACTGGACAAGCAGTCAGGATGTCTGTTTGGGATGTGCAGTGCCTTGGGTATAAATCAGTGTAGCTCCACTGACTTTGATGACACCGGGGCAGTTTGAGGCAGCTGACGCCGAACTGCATTTGGGCTGTTTGCACCATCACAGCATCATCAGCTGCTTCCCAGAGTTTGCCTCACTCCTGGGGCCAAACATATTCACCACCTGCACCTGAGAATAATCACCCACAAGGAAAGTTAATCTATCTAAAAAGTATTCATCTTTTTGTTTGAAATGAGGTAAATGAATGAGGTTTGAAATGAGGTAAACTTTCCAGATTGTTGTGGGGTTTTTTTCCCCAAAAGCAAACACAGGGACTCATTGAAATTATTTTTCTATAAAAAGAGAAAAGGCTCAAAATTTAAAACTTCTCATTATTATTTTTAAACATCAGAATTCTTCACTACCAGTCCAGCTGGATAATGCTTCTAAGATGATCCCACCAGATATTTTTCTCTGCAAATCAGGGGACATGATTAGATCCTAAGTGGCTTAAGACCTGGCTGCTTTGGAAATCTCCTTTCTTCTTATTGTCACATCAACAAAGATAGCAAAACTGCTACACTTGGAATCCCTTTCACAGAAACAACAGGAATTGGTTTAGCTTTGTATTCCATACAGACAATCCTCAGTTTTGGAATTTTATCCTTTCTGATTCATAGACCCATTTTATTAACCTCCTGAGGGTCTGCCCAGGACTATGTATTTTAATTAAGCAATTCAAGAAGTGGGCAAATGAAGGCCAAGGAGCCTGGGTTATTATTGCTATGATTGCTTTGAAACAGTATTACTCATTCGTTGGTGCTTGCTTGTTGCATACTTGCTTCTTTTATTGTTACACAAAGGTGTTCAGAAAATGTGAGCCTGATATTAAATGTTGAAGAAATCAAAATAAACAGCAGTATGTTACAGAGGGCAAAGGCAGGGATTTTAAAGGCAGGGCACCACAAACACTCTTGAAGTCTGGGCACCATCCTGAAAGTTTTCTGGTATTATATGAACAGATTAATAAAGCAAATTGCATGGGGACCTACAAATTTTTCTCTTATTAGGATACACTCCTGGTGGGTTTGTCTCTGATCACATGTAAAAATGGCTCCGATTTTTTTACCAACAGGTAACAAACAACAACAACAACAACAACAACAGGGTTGCCAAACTTTAGGGACAATGATTCACTTCATAAAATATAGAGAGAAGAAAATAAAAAATTACTGGGGCCAGAGCCTCTTGCGCCTTCCAGAGCCATGGGCTGAATTAATCTTTGCTGAAGTGACCTAACCTTTGAAAGTCACACAGAGGAATTGTTTGCTGAATTATAGATTGTAATGTTTCCCCCAGATGCCCCTCCCCCAGGTGTCATTCTCCCTTTCTCCCTCATTCACAGCCATGTTCTCCTACAATTTCTTCCCACTGGGAACACAAGTTATGTCCCATGTTCTCTTTGGCATATGAAGAATTCACTGCTTCACCTTAAAGGAAAATTTGCCCCAATTTCCCATTTTTCTTGTGTTCAGAAATGGCACCTGTGTTTGGAAGCACATTCTGTATCTAATTTTCAGTGAGTTACAAGCATACAGCATTCCACCTGTAATTCCTTCAGATTGTAACACCCTGGCTGGGATCAAATGAGGCAGACAGGCCATTTGACATAACCAGCAAAGCCATCCTATGCCCACATTAACACACCCTTTTTCTAAGATGTCCTTTGACAAAAACACCAAGGCAAATGGTGGGCAAACTATCCAGGTTAGAAAATACCCATTTTGTACATTTGTTAGGGGCCTTTTAAAAGAAAATGTGCCATTATGAGATAATAGCTGTGTCTAAGGTTCATAAAGGAGCATAAAGAAGTGAGGTGTTCAAATTCCATTCCTCACTTGCAGTGTTTCTGCTTAACTGGTCATCTATCCAAGACTCCCAAATATTGTAAAGTAGATTTTAGCACCACAGAAATGACTGGTGATGGCAGCAATGAGAAAGCGGCAATGACAGACTGTCCCCAATGAATATTCCCCCTAATAAAACCACACTTACAATCTGTGCTCCTCCCATGTTTTCTCAAGGCATTATGAACCCAATCTCCAACCACTGTAAATCACTGCAGCTCCCAATTTAAAATGGGTGAGCATCAGTCAATGAGTCTTTAATAAGAGCTGGGTTGTTTTCATGTAACTGTTACACAGAGATGCCAGAGGAAAGAAACATCTTAAAGGCCAACTGAAGCAGGAAAAACCCCCATAAATAATATCCAATAAAACTCCAGTACTTGGAAAAAGCTCCAGAATCTAATCTAGTGCTCAGGTCCATGGATTCTGTACGTGGCACTGGAAAGTTGGGAACACAGAGGCCATTTTCTGTCACTGCATTTCAAAGTCTGCTGGAGGACCAGGTCTATGATCTGAACAAATCAGGTCTGGAAACATCACACACAGACCTGCAAAAATCTCCGTTACCTCTCCCTGAGCCAGGGAAGATCTCACATGCAGCACAGCCCATACAGATCCCACAGTAATGCTGGGAAGCAGGATTTCAGGAATCTGCACAGCCCTGGGATGCAAACTTAGAATAACAAAGACATCAAACAGTTCCATGTAGCAGCTAAGGGTATTTTTCTCTCCTGCCTCTCCCATTTTCCCCTTTCCAAGCAGGATCTGGTCCCTCGTTAGGCATTTGTGACTTCTCTCAGGACTGAAAATCTTTGAAAACACCCTTTTTCCCCTCACAAAAAACCTTCCAACTGCTTTGCTCTCTATTTAAATAAGAAATACAAATATGATAATATAACTGCAGACTAGAAATTCAATCTTACTCCCGTAATTGTGTTCCTTATGTTTCAAAAAAATGGGTAGGGCTCAAAGACAAGTCTTTGGAAAAAGCACTGCAGTCCTACAGGGACTTGTAGATAAAATCACATGTACAATTTCATGTTAAGTAAGAAAGAGTTAATGGTAATTAAAAAAAACACATGACTTTAGTAACCACTGAATCATTTTTTTTTTAATTCAGCACTTACATTTAGAGGGGTAGATTTTTTAATTTCACAGAAGCTTTGCTTATTATTAAACATTTCCAAGAAGGTTTACAGCCATAAATTGTGGATTTTTCTGTATACAGCAATTCTATTGTTATGACTTAACCTAAAGAATACTAAATTAAAATTGATTTACTAAATAGGTTAAGGATAGCATACTTATTCAAGATTTCAACCCTATTTCATGCTTAGACAGGCAGATCTTAATTATACACAAAAGAATACAAATGTTATTAGCATGATAATAATTATTTAGAAGTCGTCTTCTTTAAAAAAAAAAAAATTAACGCAGTATTGTCATTCGTGCAGGCACATTTTTCAGTGGAGTGACAGCTCTGCTAGTCCTAGATATGTTCAAAGAACATATACAATATTCAAAGCTGTGCAGCCGACATGTTATCAGGATAAGCTGGAGTAGGTACTGCCAGCACGGCACTACACACTAATCATTATGTCCTACCCATGCTACTACATGCAAATACAATCCTTTGTGACATTTTGTCAAATATTTGGAGCTTTCTTCACTTAGCATGGTTCCCTTTGCACTCATTAACATGCAGCCACCCCAAACCCGGGTTGTTTGTACTTGGGTTCTTCACCAGGATAATGCCATGACAAATTAATGAAAGGCAAATTAAAGATTTAAGTATTTCCAAGTCTGACAGAGCAGGAGAAGGGCAGCAGAATTTAAGTTTGCCTTTGCAGAGGGGTTTCCTCCTGCCTGCTGCATCTGTGCTGTGCAAGATGTAAACATTGCATCCAGCACCCAGCACACGACATCCTGGATAAATCAATTTATATGTGCTGGGTTTGCCCAGCCCATGCTGCAGGTCAATACTGGCTGTCAACGAGCCCACGTCCTATCAGGCTGAGAAAATGTAAAAATGGCTCAGGACTAAACACTTGGCTCCCGTACAAACGATGCATTTCTCAGCATTGATTTACCAGAAGTGTTTCTGTTGTCTTGTTGCTGTAGGCTGGCATTTTTAATTATTTCTGAGACAAATGGAACGTTCATACACAGAAAATCTGTAGGGCTTCTTGTCAAATTAATAAAATAATAATGAAAGTAGTCATTTTGGACTGCAAACTGTCAAAATACCTGAAAAGCTCTACAGTAATCTACATACTTAAGCAAACTAAAATGCTTCCCCGTGTTATTTTAAATCCTAAGTACTACGACATAAAATAGATTGTATAGTGTCCATTGTATACAATGACACCTACTGTGACAAAACCGACTATGTTTAATGACCTTTTTAAATCTTATACCTAGAGTCCATAAAAGCATTGTAATTCAGTTGTAAAACACACTTTAATAATCAAAATGCAGCTGTTAAAATAGCATTGCTCATAATTCTAACTTCAGGCAATTTTTTTGTTTTTAATGCAGAAGAGCAGACCACAGTTTAAAATTCCTATGAGGTCACTATTGGCCATTACAGTGTTTTTTTGCAACTTAATAATAGATGTTTTAAAGTTTAAGTGCAGCCTCAGGCACTCATAAGCATTTATTACAAATCGCTGGTTGCCTCCCTTATGCAGAGAGGAATAACATTTACATACAGTAGCACAGATTAATAAGATAAAAAATTTGAAAAAGCCGTCAGTCAGGGAGTGAAACTGGCGCTAATAAAGCCCACTATATTCTTCGGAAATATCAAGCCGTCTGTTCCAATATTTTGCCGTTCCCCATGAGGTATACAAATCCAAATCAGATAAGACTCCAGCAATGCCAAAGACATGCTGCTCTGCTCTCCAGTGGCATCCAGCTGAATCTTTTATTTATCTTCAGAGCAATTGTACATTCTCGGGTACTAAAGACTGAAATAAACCCAACATCCCTCATCTGAAAGTTTCATTAAACGGAGCCCCGCTCCTTCCCTGGCTGCTAACTCTGATTAGTGGCTACAGCCTGGAGTAAAGGGTGTGGAATAGCAGGCGAGGTAAGAGCCCCACGTCCCGCTCTGCATTACCACAATGCTCACACGGAGCACAACGCGGAGGAAATCAAATTGCTTAAGCAAAGGAAATCTAAGTAGCCTCACACTTCCCTGCTTTCTAAGAGACAGAAAACTCAGGAGCTGGGCTGCCAAAGGCATTAGGAACAGCACAGGTCTTGGAAAACAGCACACACAATGTGGCATTATGATTAAACTGCAAAGGTACTAGTTAGAACAAATCACTTCGTAAATCAAATAAACTGCAGCATAAAAAAAGAGTGTAAAATCATTTCTGCACCCTTGTAATGCCAATAATTTTTAAAGTATGGCATTACGGACAGGAAATCAGGAGAAGACCAATCAGGAATTTTTAGTAAGATTTCTCCCAAAGATAAGCCACGTTTATTTACACAAGTATTTGTGCGTCTCTCCTCCTCTCTCTATTTGAGCAGGGCTGTGAATTGAAGACAAAACAGAGCTATGGTTTCATTCTCATTTTTCCTCAAGAACTATACTGTTATATTAACATTGAATAATTACTAAAAATTCTAATACACTGGTGTAATATTACCTTTTGCCAAATTGCATTAATCAGAAAGTGAGCCCACTGCAATCAAGTAATTAAGTGCAAAAAAATTCAGTGGATTTGCATAGCCTATGTGCCCAGGATTGTTTGCTCTGTTGCCGTGGCTCGAATTCCTGGGCTTTTTTGTTTTGGTTCAGTTGCAGAGATGCCAAGGTGAGGAAATGGGAGTAAAGCAGTGGATGTGGAGCAGGGAAAAAGAGCCCAAACCAGGCTGAGGAGTGACAGGCACCTTGCCTGCTCCAAGTGTGTACACAATAAAATAAATTCTGCTTGACCTCCTCAGGAAACCAGACTATTGTTCACCAGGAGAAGTAGTAAACACGGCTGCTTAATCACACACAAGCAAGCACTCGGGTCCATTGGGCTCATGAGACAAAATAAGGAGTTTCTTGTTCTGCTGTTTTGTTTTTTTTTTCCAGGGGAAAAAAACTGTATACATAGTAAAGATCATTTCAGGTATATATTAAACTGGGTAAAGTCAGAAAGAGCTCCTTTGTATAATGTCACAAAGCAACCTTCAATGCTAACAGAACAACTGCACACACAATTATTTTTATAGCCTTTTGTCTCCCAAGTTTATTTGAGAGGGGAGCAAAGGTTTCTTTTCCATCTCAGCACCTGAACTTGCAGAACGATCATGCCCCCAAAAATTCTGCACTGGGGAGAGGAGTTTTGTAAGAAGCAGAGGATTTTGTGGCCGGTTTTTTTTGTGTGAGGAGCAGTGTCTGTGCAGCGTGGTGGCTCCCAGCAGCCTCTCCCAGGCTAGCTGTGAATAGTGCCCATTTTGAGATTAGGAGATTAGGTTATTCATCACTTGAGATGCTCCCTGCTGTGCTGCTACTATCAGAGCGCAGCCAAATCAAAACATCTCTGGAAGGCATTTCAGAATAATTGAATGCATCATAATTTCCCTATTAATACATATCTCATATTACAGATTATGCATGAAATGTTCACATTATCTGTTACTTTTTGTTAACGTCTTGCTCCTTGCCAGTAAATTTAATACACAGAGTGAATCAGCATGCCATGATGAAGGGATAGGTTACTGATAGCCATTTTTTCAGGATTCAGTAGAAAATTAAAGTAAATCGATCATTTTATAGCCCCACTGGAATGTCTACAAGGGCATGTTGCTAAGCAAATGGTAATTTAAATGTACTGTGTAATTTTTCTAAGCAATTTACTCAAAGCAGATTTTATTTCTCACTTACTTAATCTCAGATGCTCTTTATCTGTTAGTGCATGATGTATCAGTTATAGAAAAATTATTAATCTATGGTTTAATCAAATGGTAAATATACAGCAATTTGACAGCCACTATACATATCAGGATGTCTTAATTCATGTGAATTACAGTAAAATCACTTGCTATTATCTTAAAAGACACAAGATGATTAAATTACATACATAAAAAACACAGTAAGTTCCAGGTAACTCAGCATAAATCCTAAAGAAACAGTAATCCAGCTGTCTATTACATTTCACAAAGCCCAGCAATAGTTGTCATTTACACTTTTTTTTTTTTAATTAATAGATCTACTCTTTCAAAAGTTATTCAGCAATAGGGAACACACCACCCATTACGGCACCCACAGAATCCACCCGGCTTAAAAATGAAATTGTGGAAATGGAAATCGGAATGGGATTGAAAAAAATGCCATGAATGTTTCAAGGCAATTCATTACCAGCTGGGTGGGAGCTGTGCCCAATTTATACATTCAGTGCACATATAGTGCTTTTAACAAAGGATGTTTAATATATACCCAGGTAACTCCACGCCCTTGTTTAGGCAAAATGCCAGGTGGCTTTCAGTGCAAATTCTGCCTCAGAGGCAGAAGGATCAGGTTCATCAGAGTATTTTAACTTTAAGAATGCTTCCAAGTATGAAAATAGTTTAAAAAACAAATAAGGCCATAGAAAATAATCCCTCTCTTTCTGCTGCCCCCCCCC